>NW_006497560.1:1394017-1404142 GCF_000471905.2 Amborella trichopoda | reverse complement strand
GGGTTCAATAGAAACCCGAGATAGGTGCCCCAGATCATCTAGATCCAGAAGGCGAGATCGAGGCACCTAACCAGCTTGGTGACTCCACTGGGGACTTGGTACCCCTTAGTCGGCTCGCTCTCGTTTGACCAGTATCCTATTTTACTTTTTGCATTAATTTTAATGGCACCTGGGTTGTTCAACCCATTCATCCAAGTCGGGGACTTCCTTATCCCTGCACTCATGACCGTCCCTAGGAAGCGAACTTCTCAAGCTTCCTTCCCTACTCTCCTCCAAATTCAAGACTCATGGTCCGGCTCCTAGGTTCTCACCTAGATTGGTGTGAGAGGGGACTTAAAAGTCCCCGCCTCTCAGCTGCCTCGCCCTGCTGGACCCTCCTCCAAGGCCTCTTGTATCGGTGGCACATCTGCTATCACACATAGCACACAACTTGGTACTGACAAGTCTCTTGCTGGTCATATTACGGAGGCACGCTGGAAGGCTGCCTCCATCACTTTCGCAAAACGAAAGAGAGTTTTCGTTGCTCCTAAGGTTTGCCGAAAGGCCACCCCTTATGCTCCTTAACCACCCGAACCTCCACACCTGGAGGTCGGCACATAGAGGTGGAGGTCCAAAGATTTTCACCCGTCTCACACATCCAAGGGCTCGTGGTCCATCCACTCGAGCCGCACCTCGGGGCAACCCTCACATTGACATGAGCTCACATTCAGGGCTAGGCCTTCTCAGGCCGAACCCTACATGTGCCATGCACTTGCTTTCCACAGCCCAGGGCAACGCTAGCTCTAGGCCACCTCGAGCACATGAGGGTCGACCACTCCATCCTCCCTCCCAACATACACAGCTTTACCCTTTGAGAGATGGGCTTCTGCCTCACTCCTAACAGACACAAGCTCGTGGATCTCGACCTCCTCTGGTCGAACCCATTGACCGGGCCCGGGTCAACAGCCAAGTCACCCAAACGGCTAACTCTAAAGGTGCACATGCACCGTCTTAGTAGGTTCCTTTCTGACCTCAACTCAGACGAAGTCGTGAACCAGCTCCTTCCTATATCACTCTGCAGACACTAAGTAAACACCTCGAGCTCTGATACTCAAAGGTCTTCCTTAAGAGTACCATCTTGAGCCAGCCTCAGATCAGCCGTGCACATGGGCCCCACAAAGGAACTTCGGGCAACAGCTTGATGTCAAATAGAGGCCTTCAGCCTCCAAGGAAAAAACTCAGGCTTCCTTCTATCCTTGGACCCCACTCCCTACTCCAGCTCATAGACACGGCCCTTGCGTGTTTGAAGAAGGCAAGGCAGCCCAGGTCTCAGCCTCGGTTTGGGAGTGCACTCCACAGTCGTCATAGGGTTACGCAGGACAGAGGTCTTCAGATCCTGACCAAAGAAGCCTCCAAGGTAGTTGAGGCCACCACCTATGATGACCTCTTGCATTATAACCCGTTTTCCCTCTCCGAACTCCAGAGCCCGACCGAGTTCAAGGGTATTGTTGGGTCATCACTACTCAGAAACCACGGTCCCAAGACCATCAAGAACCGGTCCTTACAAGATCGACATACAAGGCTCAAGATCAGTCGGGGCAGGCCCAGCCCCTCCAGACTGACTTGCCACACACTGCTTGCTGACCTCAGCAGTCCACTGTGCCGCCAGGCTCTAACCCTCCAGAAGAGACAGTTAGTGTCATGGTGATCAATGATCCGGACGATGCTCAGGAGGAGCAAATGAACAAGTTCGAGGAAATGATGCAAACCATCCTTAGAAAGATGGAACACCTAGAGGTCTTCAGGTCCCCTTCTTCGATCGATTCCCCGACTGGTGAGGACACATTTCTCAGGAGAACTCCTCCATCAGCCTTCCAAGATAGTTCTACCTCCTGTGGGGTCTCCCAAACTGACATAGATGCTATGGTGGCCCATAGCCTCAAGAACAAGGTCTCAGGCATGCAGGAGGCGTCGCTCTATCAAAAGTCGTACCGTTCGTACATAGACCAAGTACCTTTCCTTCCTAACTATCAAAAGGGGAAGCTCCCCCTGTATAACGGTACTATGTCTCTGCACCAACATACTGCTCATTTTCAGGCGGCCTATCGGGAGACGACAACTGAAGGGCCAGCCTTTCAGTGGTATGCTAGGTTGCATCCCAACTCGGTACACACACGGTAAGAGATAGAGCAGTTGTTCTACCAACGCTTCTACGAAGTCCAAAGGAATGTGGAGACCATCAAACGCCTCACCTTGACCCTGGTGAGCCGATTGGCAAGTTCATCACCCTTTGGAGAGAGCTGTTAACCTTCCATGCCACTCCCATGACCGAGAAGGAAGCGGTCCATACCAGCATACGGCACATGCTTCCCGAGATCGCTCTAGATGTCGAGGCTTCCAATCCACCCTCCATGTCAGAGCTCATCTCCAAGGAAATTCGTATTGAGTGATTATTCAAGCATCATGGCAACCCTCGTCAGCAACCTGCTAGCTCAAACTCTGGCTCCAACAGTCGAGGCAGCGAAAAGGTAGTAATCAGTGCGGCAGCCACTGTGGCTGACACCAAAGGTGTGGTTCCTCAAACCCTAGACCTTTCCAAGGCACAGGAATCTCTGGTCGGGGGCAAGTAGTAGTCTTACAACAACGTCCCACCTCCTAAAAATTCTAGGCGAAATGACTACTGGGCCCAGCACCAGAATAAGGTTTACTCCTTCGACATAGAGTGGACACCTGCACTAATTCGACTGCTATTAGAACAAAACATGATACAGTTGCCGGAGGCTAGTACTGCGGAGTCGCCTGGGCAGAAGGAAAATGGGAAGTACTGCGCCTATCACAGACGGGTATGCCACCCCACTTACGACTGTTATAAGCTCAACGACACTATCGAAGCCCTTATGAAGCCCGAAGAGTTGAAGAAAGCATTCAGGGCAACTGAGTTTTCTCACATAGTCACGATCCAAGAGGACGACGGGTCACCCGCTATCCTTCTTGTATTTTTTTCCATAATGCTCGAAGAAGGGCTTGTCACTGCCAAGCCGGCAAGGCAGCCCAAGTTCTTGCCTCCAGGAACCAAGAACCTCTGGTGCACGTATCACCACATACGAGGCCATGATGTCTGTGAATGCACTAGCTGCCACAAGCTCTTGGCAGAGAAGATGTAGCAGTGCAAGGAAGTTCAAGGCAACCCAGAAGGAGACCCTCGAGTCCCTTTTCTGCATGAACAAGAATACCTACTGACGCAAGCCCAAGGAAGCACTGAGCTAGGCCCACTTCAAGGTAATGCTTCAATAAGGCCTTGTCACTCCGAAGCCTGCCAGGAAGCCGAGGCGTCTTGCCTAGGGTATGGAAAAACTTTGGTTCCCATATCATCAAGTATGGGACAACGAACTCAACAAATGCTCTGGGTTTGAAGCTATAGCCATGGAGAAAGTCCAACAATTCCACATTGTTTGTGCGGTTCTCCCGAAACGCTTCTGATCGTCGCTCACATCTCAAAGGAAGCCACACTATCAGCCCCTCTTGAGTACACATTGGATCCTTCAGAGCCTTCGACCTCTCAGCCCTAGAAAGTCTACCATGAGCGGAGTAGGCTCAAATCCTTGAAACGCAAGGTAGTCTACCAAGCTAGGGCTACTCTTGAGTATACATTGGTCCAAACACCCCCTCAAGGATCCCAAAGGAGACGGTGGGCCCCTACGTTAGTCAACCTACCGAAGGAATCATCCTCTTCAGCCACCAGTCGAGGAAGAATTCCTCAGGCCCTTTCCTCCACTGCTGCCCTTACAAGACTTTATCCCAGGCACAGCTCGCCTCACCCTTTCATCCAATCAGGCGGCCATCCCCTAGTCACCAACAGCTCGGGATTCCCCCAATATGGGTGCGACGCTAAAAGCACCCCACGACGGTCAAACTCGGGGCAAGACCTAAAATATCCCCTCGGTATGTCCAATTCCAAAGATGATGTAAAAAGCGGCCCGGAATGTTTTAACTCTTCTTCTCCTCCCTCCTCTTCTATTTTCTCCACAGGTGCAGCTCAAATGTGTCCAGACTTCGACACTCTAAACAATGAGTTCAGAGACACCAGGCATAGCAAGAGCGCCTCAAAGAGATGATAGCCCAGACGGCTGGATTCTCGACAACTGTCGACGCCGTGTCAACCCGAGTAAAAACTGAGTCATCTTCAAACTCCTGTTCCAAAGAAGCCTTCCACATGGTACAGATCTTGGAGGTACTAGCTAGCACGAGGAAAATGGGTCTAAGATAGGGAAAGAAGCTACAGCCCACACCTCAAAAGCTCAAGGCCCTCAAGTTTCCTGGTCCTCCGGTTTCCCGTAAACCTCAACCTCAAACCTCTGCATCCCTAATACAAGCTCTTATTACTTCCTCATCAACCCAGACTGCACCAACTGAACAACAAAGTCAGCCGGTGTCGCAAACCAAAACCTGTTCCTAAGCCTACCCTATCACCCACACTAGTGACAGGATCAGGAACACATAAGACTAATGAGGATAAAGTGAAAACCCCCAAGGGCACTATGGGTAAGATTGTAAAAATAAAAGAGTTGTGGTGAAAACCCTTCGGGGCACTCACTCTTAAATGACAGAAGTGTACCACAGTTTTGACTGTGAGGCTTCTAAGCACAGCATGCAACCGTCAAAGAATGCATCCACCTCTATAAAGCCATATATCAAAGAGGTGTACCACAGTTCCAGGTGTGAGATTTCGAAGCAAAGCATGTAACCATCAAGGTATGTGACCACCCAAACAAAGCAATATTTCAAAGAGGCGTACCATAGTCTCAACCATATATCCCTATACCTGATAGGGCACTTTCACCACCCATTATACCCATTCCACGCATCACCATTACCTCAAGACTCTCCTGGTCACCATTTTTTCAGTTGAGTCACACCACTCATAACTCCCTTAAGCCTCCATCATACAACTTTAATTGCCCATGACCCCACTTCTTGTCATGCTTGCCCTTATGCTAGACCTTGTTACCATCGAATGTGTTCTACCACTATTCTCAGGGGGGTTACACCTATACTCCCGCCCGTCATGCCCAGTGGAGTTACATGATGCCCCGTCATTATCCCTGTGGAGTCACACTGCCCTTCTAATCCCCAGTGAAGATTCGCTTCCACTTGCCACTCTTCGTAGAGCCACCATCTTCATCTAAAAAAGCTCTCCGCTTGTGAGTAGCCTTAAATATTTTATCTTCAGGGAGTCAGATTTCTATTCATAGACCTACCCCCATGGAGCTTCATCCACATGGCAACCCACATAACGGTCCAATGCACGACCCTAAATTGCACGGTCCGAACTATATGACCTTAAACTGTAGCGAAGGTCTGAATGCACGACCTTAAACTGCATAGTCCTAGTCTCATGACTCAAAACAGCACTACCACGATCCATGCTACATGACCTTAAACTGCATTGCCCCGGTCCGAACTCTATGATCTTAAACTGTAGCGAAGGTCTAGTTGCACGACCATAAACTACATAGTCCTTGTCTCATGACTAAAAACAGTACGACCATAGTCTATGTTGCATGACCTTAAACTGCACAGCCACGGTCCGAACTATATGACCTTAAACTGTAGCGAAGGTCTAGTTGCACGACCTTAAACTGCATAGTCCTTGTCTCATGACTCAAAACTGTACAACCATGGTCCATGCTGCATGACCTTAAACTGCACAATCAAGATCCAAACTATATGACCTTAAACTGCATAGTCCTTATCGCTCGACTCAAAACTTTACTGCCATGGTCTGAACTATATATGACCTTAAAATGTAGCGAAGGTCTAGTTGCACAACCTTAAACTGCATAGTCCTTATATGATGAATCAAAATCGCACGTCCACGGTCCATGCTGCATGACCTTAAACTGCATAGCCACGGTCCAAACTATATGACCTTAAACTGTAACAAAGGTCCAATTGTACGACCTTAAACTACATAGTCTTTGTCGCATGACTCAAAACTGTATGACCACAGTCTGAACTATATGACCTTCAATTGTAGTGAAGGTCTAGTTGCACGACCTTAAATTGCATAGTCCTTGTCTCATGACTCAAAACTGTACGACCACGGTCCATGCTGAATGACCTTAAACTACACAGCCACAGTCCAAACTATATGACCTTAAATTGTAGCGGTGGTCTAGTTGTACGACCTTAAACTGCATAGTCCTTGTCGCATGACTCAAAACTGTATGACCACAGTCTGAATTATATGACCTTAAACTGTTGTTAAGGTCTAGTTCCACGACCTTAAACTTCATAGTCCTTGTCTCATGACTCAAAACTGTATGACCACGGTCCATGCTGCATGACCTTAAACTGCACAGCCATGGTCCAAACTATACGACCTTAAACTGTAGCCAAGGTCTAGTTATAAGACCTTAAACTGCACGGTCCTAGCCGCATGACTTTAAAATTCATAGCCATGGTCCAAGCTACAAGACCCTAAAATTGTAACGCACAGCATGACAAAGGGTTCATACACACAACTCCAATTGAGAGATAGAACACCTCCGCACAGAAAGGGTATTTCATCAACATCCCCAGTGGAGTTAGATGTGTGCAAGAGTGATACCTACCCCTTTAACCCCTAATGGGTTTGTTTCACATCAACATCTTAGTAAAAGTCACGTCTATCTACGACCCACTATCCCCAGGGAGTTTAGGGCCCTTCTTATCCTCTCAACCCTCATGAGGCTCATCTGCGCTCCGGCCTGTCATCCTCAGTAGAGTCGCATGCATGTCAATGCTCATGATCGCGAAGAGGTCACACTGGACCTCCTAATCCAAGGTGAGGTCACGTCCATCTGCCACTCCTTGAGTGCCGCCATCTTTATCTAAACCTCTAACTTGTGTGTAGCCTTAACTATCTCTATCCAAGGGAGTCAGATTGTTATCCACAACCCATCCCCCATGTAGGTTTATCTACATGACGACCCACACATTGGTCCATATTGCATGACCTTAAACTGCACAACCATGGTCCATGCTACATGACCTTAAACTGCATAACCATGGTCCAAACTATATGACCTTAAACTATAGCGAAGGTCTCATTGCACGACCTTAAACTGCACGTTAAACTGCATAATCATGGTCCAGCTGTATGACTTTAACTATAGTGCACGTCCTGGCTGGATGACGTTAAATTTCTTTGCTTAGGTCCAGGAAGCATGATCTTAAGGACGCCCTCACATACGTGCACACACCTTTTATGTACATCTTCCCTCCCCAGTGAGCCTACATACGTACACATGCCCTTTACGTGCATCTTCAGGAACGCCTTCCTTAGCCGGCTCATTTGTGTGCATGCACCACCTTCGCCATCATTACCATCTTTTCCCCCAGTGAGCCTTACCCATGCTCACCAAACGGTGAACCCTTCTGCGAGCCATACTCACCATCCGCTAGTGGATCACCATTGTTCACCCACCATCCATCAACGCTTCACAAGGTAACTTCATGCCATCTTCCCAAGTGAGTCAAAGTCAGCACTAAGCTCACTTTATGGCCTCAACAAACTTCCATTCACCACCACTATGGTCCAACTGTATGACCCAAAACTATAGTGCATGTCCTGGTCGTATGACATTGAAAGGCTTCGCATAGGTCTCGAAGGCACGACTCTAAATACGCCTTCACATGAAAAATGTACACCTGACAAGGGAACGCCATGAATAGAAATGATGGATGGGCATGGTCATGAAACCATGGGTAAGAGAGTTCCATGGAAAGCAAAATCCAGACACGGTGAAAACCCCAAATGGGCATTGTGAGTAAAAATGGACAAAAAGATTAAACATGACCACGAGGACATGGGTAAAAGAACCCAAAAATAGCAAAAGTTGGTGAAAACTGTCTTCACGGTGCCACTCCCCTTGTTCAAGTGAAAACCCACAAAAGGACACTTAAACTGACAAGGTAGGCTGACGGACGACCACTGCCTCAGCCAACATTCAATCTTCAAACAGTCCCAATCCTGGCTAATGAGGTCTGCCTAAAATCCTCAAAATCCAGCATCCAATTGCAACACCACATGGCTCATCAGGAAGTGAGAGCCGCATAAGATCTCCCAACAATCATTGCTCATCAGATGGTGAAAGCCGCATAAGATCCCCCACGCTTCAATATGGCTCTCAGGGAGTGAGAGTCATATAAGATTTCCCAATAATCATGGCTCATCAATGGGTGAGAGCCACATAAGAGCCCCCATAACATAGCTCATTAAGGAGTGAGAGTCGCAAAAGATCTCCCCAGTTCAACAACAAGTGTCCTTGAGGGTGAGGGCGATGACTAAAAGATCCCTCTGGAAATGCTAAGGACCATTACGAAGGCAAGAAATTGACGAAGCCAGGGTCTAACTTGCCACAGGCTTCAGAGTAAGTCTCGCTAAAACCCCCTAGCCTACATGGGACCAGACATTCGGGACAGGTGTAAAGCCCCTGACTGGACCTTGTAATACGAGACCTATAGAGATACCCTAAGCATCAAAAGCAAACCTGGTCTACCAGTAAACAATGCCGACCAAAGGTTCATAGCATTCGGCCTTCAGAAAGGCTTGGTAGTCCCTTGAGGGTGAGGACTTCGACTAGATCCCTCAAAACTTCCTGAATGATTACACTTCTCGATTATCTCAAAGAACAACATTCGACGGGGCAAGCTGTTGGAAGGTATTTTTCATCAACATCGGGCGTCCGCTCAATAAAGCCTAGCAAACAGTGGAAATTCTGACAGTCTCATAATAGCCCTAGAATTGGCCAAGATCTTCATAAGGTCTCTCAAAAGTCTCTTGCCAAGTTTCGTCGTAGTTCGATAGGTCTAAGGTAGTGCAGACTGAGAAACAGTTTGTCACCCCCTGACCCCTACTAGAGGGCGACAAAGTGCGGGATCGCGACCAGAGGTCGCGAACATCACTCAAGTGGGAGTGGCTCAACACATGAAAATGTGTAATCAAGAGAAAACCATGAAAGAAAGCTAGAATAAAACCATTCATCACACAAAGAACAATTCATTTATATCAGTGTTAAAAAGTCTTTACAATTCCTTCATGGCACTATTGGCCCCAAAATACCAAAATGAGTTACACCACACACTACTAAGACATCCAAAACATACAATGAAAGTCTTCAAAGGACGGTTCTTCAACCTCTCGATTTCTAGCTTCAAATCCCCAATGGTCACCCACCCTAAGCACAGGTGTCAACACTCTTCACTCTACAGTTATGAAATAAGATGGAATGAGCTAACAACCCGGTAAGCAGATCTACACCATTGCATTCCAACTAGCACGATAGTGATAACAAAATACGCCACACACACATACGTACATATACACATGTATCAAATAAAGTCCCTCAACATGCTCCTCACGCTCTAACAGAAATGTGAGAAAGGCAGTTCAATATATATAATGCATATGCCACAATCATCTTTCTCAAAGTAGAGTAATGAAGACAGCAGATCACAATTTCAGTTAAAAGCTCATGCAGAAAGCATAAATAAGTTAAGCAAACATATATATCTACTCCTGAAGAAGAAGCCACATCGGTCAGGCTAAGCCAATCCTGAACTTGGGACTTCTACCCTCACTCAGGAGGGTGGACCATGACAAGTGAAAGACCCACTTTGTAAGGCCCTCACAGATGCACACATCCCCAGCGCACTTTGGGGTTTTTCGATAAGCAGAGGTCTTGCAAGAAACTACCCTCACCTTGTGCCCTTTTGGCCAGTGGGCGTTATACTACCATTGATCCAATGCGTAGTGCTCACATAGATCTGAGCAACCCATCCAACTATTCACATCCTGAATCCCATCCTATCATGGGGAGTCAGGGAAACAAACGTAGCTGCCAGCACCATCATTCACACAGTAGGTGCCCTTTCACCTATAGCGTAAGCATTATGATACCATTATTCACACAATAGGTATCCATACACATATGGCATAAGCATTATGATACCATCATTCACACAGTAGGTATCCATTCACATATAGCATAAGCATTATGATACGATCATTCACACAGTAAGCATCCATTCAAATATAGCATAAGCATTATGATACCATCATTCACACAATAGGTATCCATTCACATATAGCATAATCATTAT
>NW_006497560.1:1330779-1393660 GCF_000471905.2 Amborella trichopoda | reverse complement strand
TATCCATTCACATACATCATGCAATTCATATCGCAATAAGGCATTCATCATAATCATGCTTCCATGTCATAACAAAGCATAACTTCATTATCATGCATGCATACGTGCGCTCATAGTTGGGGTCCTAACTTTTGGACCATTTAGAGTTTGAGGATGGTTCCAAAATCAATTTCGTACCAAACACACCTATCCCTTTCTTGGGAGTAGTTCAAAGACAATAGGATCCCGTTTGACCTCTTAAAGGTTCAAGGAAATGAGGGTTGACTAACTGCCCCCCTTGCTATGTACAGCGAACAGCACTGTGCCCTACTTCAATTCATCATAACATTTAAACCATAAGTCAACTTGTGACGATTTCAAAATCAAAGTCTAAGCCAAGATGTATATATTTCTTAAAAACCAAACTTGAAAGTATTTGGATTCCATTTGGTTGTTCGCAAATTCTTGGTAAACAAGGTGATAGTTCTGCTCTTTATCAATACTGCCCACAGTGAATATCTTCATAAAGAAAATTATAACTTTCAATCTAAGAAGCTTTTCAAAATAGTTTCTACATGCAAATTTTAGCCCATTAAAAGATATTTAAAATGTCTGTGGTTTCGCCGAAAATGAACATCTTTTGGCTAGCTAAATTAGTGACCATAGTGGTATAAATGAAAAATCCAGGAAAACAGTCAATAATGATATACCTTCCCATTTTGAAACATAACTTCATTTTTGTAAATAATTTCATAAATGGGTAAGAACAAACATTTTACTAAACTTGTATGTCTTTCTAATGGGGGTAGTTTGAGGTCAATCGAACCCCATTTGGTTGTTCAAAAGCTTCCTATAAGAACATGCAAACTTCTGAAATTTCACAGTGGCATACAACATGTCTTAAGCATACATTCCATGATCTTCATTTCATGGTGAGGCACATGATCACAACCATTCTCTCACAATGTGAACACACACGTAATCATGCATAGCATGCATTTCTTACATATTCTAAGAATCATGCATTCATTCTTGACATTCACCATTATCATAGAACAAGAGCCCCAATTTCTAAATAAAAAGGTATAATGATTTTCTTACCTCACATACACTTTCATTCTCATTTACATGCATAAATTCCATGTATCCCTACGACTATCATGCAATGGTGATGGAACCATTTACCTAAACAATAATGGTGACTTCTTCACTCCTCTCATCACAGCTCTCACCCACCCAACTATAGCTGCTCACCTACAGTCACTTCTTCCCACCTTGTGTCTTAGAGAGAGAGAAATGAAGTAAGAATGAGTGGAACGGGTGAGGAAGGGGGCTTAAGTACTCTTGAGTTGAGGTGGCTGGCAAAGTGTCACCAAAATACTATAAAATCTAGACATGTGGCACTCAATCAACATGCATATAACAAGTGGCATACGCAACTCATGCATGTCAAAGACACAGCTGGCGCTACACAAAAATCCACCCGGTGCTGGCTCTCCACCCGGCACTGTCTCTTCCAACCAACACTGGCCTCTTCACAAAAATCCACCCGGTGCTGGCTCTTTACCTGGTACTGGCACTTCTAAACGACGTTGGCTCTTCACCCGGCGCTAGCACTTCCAACCAGCGCTGGCCACTTCTCCAACTCACCCGACGCTAGTCTCTTCACCTGGCGCTGGATCTTCCAACTGGCGCTGGCCTCTTCACCCGGCACTGGCTCTTCCAATCGACGCTGGTCTCTGCACCCGGCACTGGCTCTTCCAACCGACACTGATCTCTTCTCCGGGTGCTGGTTCTTCCAACCGGCGCTAGTCTCTTCATCCGGTGTTGGCTTTTTCAATCGGCACTAGTTTCTCAACTTCAGCCTTCCCATCCTTCCATGCCTTCTAGCTTGCTGGGAAAAGTTTGAGTCGTCACACAGTTCCAACAAAATCGGCCTCTAGCACCTTGAAACGGCCCCTACAACTAGAGCTATATTTTTAGTGTTTCAAATCTTTGTGAGACCACCACCATTGGATCTGGCATGGTCGAAAATCCCCAAGGGTCAAATTTCAGCCCGAACAGACACTCCAGAAAGACGTTATTGGTAAAAGAGTGAAACAAGAGGGGTTGCACGCTATTCCAGTGCTGCCACCTTGCAACTCCACACCATGGAAGGGACAGTCACGACCAGTGAATTTTGATGCTCATGTCTCACCTGTCCCAAGTCGGATGGTGCTCAAATTTGGTGAGCATGTTCGTCTAGTCATGACGACCGATTCAATAGATGGCATGCCTCGTGACAAAACCCGAGCGCGAAGAAAAGCTGAAGAGAAATTGCTGATCCATGAAAAAAGTACAGGAAATTCTACAGCATCGTTCCTCACTCGAGCAGTAAGATCACGCTGGTCACGAGCTAGATCGTCGCGAGACCAATTCCATTGTGTGAGTAAGGTCTTGGGCTATCATTGACCCAAACCCCGTACAATCCGATTCTGCACACAAAGCCGATGAAGCGATTGTGTGCACATGATCGTGGAACGCGTACACTATTGATCTGAAGTTTCCAGATCCATTCAAATTACAAGTGACATGATTGTGCACTAAAAATACGATCCATGGCTCGAAGTTGATATCAAATTGATCGCAATGCCCAACCCTACAAGAAAATAATCATCTTACAATCAACCGAGCATCAGAACGACCCTAGATCAGCCATGTCAGATCATGCAAGTTCTAGAGCAACACAGAGACTGTTTTGGAATTTCATGAATTATTAGAAAGGGGCAAATCTATCATTTTGCAACCTATTTTCTAATTTCTTTTCATTCAATTTAATCTTAATTTCCAGCAATTAGGGTTACTTTTAATCATCCACCCATGTTTGGGCAAATTCTATATATATGTATCAGCATTGTACGCACCAGAGGACTAAACCTTTGACAAAAACAGAGAGTTTTTACTTAATACAAGTTTCTCTTTCTTCTCATTATTGGGTCACGTTTGAGAGAGAGTGAGGTGAGAGAAACTTTTTGATCGATACCCCTAGGTTTGAGGTAAATCTTCTCTCTTTTTTCCTTTTTCTTCTTCCCTCTCTATTCTTTCCTCTCTTCTCTCTCTTCTCCGTCTGAGTTCCTAGCAGGGGTCATGCACGGCAGTGGCAGTGTCGTGCATGCCTCCCCTGAGGTCACACAATTCATGCATGACGTTGGCAATGCGATTCGTGAGTCTCTTTCTCCTTCTTTTCTTCTATCTCTTTCGTCCAGTGAGGCCAGTAGATGACACTACCCATTACCGTCCACAGACGTAGCTTTGACGTCTCAATGAAGAATCCAGGCGGCGAAACCTGTTGCCACCCGCAGGGGTCTTTCCCTTTTGCATGTCTAGAGTAGACGGCGATACCCTTTGCCGCCTGCTAGAGGCCTCGGCAACACCTATCGCTGTCTGTGAAGAGTCCTTCACGTATTCAGTGTTCATCGCCGTCCTTCCTGTGTCCCACGCCTATCACCGTCCACCTCGTGAGGATTACCGTCGTACGCTTCAAGAGTGACCATCGCCACGCGCTTCATCAGAAACTATTATCGTACGCACCAGGATGTGTTGTTTTTTTATGTTGCTAATGGCGATGCCTATCCGTCGTTCATTTCTCACTCTCTAGCCATGAGCAGTAGTGTCGAGCACCACTCAAGGGCCACGACACTGCTACTCCATGGTCGTGAGTGGCAACGCCTAATGTCATCAGGACCTCATCTATCTGTCGTCTCGTCTCTTCTTTTCATTCTCTTGTCTCTTCTCGCTTGATTGAGGGTATACTTAGCCTATCACTGCCATATCGATCTCGATTTCGAGTAGCATTGCCATCGTGTTGGATCTAAGAAACTTGCCCATCTTGCTACCACTCGGAGTCGATTTCTCGACTGCAATGTTAATCTCATCTCTTCGTCAAGTTTTCTTCCCTTTTTTATCTTTCTTTGAACCTTACGCTTCATTGCCCTCTCGTGTGAATGTACAGTGTCCTAAGACAAGGTTGGGTCTCTTTGACCCCACTTGTCTCTCAAATTAACCATAAAAGTGTTGTGTAGAAAACAAGAGGATTGTTGGTCAAGGGAGGGGATTTTGAACCAGCTAAAGCAGCTGGGGTGCTTTCTTCAGGATCTAAGAGGGCGTCCACGCGAGCCAGCCCGAGTAAGTCTCGAATCCACATTAAATTCTTCTCTCATTGGTTGGAATACCTTCCCTTACTCTCGAGCAAGGTTCCGAGAGAGCGATCTCAAATCTTAGGTTCGCCAGAAACTCGAGATACGTGCCCCAGATCATCTAGATACCAAGGTGAGATCGAAACACCTAACCAACGAGCACCATGGGCTGCTAGCCAGAGAAACAAGACTGGTCGACCGCCAGTTGAGCAGGAATTTCTCTGGTCTCTTCCCCCATTGCCATCTTTACTAGACTTCATCCCTGGCACGATCCTCCTTCCTTCCTTCTCCCATCAAGAGGATGTCCCCAAGCAGTCTTCTCCTCAGAATACGTCCAATGAGGGTGATGACGTTAAAAGCACTCTGAATCGGTCTAAGCAAGGGCAAGACCTAAAAGATTCCCTGCACACGTCCAACTCTTATGATGACGTAAAAAGCTGCCCAGATTGGTCTGATGAGGGGAATGACCTTAAAAGTCCATCACTTTCTGACCCTCCTCCTTCTTCTTATGTTTTTCATGCTTCTTCTTCTATGTCTCCTGTAGGTACCACCTTAAAATGTCAAGACTTCGAGGCTCTCGACAGAGAACTGGAAGGAACCAACATAAGCAAGGCACACATGAGGCAGTAAAAAAAGACACTTGCCCAGGCAGTAGGATTCTAAACAGTTGCTGACACCCTAGCCGCTTGAGCTAAGACACAACCATCTTCCTCCATTAAGAAGAACATGAAGTCAAAGCCAAAGAAACCCCAATGACCTCCTAAGCCCGACTTTGAGCAGAGACTGAGAGAATCAAGAGGGCAGAGCTTCTATTCTCACGAAGCTTGCCACATGGTACAAGTCTATGAAGTATCAGTCAGTGAGGTACAAACATTGCAGATACTTATAAAAAATTGAATGATTCTTATGAAGGTGCTTCTGGCCCCACAACCACTAGATCTCAACCTCCCTGTGACCTCCAAATCAAACTCTTACAGCCTGATATGTTGTGCATGTTTGAGGTTGAACCTTCTGTTCCTGAGTTCGACAAAGGTGCAAAATTAATGACCTACCCTGGAGCCCTCTTAGAAGCAGAGATGTAAGGATTGTCGGTCTCTACACTTGAGGTTAGCGAGAAGACCTCTGAGGATAATGATGAAGAGTTGCTAGAAGCCCCAGAAGAATGGGAAGAAAGAGGTCAAGCCACAACAAATGAACTTGAGGAGATAAATCTAGGGGATGACACAGAGGGGTCTTCTATTACACGATGATGCCCTTTGGATTGAAGAATGCTGGTCAGAAAGCAATGACGACCATCTTCGAAGACATGATGTACAAAGAGGTGGAATGTTATGTAGATGACTTAGGGGTGAAATCCAAAGAGAAAGATTTTCATAAGAGAGAACTTGAAAAGGTATTCTAGCGATTAAGCAGGCATCAGCGCAAAAAGAACCCCCTGAAATTCGCTTTTGGCATGCGTTCAGGAAAGTTCTTAGGGTTCATTGTTAGACACCGAGGGCTTGAAGTTGAGCCAATCAAGATCAAGGCAATCCAACTACACTGCGAGAACTGCGCTCTCTTCAAGGGTAGCTGGCATACATCCGCAGGTTCATCTCAAACCTCTCAGGTCGCGGTAAACCCTTTACGCACCTGTTAAAGAAAGATACCCCATTCAGTTGGGATGAAGCATGTCAGGCGGCCCTTGATGACATCAAGCATTATTTACTCAATCCTCCAGTACTCTCTACACCGATATTGGGAAGACCGCTCATCCTATACGTGACCTCTCTAGACGAGTCACTTGGGGCATTATTGGCGCAGAACAATGATGAAGGAAAAAAGACCGCATGGTAGTATCTTAGCCACAAGATGCAAGGGGCTGAGAAGAATTATTCCCCTATAGAAAAGATGTGCTTGGCCCTAATCTTCGTAGTACAAAAGCTCCTCCACTACTTGCTCGATCATGAAGTGAAACTTATATCAAAGAAGTTCCTGTGAAGTTTCTCATGACAAGCCCATGCCTGTCAGGACGTCTTGCTAAGTGGGCATTATTGCTGATGGAATTTGACATCACATATGTCCCCCAAAAAGCCATCAAGGGCCAAGCCTTGGCTAATGTTCTTGCAGCACACCCCATATCGACAGAATCTCCTTTATCAAGTGACCTCCCTAATGAAGAAGTATTATGTGCAGAGTTTGCTTACACATTGGAAATGTACTTCGACAGAGACTTCCAATCTGATAGAGGAGGCACTGGGGTGGTATTCCTGACTCCGAAAGGAGGAGTACTACCACTTTCTTTCTCTCTCACCAAGGCCAGTTCCAATAATGAAGCAGAATATCACGCCCTTATAATTGGATTGGAGATAGCCTTTCATCTAGACTTGGAGCAGCTCAAGATCTATGGCGACTCTAAGTTGGTTATGCGACAGCTCAAAGGGATCTATGAGGTGAGAAAAGCACCCTCAAGCCTTATAATGATACTGCAAAATCATGTATGGCCCAGTTTGAGGATGTATCCTTGAGTCACATCCCCAGGAGGCTAAATTCGTAGGCTGATGCACTTGCAAAACTCGGGGCTACAATTCAATTATCCTCATCAGGACCCACGCTTAACTGGCTGGCAAAGTGGAGACACATTGAACTAAGAACCGAGGTAGACGCGGATGATGAGAGAAATCTCTTCCCTGAGTGCCCTCCCTATCCATTCGGTGCACTTCTATTAGCTAAAGAAGTTATTAAGACGGAACACGAAATGACAAGGAGTCAGGGAGCTAAGGTTCAAAGCCAGGAACCAGAGTTCTTTGATCCAATATGCTCGAAAATTGAACAGGTAGAAGATTGGAGAGAGCCCATCACTAATTTTCAAAGACATAGTAGACTTCCAGAGGGCCGTGCCGAGCACAACAGCGTGTTACCAAGTATACCCTCCTTGAAGAAGGAACTCTCTTCGGACGGTCATTTGATGACATTCTTCTTAGATGTGTGGACGCACAAGAAGCAAATAAAGTCCTAGAAGAGGTACACTCAGACATTTGTGGATTGCAGCAGCCCAGCCTCAAGCTCTATGAACGAATACGCAGATTGGGGTATTATTGGCCTACGATGATTGTGAATTCCTTAAACTATGCTAGGAAGTGTTAGGTGTGCCAAATCCATTCGAGCCTTGTTCACCAGCCTCTAGAGCCCTTACACCCTGCAGTGGCATCATGTCTCTTGTCACACTCGGGGATGGACATTGTAAGGTCTATTGACCCTCCTTCGGCAATGTGTCATGTCCTTATTCTAGTTGCACTAGATTACTTCTCCAAGTGGGCTGAAGTAGTCCCCCTTAAGCATTGGACCACAGTAGCTAATTTCGTGCGACATCACATCATATATCAGTTGGGAGTTCTTAAGCGGATTATATCGGATAATGGCCCTCAGTTCAGAAGTCATCACATTGATCGCCTTGTTAACCAGTTCGGTTTCGAGTTGAGGTACTCAACTATGTACTACCCTCGAGCCAACGGATTAGCTAAAGCGTTCAATAAAACCCTATGCAACGTTTTAAGGAAATCATTATCAAAGACGAAGAAGAACTGGCATGAGAAACTCCCTAAAGCCTTGTGGGCCTATCGCACTACCATACGAAATACTACTGATTCCACTCCTTATTCTCTAATATGTGGGGGCGAAGCAGTTTTACCCATTGAAATTCAAATCCCTTTGTTACGCGTCGCTATACATCAAGGACTAACTGAAGATGAGAGAGTCTTCAGTATCAAGAATTGGATGCACTCAATGAAAAGAGGTTGGAGGCTCAGGAGAACCTTGAACTCAACCAGGGGAGAATGAAGAGGGCCTTTGACAAGTCAGTCAAAGTCCACTCATTTGCCCATGGGGATATAATTCTAGCTGTCAAGAGGCCGATTGTTATGCATGGGCAGCGTAAAAGGAAGTTTGAACCCAAGTGGGAAGCTCCCTTTATAGTAAAAAAGGTCTCACCAAATGGAGCTTACATACTAGCACATTCTGATAGAGAGGAGGCAATGCCCCCTATCAATGGGGGATACCTTAAGAAATACTACCCATGATGCATACTCAAGAAAAGTGACTCAATGCAAAGCAAGCAAGAAAGTCCAAACAAAGCTTAACTCTTTTTATTACATTAAAAGGAGTTACAAGTTATTGTCAAAATCCCATTATTAAGGAAGTTACAAATCTCTTGCATATGTGGAAAAGAGAACAGTTGACACCTTCGGTGTTTCTCTTGCATCTGAAGATAAGAGGACGGTTACAGGCCAAAAAGAAATCCCCTCCTCATGTAGAAGAAGCAAAACCACTGGAGTGTCAGCTTCGACTCATCTGAAAGGCGTTCTCAAAGAGGATGGTCACAAGCCAAAAGAGGAAGCCAACCATTTTCGAGTTAGCTTCAATTCATTTGACAAGTGCATCAAACATACAAAGTAGGCTTCTCTGGCAAGGAACTGGCCTACGATGGAGAGCATGCCCTGTTCACAGTGAATGCCCTTCCACAGGAAAACAAGGACTTCACTGTTGTGCTTGAGGACTCGGCTTCCAACAGACATCATAAGCTAGGCCTTATCATTAGTCACCACCCCTTACCTACCCTAGTCTGCATCGTGCGTGAACATCACCTCACATGACTCATTACCATATGCAACAATCTCCACATGCAACTCACTGCCGCACGTGAGCAACATTGTGCGCATCATGATGCTGACCATACACCGATAAGCATCGTGTGAGGCCAGTGCCGGTTGTGTCTTCCAAAGGCTAGTGTCGGATGTGCCGTTAACTCTCAGTGCCGGCTGTCATTCTTGAGGATTAGTGCCGACTATGTTTCTAAAAGGTCAGTGCCGACTTTTCTTTTAATGCCCAGCGCTAGCTTCATATCCTAAGTCAACGTTGCTCTTGTTGTGACTATCCACCTCCTGGTGACTCTATGTTTTTCGCTTCTCCTCGGTTCCCAAGACTCCACATTTTCCGGCCTAAGACGCTTTTCCTCCTCAATGATTCCACACTTTTAAATGATGGTCGTTCATCTTCCCCTTAACTGTCACCACCAGTGATGGTCTGTTTCCCTGCGCCCTTCAGGTTCCCACCGGAAACTCCCTTCCATTGCCAGAAACCCTTTGCAGCCTTTCTTCAAGTCACCGGGAAACCACTTTCACCCGTCATAAAATTGTAAAAAACCAGCATAAATCTCTACGCAGCCCTCTGCTGCAGTTTTCACTCCCTTCTTCCCTTCTTCAGAACCCTCAAAACCACAGTCGGAGTTCCCTGTTTCCCTAGTGAACTCCCTCTTCTCGCTGCAAACCCCTGCGACTTCACAAGAGCGTAGTCTTTCCTGCTTGCCAGTCTTACCGAAACACCCTGTGTGCTCACCCGAGCTCTCGCTGGAAAATCCTTCCTTCTCACTGTTAAAAATGGGGGTTTATCCCTTTATATATGTGAAACTACCCTCAAATATCCCTTACAAATCAAGAATGGCAGCTGCGTCCTAGAAGACCAAACAACAATGGGCAGGACTGGGTCGGGTTTAGACCCGAGGCTAGAATGAAGTTTTACTGCCGTTCGTGAAATCCTATGCAACAGAAACCAAGACTGGGTCGGGCTCTGGTTGAAGCCCGAACACTAACCCAGACCTAGTGCCAGTGGTGTTCTCAACTCAGCATCGGTTGCATTCTCGAACCAGGGCCGGCTGAGTGCTCAAGAAATAATGTTGGCCATTCTCAGCTTCAGCTGCGTTTTCAACAACCCAGTGTTGGCTGAGTGTTTAAGAACCAGTGTTGGCCGTTCTCAGCGCCAGCTGCGTTTTCAAAGGCTCAGCGCCGGCTAAGTATTCAAGAATTAATTTTGGTTGTGCTCAATGCCGGCTGTGTTTTCAACAACCCATCGCCAGCTGTGTCCAAGAAATAATGTTGGCTGTGTCTATCGCCAGCTATGTTCTCAGTAGTTCATTGCCACACGCCCCATGCTAAATCCATGCGTGTCCTACTACTGTTATCCCCAACGGAGTTACAACTTGATCCGGACCTAGTATCCCTAGTGAAGTTGTACCCAAGTCGTTCCACTCAGGTCATGACTCGTCATCCCCAATAGGAGTCATACCCGAGTTATAATCCCTTGTCCTCAAAGGAGTCAGTGTCATTCTTATCACTGTAACCCCTAGTGGGTCTGCTTCACACCTAGCTATCCTATCCTCAAGGAGTCGGGTCACCTCAATGAATTTGTTCTCTATTGAGTACCATTTTTTTTTCCAAATGAAGTCTGCCTCTCCATCTAGACCCCTACTAGCCTTAATCATTTTATCCTTAGGGAGTCAGGTAGTTATCCACAGACCTATTCCCCATTCAGCTTCACCTACGTGGTGACCCATACCATGGTTCGTGCTGAATGACCCTAAACTGTACAGCCATCATCCAAACTATATGACCTTAAACTGTAACGAAGGCCTAGTTGCACGACCTTAAACTGCATAGTCCTAGTTACATGGCTCTAAAACTGCATAACCATGGTCCAAGCTATATGACCTTAAACCATAGTGCACATCCTGACCGCATGATATTAAACTGCTTTGCACAGGTCCCAAAGGCATGATCTTAAATTCACCCCCAAATACACACACATGCCTGTTATGTGCATTTTCACGCACATCTTCCCTAGCTAATCCGTTTGTGTGCGCGCATCACCTTCATTATCTCCCTAGTGAGTCCATTCATTTCATCATCGTTCATCATTCCCTAGTGAGTCTTACCCGTGCTCATATAACGATGAACCATCCTTCCACCCATCCTCACTTACAGCTAGTGGGTCACCACTTTTCACCTTTCACACATACATCATTCACTTTTCATAGGTAGCCTCGTGCCATATCCCTAAAGTGAGTCAAACCACCACCATACTCTCTCTATGGCCTCTACAGTCTTTTATTCACCTCCATCTCCATTATGGTCCAGTTGTATGACCTTAAACTGTAGTGCACGTCCTGTCCACATGACATTAAACTATTTTGTGCAGGTCCCAAAGGCATGACCCTAAACACGCCTTCACAAAAAAAAAAAGAGAGAAAAAAAATATATAATAATAACGGGCATGGTGTACACCTCGATAAGGGAACACCATGAGTAAAAATGACGGATGAGCATGGTCACGAAACCATGAGTAAGAAATTTTTGTAAGAATAAAAACCCAAGCACAGTGAAAACCCGAAAGGGCATCGTGAGTAAAAATGGAATAATAAGGGTGGACATGGCCGAAGGTCATGGGTAAAAGAGCCCCAAATGAAAGGAAGTTGGTGAAAACCGTCTCTAGGATGCCGCTTCCCAAGTTCAAGTGAAAACCCTCAAAGGGCGCTTGGACCAATAAACAAGTTGATGTAGCACTTGCCTCTACAGGTGGCTTCAGCCCGCATTCAAAAGAAAAATCCCCGGTGTCATAATACCAGGATCCAAAAATACGAGCTTTAAGGAAAATATTTTGACAACCTAAGTCCATTCGCAACAAGGACTCGAAGGAAAAAACTTGTCAAGAAAACAAGACAAGTCTCATGAAGACGAGCATCAATCCCAAAAGGCCACTAAACACACTCCAAAGATGCCAAAGATGCCCTAAGAAGGGTAAGTCAGCCATGACCTTGAACTTGTTACGTGAAACTGCTAACTGTGGGTAGGGGTTATACCGAAAGCCGGTCACATCGATAAACTGAGGTACCCTACCCGCCAAGGAATATCTGGTGCACGACGTAAACGAACATCGACAAAAGGCTCTTCAACAAAACATCCAGAATAAACGAACAAGGAAGTCATTCTGACAAACCAAAGACACCCCAAGAAAGCTAAGTCAGCCATGACTTTGGACCTATTACGCGAAGTTTCTAATAGTGGGTAGGGGTTATACCTAAAGCGGGTCACCTCGATAAATTGAGGTACCCTGACCGCCAAGGAATAGGTAGTGCACAGCACTGACGAACACTGATCAAAGGCTCTTTTGCTGTCTATCCAAAAAGAAACCCAGACCAAATGGAGAAAATGCCTTTTGACGCGGCACTCGACTACCAGACAGGCTTGATTCTGACTAACAAGATCCATACAAAATCCTCAGCTTCAAAATAACAATTTGTTCCTTGAGGCCGAGAACTTTGATAAGATCCCTCAAAAAGTCTCTTCTCCCCCTAAAGCCTCCACTGTTGGAACTATACATTGCATCCAAATGTCTGAGCATCCTAGTTACTGCATTGTGTGAACCTCCGTAGCGTTCACGTGGTCTTGTGGTTAGGAAGAAAAAATTAATAATGCCGAAGGAAATTTCCAAAAGTTGTTAGTCTTACTTCTCTCGAAGAACAACATTCGACAGGGCAAGCTGTTTGAAGACATTTTTCAACACCTTGGTCCCTGACGCTGAATAAAGAGGAAGCAGGTCAATAAAGCCTCAACATACAGTGAAATTCTTGACAATCTCATAATTTCCTCAGAATGGGTCAGAATCTTTCTAAGCACTCCAAAAAGGCACTTGTCAAGTTTTGTCTCAATCTAATATGTCTAAGGTATCACAGACATGAAAGCAGGTTTCAGAAAATTTAGCCTCTAGCACCCTGAAACGAACCGCATAATTAGAACTATATTCTTAGTACGTCAAACAATGGTGGGACCACTGCCATTAGATTTGACACGGTCAAAAACCCCTATGGATCAAGTTTTGGCTTAAATGGGCATTCCAAGACAGAGTTATAGGTAAAAGACCAAAAAGGAGTAGGCCGCACGCTATTCCCTTGCGACCTCCCAACACCAATCTCTATTAAAGGAGGCCGATGTGTACAGTCCCAAGCAGTAACTTTAAAGGCCTATATCTCGTTCTTCTTAAGTCGGACCACTCTCAAATTTAGTGAGCATGTTCGTCTCATCAAGATGAGCATTTTGATATGTGGCATGACCCGTGACAATACCTGAGCAAGGAGAAAAACTAAAGAGAAGTTGATGATTCGTGAAGGCAGTTGCAGAAAATTCAGTAGCAGCACACCAATTGCATTATATGTGTAAGAGTCGAGGTTATCTCTGGTCCGAACCTCGACGATGAACGGTTGGATTTCACACAAGGAGGCATCGAAGATGCTGTAAATTTCAGTCGCCAGATTTTCAAATTCTAGCCAAAAAATCAAGACGACTAAATCTTCGTCCAGACATGAAATAGAGCTGCGTTTGTTGCCACGCGATTGTGATGCCATTCTTAGTGTGATTCAGTAAAGAAATCAAAGAAAAACATCAAGGAATGAGTACACTATCGATCCGAAGTTTGTATGATTCATCCAAATTTTGAGTCGCATGATCGTGGCTTAAAAACACGATTCACGGCTCGAAGTTGATATCAAATCGATTGTCATGCTGAGCTCTTCAAGAAAACAATTATCTTTTGATCAAACGGGCACCAGAGCAACCCTGGATCACCCACGGAAGATCACACAAGTTCTCGGGAGCAGCAGGGACTGTTCTGAAATTTCACATATTGTTGGGCTGGGGCAAAACAGTCCTTTTGCATCTAATTTTAGAATTTATTTTAATTCAATTAAATTGTAAATATCATCAATTGGGCATCCACCCATGTTTGAGTCCAATTATAAATAAACATGCTAAACCTAATCATTCAATAAAGATTTCAATTCTTGCCTAAGTTGGTGGGTGCATCTTGGAAAGAGTGATAGAGGAGAGAGAAGAAAATGGCCAGTATCTCTCAGTAAGGTAACTTTCTCTCTATTCCTATTTTCTCTCTCATCTCTTTCTTCCTCCTCTTTTCTCTCTCATTTATCTCTTTCTCTCTCTTCTTTTCTTTCTCTTTCTTCCTTTCTTTCTCTCTCTTCTTTTCTCAATCATCTCTATCTCTCTTTCTCTCTCCTCTTTTCTCTCTCATCTTTATCTATTTCTCTCTCTTCTTTCTTCTCTCTTTTTATCTCTATCCTTTTCTCTCTCTCTCTCTCCTTCCCTCATCTCTATCATTATCTCTCTTCATCCTCTAATTTATCACTTCTCTTTCCCTGCACTTCTCCCTTTTCTCCATTCATGCACGGCGGACCTATCATCTGGTGCGACGTCTTCTTGCTTCTGAGACATGAATAATGAGTTAGGCCAAGCCTCTGTAAATTCCCTTTTCTCTTCTATCACAGCCGGCAGAAGCATATCGCCGCTTGTGTTTTCTTTCTCTTTCTTCTCTGCTATCACAGCCAGTGGAAGCATATCACTGCCTGTGTTCTCTCTTCTTTTTCTTCTGTCACAGCCGACGGAAGCATATCACCGTTTATGCTTTTTTTTCTCTCTTTCTTCTCTTCTACCACAACTGACAGAAGCATATCGTAGCCTATTCTTTCTCTCCTTTTTCTTCTGTCACAGACGACAGGAGCCTATCACCGCCTGTGTTTTCTCTTCTCTCTCTTTTGTCACAGCCGGCAGAAACACATCGCCGCCTGTGCTTTTTTTCTCCTTTTCTCTTATCACAAACGGCGGGAGCCTATCGCCGCCTATGTTCTTTCTCTCTTCTCTTTCTTCTATCATAGCTAGCAGAAGCCTATCGCCGCATGTGTTCTCCTTCTGCTCTTCTTTCTCCCATAGACGGCAGAAGCTCATCTACGTCTAAGTTTCTCTGTCCCCATCTCATTGCCGCATGTGTCTTCCTTGCTCTTCATCCTCTCTCTTACTTTTTCTCTTTACTTTTCCTTCTCTTCTTTCTTTTCTCTCTATCTCCTCTCGTGCTCTTCTTCTTTCTCTCTCCCCCTTTCGTTCTATTCTCCTCTTCTTCTTCTTTCACTGATTTCTCTCTCACCTCGCTCTTTCTTTTATTTTCCTTCCTTATTTCTCTTTGCGATCTTCTCTTCCCTTCTCTCTCTGTTTCTATTCTCTTTTCTTTCTTTTACTCTTTCTTTCGATCAAAGCGGGGTTAAGACTAACAATCCATGGTAGTCTTGTCGTCTAACAGTAACATCGTTGTGCCAGTCAGAGTTAATGTGCCCGCTTTACTGTCATAACAGACTAGCCATTGTGTCAAGCTAGTCGGTATTGGTACTGTCATCTAGTAGTAATTCTGTTGAGCCAGTCTAAGTTATCGAGCCGGTTTTACTGCCACACCGGGTCAATTACCTACTAGTTTAGTCACTGTGTCAATCTCACCGCCTGGTAAAATTCTTCTTATCCCAATCATAATTCTCTCGTTCTTCTCTTCTTCTTTTTGAACGTGCACGTCTATGTACGTTCACTTATAACATTTTCCATGTGTGCGTGATTACAGAAACAGAAGAATACAGACCAAAGGAGGCGATTCCGAACCAGTTCTATGATTGGGGGGCTTTCTTCATGATCTATGAGGGTACCCACGTGAGCCAGCCCTACTAAATCTCGAACCCATCTTAAATTCATTTCTCATCGGTTGGTACACTAACCCTTGTTTTTTAGCAAGGCTCCCCAAAGAGCGATCTCAAGTCTCGGGTTCTCTCAAAACCAGAGATGCGTGGCCCCCGACCATCCAGATCTGAAGGGCGAGATTGAGGCACCTAACCATGGAGCTCATTTCACTTCTTTGTCATTCTTCTCTCATCTTCAATATTGAGATGCATACTGCTCCCTTGTGCAGAATGGTTCAATGCAATTACGACAGACTCCCAAGATGGAGGGAGACTATTAAGGACAATGGACACTGTCATGCAGTCGGGGACTAGATTCTCAGCTGCAGTAAGGTCCTTTGCGAGCACTGTCATTATATTAACATGCTCGATCACTGAATCTATTTCTTTCATTATGAAAGAAATATATTTTTCTAACAACAATTACACATAGGTCTCAGAAGTGGTCCCATACTTTTCAGATAGGGCACCCATCATACTTTGAGCTGTGGTGTGTTCCTCAAAGACTCTAATTAAATCATCTTCCATAAAGCTTAACATAGTAATCCTATCTATTTTATCATCTTCTAACCATTTGTCAAGTCGCCTTCTGGCTTGACCTTTGGGATTAGGCTCTAAAACGGGTGGTTCTGTATCTAGGACATAATCTACCCTATCTAGAAAGAGAATAAATCCAATTTTTCTTTTTCACATAGAAAAATTAGTTCCATGGAGTTTTTCATGTTTTGACAGTTCTGACATGACTAGCCTAAATTACATTTTAAATTATTAGATATTACCTAAAAGTTCAAAAAATTCAATTATGTTCAAGAAAGAGTTGTTTGCTAATAAAATCAATAGGTTTGCCGACTCTTAATGAGCTGCAACCTCAAAGAAAAATCTTCTCGAACAGTTTATGTTTGTACTGTTATGAGGCAACAAAAAATTAAAAAAGTAAGGCAACAACTACTTTAAGTCAAATCTTGCATAAAAATAGTTTTCATCAATATATGTTTTAGCTCTATAGAGAGAGTCTACAAAGATATTTAATAGTTTTCAACAAAGATATGGCATAATATAAATCACAAACATGGAATTCACAAAATCAAGATCATGAAATTTTCTTAGTTAAGAAAAAAAAATACCAAAGCATATAATAATTATGCACTGCAATGATAATTATTATGCAAATAAAATATGTAGAAAATCCATAAATTATAAGCCACAAAAAAAAATGCATGCAATAGATATTACAACCTTTACTTGAATAGTTGCTGAGTGTGGTCGGATGCCTCGATCTTGCCCCCCTGGATCTAGATGATCGGGTGACACGTGTCTCGGGTTCAAAAGACCCGGGACCTGAGATCGCTCTCTCAAGAACCTTGTTCACAGAACAAGGGTAGGTGTCCAACTGGTGAGAGAGAAATTTTATTCGTTCGTGAGGTGAGGACCAACCTCAACTGGGTCCGTAACTTACTCAGGCTGACTCAAGCGGGGGCCCTCTTAGATCACAACGAAAAGCCCTCGAGCTACTTCAGCTGCTTCGGAATCATCTCCATTGACCTGCAATCTCCTTGTGTTTTGCAAAGTACTAACATGGTTAATTTGCAAGACAAGTGGGTCGAGGAACCACATTTGTCTTGGGGCGAACATGCACAAATGTGCACTTTCATATGGCAGAGAAGATGAGAAGTTAGGGTGATAAAGAAGAGGATTTGAATAAGGAGGAGAAAAGACTAGACGACTTGACAAGGGAACGAGAATAGCACGATAGCATGACCAGTGCAATGACTGACTCATACTGGTAGCATGACGGACACGGTAACTCAGACCGGCGTGACAACAATACTACTCGAAACCAAGGCCGATATGGTCATTCCAATCTGGTGTGGCAATAAGACGAGCATGGTACTCTGGACCAGTACGATGGCAATGCTGCTCGACAGCCAGATCGTTATGATAGTGCTAGACTGAGTCTGTCCTTTAGTCAAGCGAGAATGGAAGAAGAAAGGAGAAGAGAAGTGAGCGGAGAGAAGACACGAGAAGAAGGAATAAGAATCCCGACGGCATTAGGCATCGCCACCCACAGCTAGTGAGTAACAATGTCGTGGCCCCTGGATGGCGCTGGACACTGCTGCTCGTGGGGGAGGGGGGAGCAGTAAACTGTAGACAGCGTTGGCCATCACCGTTAGTGACACGAGAAGGCAGCAACTACCCTTCACGGGCGGCGATATGTATTGCCGTCTGCGATAGGCATAGAGCATGAAAGAGAGGCCCGCGGGCGGTGATAAGCATTGCCGTCGGCGATAGAGGCAAAGCACAGTTGAGACCCTCGCGGGGGGCAATAAGCATCGCCATTTGCGATAGGCACAGGACGTCGAAGACATGTCCACGGACAGTAATAACCATCGTCGTCTACTCTTGTGCAGGACGCCGAAGACACACCTATGGACAGCGGTGACCAGCGCTGTCGACGACCCATGAGACAAAGGAAATATAGTTCATGGTTGGCAATACATCACTGCGTGTGACACCAATCTTGGAACCGAAATAGGAGCCCGACCCGCTGTTGAGTACGGCTGCGCTCACTGTGTGCTCTTTCATACGGCGTCACACATAGCAACTACTAATGTCGTGCATGAACTATCTTGAGGGACAAAATAAGAACGAAGAGAGAAGGAAGACAGAGGCATGCACGACACTACCACTGCCTTGCATGGCCTCTAAAAAAAACTCAGTAGAGAAGAGGAATACAAACGAAGAAGAAGAAAGAGAGGAAGAGTGAAAAGTAGAGAGAAAAAGAAAACCGAAGAGAGAGAAGAAGGGAAACGAGAGAAAATACCTTGAAGATAGAAGGGGTACCTCTTTAAACTTTCTCTCTCCTATCTCTCTCCAAGACATGCTCAAGAGAACTCAAGAAGAAAACCTTAATTTTTATTGATCAAAAGTTGAATCCTTGTACAACAATTTTCCTCCCCTCTCTCAATGAGAGGTACGTTTATTTATAGACTAAGGCTAAAATGTAGATGGATTACCCGAAACTAACCCTAATTGATGATAATTAACGTTTATTTGAATTAAAAAAATATGAAAATAAGGTACAAAATGACGAATTTGCCCCTGCCTAACAATTGAGAAATTCCAAAACAATACCTGCTGAGACCTAGGGATGTTCTTGATTCTTCTTGGACGATCCATTGATGATCCGGCATCCGAATGAACAAAAGATGATTGCCATCTTGTAGTGCTCAATGCTACGATCATTTGATAATAAATTTAAGCCATGAATCACACTGTGAAGGCATGATCAAGTAACTTGCAATTTGAATAGATCTTGAAAACTTTTTATTGATAGTGTGTCTTCATCTTTATGTTTTTCTTCAATTCTTCACTGAATTGCACTGAGCATGTCACCACGATCGCGTTGCAACAAACGGGACGCGATTTGGTGCCCGAACAAAGATTTGACAACCTCGAACTCTTTGTTAGAATTTAGAATTATGGGTACCGGAATCTGCAGTGACTTCAACTAAATCTTGTGCAAAATCCGACCGTTCATCACGCGCAGGGTTTGGATCAGTGATAACTACAGACCTTATGCATGTGATGCAACCGATCTCGCATCGATCAGGATCAAAAGCATTATGATATGGCCGCTCGAGTGAGTGGAGGTCCTGCTGATTTTCTACAACTTGTAGCTTCGAATCACAAACTTCTCTCTAGCTTTTCTCTCTACTCCGACATCGTCACGGGACGTGTCACATATCAAAACGCTCGTTTCGATGAGACAAGTACGCTTCAATAAGTTTGAGCATGATCTGATCTCAGATGAGGGAAATAAGGTTGTGTTGCTATTTGTGACTGTGCTTTAATGGAGTTTAGTTGCAGGGTGGCCACACGGGAATAATGTGTTGCTCCTCCTATTTTAATGTTTTACCCGTAACTTCTTCTTTGAGTGTCTGTTTAGGCTGAAATTTGACCCCTAAAGTTTTCAACCTTACTGGATCCAATGGCGGTGGTCTCACAGCCTGTTGATCCTCCAAAAATAGGATTCCAGTTATAGGGGTCCAATTCAGGGTGCTAGAGGCTGATTTTGTCGAAACTATTTCTCAGTCTAAACTACCTTGGACATGTCGAAATGCGACAAAACTTGACAGGAGACTTTCAGAAGTCCTTATGAAGATCTTGACCAATTCTGGGGCCATTCTGAGACTCTCAAAATTTCCATCGTTTGTCAAGCATTATTTACCGATTTCTCTCTTTTGTTTCTCTTTAAGGACCCATGGTGCTGAAAAATGTCTTCAAACAATATGCCCCACCATATATTGTGCTTTGAGAGAAGCTGAAAGGATTACATTCAAAAAATTTCCTCTTGCTTTATTTCTTTTTTCTTCCAAGCCACAAGGTCACATGAACGCCGAGGAGAAATCCACGCAATGCTGCAACTAGGATGTTCAGACGTTTGGATGCATTTATCGCAGATCCATCCCTGGAGACTTTAGGAGAGAAGAGACTTTGAGGGATCTTATCGTGGTCCTCACCCTCATAGGACCGTAGAGGTTAGTTTTTAATGTCTTCACCCTATTAGACGAGTTTGCGATATGGAGAGATTGGTATTTACAGTCCTCACCCTATCGAACGGTACCCCAGAGGGACATTTTGTGTTTTTGAGGGACTCTTTTTTATTTTGAGGGATCTTTTGTTCATCGTCCTCATCCTCAAGGACTCTTTTTGTTTTTAGGGATCTTTTGTTCAACGTCCTCACCCTTGGGGACTCTTTTTGTTTTTGGAGGGATCTTTCGATAATCGTCCTCACCCTCAAGGATTTTTTATGGTTTTGGAGGGATCTTTCGGTCATCGTCCTCACCCACAAGGACTCTTTTTTATTCGTTCGGTCAACATCCTCACCCTCGGGGACTCTTTTTATTTTTGGAGTTTTGGGAGATCTTTTGAGGCTCTCACTCCCGGGTGAGCCATCTTGTGTTGTGATTGGATCCTGATAGCTGAGGATTTGTTGTGGATCTTGTTAGCCAGAATTATGCTAGTTTGGAAAGTGGGTGTTGGCTGAGGTTGTGATGCTGCATCAACCTGCTTTATCGGTCCAAGCGCCCTTTGCGGGTTTTCACCTAAATGCAGAAGTGGCACCGTAAAGACGGTTTTCACCAAACTCCTTTATTTTTACGCTCTTTTACCCATGACCTTGCAACCATATCCACCCCTTTTCAACCATTTTTGCTCATGATGCCCTTTCAAGGTTTTACAGTGCCTGGGTTTATTTTTGGGCATTTTTACTCATGGTTTCTTGCCATACCCATCCACTTTTATTTTACTTTTTTTACATTTTTATCCATGATGCCCTTGTGGATTTTCGTCATGTCCGTCTCTCCTATTGTTTGTGTGGGGGCATGTTTAAGATCGTACCCTCAGGACCTTCTAGAAACAACATAACGTCGCATAGCCTAGACGTGTACTATAATTTAGGGTCATACAGCTGGACCATAGTGGAAATGAATGATGTTGACATGGATGGTGGATAGTGGTGACCCATTGGCTGGTAGCGAGTATGGGTGATGGAACAATTTGCCGTTTTGTGAGCATGGTGGTTAGGTGCCTCGATCTCACCCTCCAGATCTTGGTGATCTTGCAGCACATATCTTAGCTTTCTAGTGAACTCGAGACTTGAGATCGCTCCCTCAGGAACCTTGCTCAAGAGCAAGGGCAGGTATACCAACTGATGAGAGAGGAATTTACGGTGGGTTAGGGACTTACTCAGGGTGGCTCATGTAGGCACCCTCTTAGATCGTGAAGAAAGTCCCCCAACTGCTTTAGTTGGTTCGAAATCCCCTTCCTTGACCTGCGATCACCTTGTTTTCAGCACAACACTACTATGGTTAATTTGTACGACAAGTTGGCCGAAAGGCCCACCCTTGTCTTAAGACAATGCACATTCGCATGGCTAAGAATATGAGAAGTTAGAGTGATGAAGTGGATGGTTCAAATAAAGATAGAAAAGTGAAGAGAACTTGATGAAGGGGCAAGACCAGCGTGACAGCTGGAAAGTTAACGACTTGGAGTGGTAGCAACAAAGAAATGGTACTCGGGACCAGCGCGACGGCAATACTACTCGAAACCAAGGCCGATAGAACTGACCCAATCTGATGTGGCAGCAAGATGGGCCTGGTAGTCAAGACCAGCACGACGGCAATACTGCCCGACAACCGAACCGCTATGGCAGTGATAGGCCGAGTCTACCCTCAGTCAAGTGAGAGGAGAAAAGAAAGAAGAGAAGAAAAGGGAATGAAGAGAGAGAGCGAGACAGCGGAGGGAGGAAGAATTTAAACGGTAATGGGCCTCGTTGTTGTCATCATGAGAAGACACCGCATCCCTCACGGGTTGGCGATGGCTTCTAGTGGGGCTCATGGTGATACCTCCTAGTGAGGCACACGGTGTTAGACGTGGAACATGAGAGAAACCCGCGGACGGTAATAAGTATCATCATTGGCAATGCGAAAAGGCAGCACGTCACTTGTGAATGGTGATAACTTCTGGCGAGGCGCACGACAATAACTTATCATAAGTCACATGACGATTACCTCTCGTGGCACGGCGACAGACATGGGACATAAGGGAAGAATGCGCACGATGATAGGTGCAGAGAGGCTTAAAAGGAGCCTCCATGTGGAGATGGGCACCAAGCGAGTGAAAGAAGCCTGCACACGGTGATAGATGCAGAGAGGGGCAAAAGGAGCCAGCACACGATGATAGATGCAGAGAGGGGCAAAAGGAGCCAGCACATGGTGATGGGCAGCGAGCACAAAAGAGATGCTCACGGACGGCGATAGGTATTGCCGCGACCCTTTATGGACGACAATGGACATCGCCACCTGCAATAGTCACACGGCAGGGTGAAGCCCCCGTGGACAATAATAAGCCTCGCTACTCGCGTTCGTCGATGAGATGTCGAGGATACACCTACAGACGGCAATGAGCAGTGCCATCTGCAAATCTCTTCGAGAGATAAAGATGCGCAAATAGAAGATGAACAGGAGCTCACGCATGGCGCTACCATCGCCATGCGCGACCTGTGAAACAACAGGAAGGACAAAAATAAGAGAAGAAAGAGGCATGCACGACATTGCCACTGTCGTGCACGGCCTTTGAGGGAGGCTCAGATGAAGAAGAAAAAGAAGAGAGATAATGTTTACCTTGAGTCTAAGGGTACCAGTTCAAAAGTTTCTTTCTCCTTACTCTCTCCCTCTAAACGTGACCCAACAATGAGAAGGAAAGGGAATTCTGTTGAGTAAATATTCTGTTTTTGTGAACGATGTCAAGCCTTTTGGGACAATGATGGTACGTGGTATATATAGAATTGTGCACAAACATTAATGGATGATCAAAATTAAACGTAATTGCTGGAAATTAAGATTTAACTGAATCAAAAGAAATTAAAAAATAGAATGCAAAATGATAGATTTGCCCCTTTCTAACAAGCTGTGGAATTCAAAGACAGTCCTAGTGTTGCCCTAGAATGTGCATGATTTTTCATGGATGATCTGGGTTGTTCTGATGCCCATCTGATCAAAATATGGTTGTTTTCTTGTAGGGATCGGCATGGCGATCGATTTGATACCAACTTCGAGACATGGATCGTGTTTTTAAGGCACATAATTTGAATGAATCTTGAAACTTTGGATTGATTGTATGCCCATTTCTTGATGTTTTTCTATGATTTCTTCATTGGAACTCACTGAGCAAGCCGTCATGATCATGGGGCAACAAACGCAGCTCGATTTTGTGCCCGAACGAAGATTTTGCAGCTTTAAAGTTTCAATCGGAATCTGAAATTCCAACGACGGAATTTGCAGTCACTCCATCGACTTCATGTGTGGAATCCGACCATTCATCATGTACGGGGTTCGGACGAGAGATCGCCCTAGACCTTACACACGCTATGGGATTAGTTTCAAATTGATCAGGCTCGTGAGTGAAGTGATTTGGATGCTCGAGCGAGGCACGATGCTACTAATTTTCCTACAATTTCTTCACAGATCAGCAACTTCTCTCTAGCTTTTCTTCGCACTCGGGTATCGTCACGGGGCGTGCCACATATCGAAACGCTAGTCTCGACGCGATGAACACGCTCCATCAAGTTTGAGCACAATCCAATCCTGGACGAGGGAGATATAAGCGTTGAAATTCACTCGACGTGACTGCTCGTTTAATGGAGTTGAGTTGCAGAGTGGCCGCACGAGAACAACATGCGTCTCCTCTTGTTTCACTCATTCATTTATAAGTTCTTCCAAGGATGTCCATTCAAGCTGAAATTTGACCCCCGGGGATTTTCAACCATGCCAGATCTAATGGCGGTTGTCCCACAGAAATTGAGACACCAAAAATATAGCTCTAGTTACAAATTCGTTTCAGGGTGCTAGAGGTCGATTCTATCGAAATTGTTTCTTAGTCTGTATTGCCTTAAACATGTTGGAATGCGACGAAACTTGGTATGAGACTTTGAAGAGTCCTTTTGAAGATCTTGACAAATTTTGGGGCTATTCTGATACTGTCAAAATTTCTACTATTTTGTCAGGATTTATTGACCAAGGAACCTAGGTGCTGATGTCTTCAAAAAGCTTGCCCCGCCAAATGTTGTTCTTCAAGAGAAACGAGAGGGAAAACATTCTAAAAGGATGCTCAGACGTTTGGATGCAATGTGCAGGTCCATCCGTGGAGACTTTAGGGGGAGAAGAGACTTTTGAGGGATCATGTCGAAGCCCTCGAGGGACTATTTGTGATTCTGACAACTTGAGGATTTTGTCGAGACCTCATTGGTCAAAATCAGGCCTATCTGAAAGCTAAGTGCTATAAACCTTTGGTTGGCATTGTTTGCTGCTACACCAAGTTTGCTTTTGATGATCAGGGTATTTCTATAGGTCCCGCCCAATAGGGTCCTGTCAGAGGCTTCTAACTTATCCCGAAAGTCTGGGCTGTCGGCTAGAGGGAATTTTGGCAAGACGATCTAATGGCGAGACACTACCCTGAAGTCTCTAGCAGGTTAGGCCTTGGCTTCGTCAGTTTCTTGCCTTTGTGATGATCTTTAGCATTTTGGTTGGATCTTTTGGTTGTTGTCCTCACCCACAAGGACTCTTGTTGCTTTTGGCTGTGAGGTGTGGGAGATCTTATGAGGCTCTCACTCTTGGATGAGCCATTTGTGTTGTGATTGGATGCTGACAGTAGAGGATTTTAGGTAGACCTCACCAGCCAGGATTATGATTGTTTGACAATTGTGTGTCGGTTGAGGCTGTGGTGCTATGTCAACCTATTTTGTTAATCTAAGCGCCCTTTTGCGGGTTTTCACTTGAACAGGGGAAGTGGCATCGTAAAGACTGTTTTCACCAACTTTCTTGATTTAAGGCTCTTTTACCTATGACCTTGCGGCCATGTCCACCTTTTTTATCCATTTTTTCTCATGGTGCCCATTTGGGGTTTTCACCATGCTTGGGCTTTTGTTTTCACGGAACTATTTTACCCATGGTTTTGTGACCATGCCCATCCGTCACTTTTACTCATGGCATTCCCTTGTTGAGGTGTATACCATGCCCATTTTTTGTGAAGGCATATTTAGGGTCATGCCTTCAAGACCTATGCGAAGCCTTTTAATGTCATGCAGCCAGGACATGCACTATAGTTTAGGGTCGTACAATTGAACCATAATGGTGATGAATGGCAGTCTGTGGAGGCTATAAGGTGAGTATGGTGGTGGTTTTGGCTCACTTTGGGGAGATGGCATGAGGCTACCTATGAAAGATGGAAGGTGCATGAATGGTGGGTGAAAAGTGGTGACCCACTAGCTAACGACAAGCATGGATGGTGAGATGGTTCGCCATCTTTGTGAGCATGAGTGAGACTCACTGAGGAATGATGAATAGTGCTAGTGAAGTGAGTGGATTCACTAGGGAAGTAATGAAGGTTGTGCGCACACACGAATGGGTTGGTTAGGAAAAGCCTGCATGAAAATTCACGTAAAAGGGGTGTGCGCCTATGTTGAGACATCTTTAAGGTCTTGCCTCCGGGACCTGGGCAAAGCAGTTTAATGTTATGCGGTCAAGATGTGTACAATGGTTTAAGGTCATGTAGCTTGGACCGTGTTTATGCAGTTTAAAGTCATATAACTAGGACCAGGTAGTTTAAGGTCGTGCAACTAGACCTCCGCTACAATTTAAGGTCATATAGTTTGGACCGTGATGCTGACCTTTTAATGTCATGCAGCGAGGATGTAGACTATGTTTTATGGTCATATAGTTCGGACCATGGCTATGTAGTTTAAAGTCATGCAACTAGGACTAGGCAGTTTAAGGTCGTGCAACTAGACCCCTGCTACAGTTTTAGGTCACATAGTTTGGACCATGGTTGTGTAGTTTAGGGTCATGCAGCACGGACCATGGCTGTACAGTTTAAGGTCATGCAGCATGAACCATGGCTATGCAGTTTAGGGCTATGCAACACGGACGACGGTTGTGCAGTTTAAGGTCATGTAGCATGGACCACAGCTGGGCAGTTTAAGGTCATGCAGCATGGACCACAGCTGGGCAGTTTAAGGTCATGTAGCACGGACCACGGTTATGCAATTTAAGGTCGTGTGGCATGCACCACGGCTATGTAGTTTAAGGTGATGCGGAACGGACCACGGCTGTGCAGTTTAAGGTCATGCAGCACGGACCACAACTGTACAGTTCAAGGTCACGCAGCATGGACCACGGCTATGAAGTTTAAGGTGATGCAGCACGGACTACGGCTATGTAGTTTAAGGTCATTCATCATAGACCATGGCTATGCAGTTTAAGGTCATGCAGCACGGGCCACGGCTGTGCAGTTTAAGGTCATGCAGCATGGACCACGACTGTGCAGTTTAAAGTCATGCAGGATGGACCATGGCTGTGCAGTTTATGGTCATGAAGCACGGACCTCGGCTGTGGAGTTTAAGGTCATGCAGCATGAACCACGACTGCATAGTTTAAAGTCATGCAGCACAGACCAAGGCTGTGCAGTTTAAGTTCATGTGGCATGGACCATGTTGTGGGGAGAATGTGACTCCAGGGGGAATAGAGTCATAATAGGGGACTCGACTCCCGAAGGAGTGAGGCTAAGCTACTAAGAATGAACTTCCTGCGGATGCAGGGCGAAGGTTCAGATGGGAGTGCCGTGACATGCGCATGACGTTAAGTTCTGAATGGCGCTCATGGTGTTAAGCTCTTGTTGAAGTGCACACGATGTTAGCTACTTGGTGAGGCGTACAGTGTTAACTTCTGATAGGCACGCGGCGATGGCCCTTGATGAAGCGCATGGCGATGGCCTTTAGCGAAGCCGAGTGATGATAGCATTTTACACAACGCACAGCGATGGCATCTTACACAGCGCACGGTGATAACCCTTTCGGGTCTCGAGCTTGGTCCGCTTCAACCTGGTCTTATTGTCATCAAAAGCTGAGGACTGGAGTGCTATTTTGAATTTGTGAGGGGCACTTCGTGGTACTGCTGAGTTTAAAAGGGGGTAAACCCCATTTCACTGTTTTATCGAAGGGTAAATAGTTGAAGGGAGTCTTAGAGAGAGAGAAAGAGAGCCAAAGCTTTCTTCGAGAGTTTCCCAATTAGAGTTTTCTCGGCCAAAATTTGTAACAGACAGGACTTCGGGAGCTTTTCTGACGAGCCTCAACAGATCGTGGGCCTTTTCGGTGTCCTTGTGGGTGTTTTCAAAAAGCTCCAAGGCTCTCTGGAGCAGGGAAGAGGGGCTTCTCAGGGGCTCACCGAGACGTTTTTGGTGAAGCTGCAGGAGTCGCAGTGGTGTTTGGCCGGAGTTGTGGTATTTTTTCAATAGTCCCGAGGCTGAAGGGGAGGATGCAAAAAAGTCAAGGGAGCTTACAGTCCTCTGGTTATTAGAAGAAGAAGGAGGAGTAGTAGTGGGCTCACCGAAAAACTCAGTGGAATTTCAGTGAGTTTGTGGCGAATGACTGAAGTGTGAAAACAGGGAGAAGGGAAATCTGTAGGGTCACAGGGAAACTTTTTGGGTATTCCGGTGGTTTTTCGATAGTCCCAGCAACAAGTAGTAGGCGGGGAGTTTTCAGTGAACAAGAGTAAGTTCCCGACGAGAAGAGGATGTTCTGGCGAGAACCCAAGGCATCATAGGCCTACAACAGTCTAGAGACTAAGTCTGTGAGATGGTGACCGGTCACCTTCCGCATGCACGGCGTTGGGCCACGTCACGATTGTCAGGCGGCGTGCCTAGATTTCAAGGAACGTGGTACGCCAAACGTGCGACCCATGCGTATAGCTGGAGCACAGGCGACATGAAGTGCTTTACTTCGGCAGACGGCGATAGGCCCTTGGTCACAAGACGACGATACTCCTCTTGGACATGAGACAACGATAGTTCAACCGTCTGCAAGCGGCGATACCATCTCAGCGGGTAGACGACAATAGCCCTTGGCTGTGAAACGGCAATAGCTTGCCAGCGTTACGCCTTGAGTGACCAGTCAACGATACGCCCCTATGAGCGCACTTTTTTGTGGTCGCTTAATGCCTTTTGGCAAAGAAGATTTTTGATCTGTTAGCCCATCCTTCATGTGCTATTCTAGACGTGAAGAGCCTCTCATGAGTAGGGGAGCTCGACACCAATGAATTCACCGGCGAAAGCTTGGTGAGAGGCGAGCCCGTCTGGCTCACCAAAAGCTTATGTGAACCGAGGTGGCCTTTAAGGGTCGCCTTTGTTGGTGACCCTGTCCGGTTGGTAATGAGGGAAGATAATGATGGCAATGTGAGTGTAGAGGAAGGGATAAGTCTCCTACATTGCTTGCACAGAAACATAGCTCCAAATGGGGACTTGTCGACTCTAGGCAAGAGGATGGTGAAAACCCCAGGCATGAAATGGTCTTCTGCTGTCCTGCGGGTGCAAGGGGAGCACCAATATTTGAAGGGTTACTTATCATGGACCATAACAGTGCTCAACCGGTACAGGGACATTCTGAAGTGTGCTTCCCTGCTGGCCGCCATTCAGGTCTTGACAGGTTATTATGACCGTTGGTCGAACATGGTCAAGGTGCTTTTGGAGACCTGGAGTCATGTTAGCAATACATGGCTTCTTGGTCGTGGGGAAGCAGGGGTATCTCTACTAGATCTGTATTTCATTGGTGAGTTGCCGCTCATTGGAAATATGTATGATGATTTTGTGCCTTCGAACTTGATCATTTTTTGAGGGGAGAAAGTAGAGAAAGAAGCTTCACCGGCTGGGCCTTCAGGAGCTGTTTGGAATTTTCCAACTGCTCTGATCTGAGAACAAGAAGGGACATGCCTCCTTCACCAAGTGGGTGGCCTTTTTCTATGAGGACTGTGATGATGAAGCTGGTCTATCATCGAGGAATGGGGAGAAGAGGGCCCACTAGTTTTTGAGTTGGAAGGAGAATGTGCACATTTACTTGGTCGCTTATCTGGTGCTTTCTTATGCAAGTTTGCTCTCCCCGGTGGGGATGACATTATCCGTCCAGGTACATTCTATGTGGCCTATGACATGGCGAGGGGGCAAAAATATGCCCTTGCACAGCCGGTCCTTTGCAATATCTACTATGACCTAGGAGTCGTGTCTAAGGGAAAACTTTATCAAGGCGATGTCGAGGGGAATGACATAGTGGATAGAGAAGCCTTCCCAGGGGACTTCAAGATGCCTTTCCCGATTCATTACGTATATGACTGGCTTGGGGCTTCTTTCCCGGGCACCTACCACCGAATCGAAGAATTGGAGAAAACAATGTGCCCATTTTTGTTGAGGATTGCCATGAAGAAAGAAATCTTCCATACTCTAGGTCATGCGCGCAGTTTGTTCTACAACGACCACCTCCACATGAGGAGGCCTGCCTTCCTGCTAGTGAATCTTACAGACCGCGCCTTTGTTGACGAGCTAAGGGTGGGGTTCTTCCCTATCGTACTGCTCATAGTGCAAAACTCGAGGGGTATTTCCCTCATAGATTTGTTTGGCAGCACTGGCTCAATCAAGGTTGCCCATTCTCCATTTTCTTTGAGAAGCGGCATAACAAGGTAGATTGCTAAAGGAAAGACTAGTTGGGAACCCACCGGGAGACTTGGCTCCCGAGGCACATTCGCACAACCTGGACCACGTGCTTGGAGTTCATAGAGGTTCATAAGTAGAATAGTGAGAGTGACTGAAGCTCATGAAGTCTGGTGGAGAATTACCAGTAAGGGGTACTGCGATGTCGACCACCTCTGGCAAGATGAGAATTCTCGTTGAAGCAAGGAGACGAGGCAGAGGAAGATGGGAAGTACTCCTCCTCTGGGGGAGCTATTCACCCTGGAATTTCCTTAGGATTGGCCCACCCTTGGGCGGCCTCGTCAAATCGTCATGGACAGGTCTCTGCACAGGTTTCTCGACATGGAAAAGAAGATAGTTATCATTTTTGACAATCTCCCTGCCAGTTTCAAATGGAAAGAGGACTACAACGTTGCAAGGTATGAAGGTCACAAGGTCCAGGATCTGAATGAGTTGATAGGGACTGGCCCTCATAGCAAACTCGCAGTCGGTTCTTCTCGAAAGGGTGCTCCTGAAACTGCTATACCCTCTTAAGCAAAGGGGAAGAAGAGGAAGCGGGCTGCCCTAGCAGCTTCGCTCATTCTGGCCAAGGAGGCAACCAAGGCCTCGAAATGCAAAGGGCATAGGTCGGAGTGGTCCACGAGCCAGAAGACGGCTCCTCACCCTCGGCTTCTTCAGAGGGTTGCGTGTCTCTTGCTATTTCTCCATCACCTTCTGCTCTTGAGGATTCACCTTCTCATTCACTTGAACCTTCTTCTGGTGCTTCAGAGGCTCTGGCCAGTGCCTCAGACCCCACTGCCTTGATCAAAATTTCTTTGGATCGGGAAGAGATGTTTGTGGCCGAAGGGTAGGGCCCAGTCCCGATGGAGGTGAATGGGGCTGATGAGGCTGCCCTTGAACCCTGATGAGGCGACGGAGGCTGAGAGGGCCCCTGGAGCTCCGAAGGTTGCTGTCCCTATTGAGGAAAGCGAAACCCCGATAGATCTTGTGGTCATTGAAGTGGGTGAAACCCCAGGGACTGAAGAGGGACCACTCGAGTAGCGAGAGGTTACTATCTCAAGTGATGCAGCGGTGGGCGATGCAGAGGCATGACACCCTCAAGGATCAGGTTTGGAGGGCCCAGAGGAGGTAGCCCTGGCTGTCGAAGTGGCAAGCCCTGTGGAGGAGCCTGTAGTTGACGTGGCTCCCTTAGAGGACAAGGGCAAAGAACAAGAGGGGGAAGGTGTCAAACTTGCCATGGGGGAGATGGCAGTTCAAGAAGAGATGAGGCAGGGAGAAGTCGCTACCCTGGGAGAGGAGGCTACCTTGGTGCAACCTAACATTGAGGTAGTGGCTCAGGCGAGGTGGTCAGCCTTACCCTGGAGAGGGTCGAGCCCAAAGTGGCCATGGCAAGGGATATGAGCGAGGGAGTTGTTGCTGGGGTACTAGGGCAGCCTAAGGTTGCTCCTGAATCAAGGGAGCTTGAGGCCTTGGCTGCAATTGGGGATCCTCCCGCTACTGTTGCTCCTACTGTATTGCTAAGGCTCACTTTTAGTGGGCTGTCGAGCATCATTTTTTAGATGCTTCGGATGGGCCTCCAAAAGCTGAAGGAGTTGTTTCTCAAAGAGCTTGGAACAATGATCCTTCAGTTGAGGGGGATCGCCTTAGGGAATGTGTCGAAAGTCCTTCCTAACTTTGACAGCCTTGCCAATGAACTTGAGGGATGGAGGGAAAAGGCCTTGCGCGAAGAAGCGACCATGTGGCAGCTAGAGAGCTCACATTTACCCCATTCGAAGTCTTCACTTTTGCGCTACTGCGAACTGGTAAACACCCAATCATAGCAGATGGATGATGTAGTCTCCCAGAGATCAGACCTTTCTGAGGAGGCCGTGACCCACCACCGGAAAGTGATGGCTCTGAAGGCGAAGCTATCAGTGCTGACGCAGAAACTTGACAAGATGGAGAAGGAGACTGTGGCTTGGGAAGCAAAGGACAAGGTGCTTATTGATAACATTTTGGCCCTCGAGTAGTCCCTAGGAGAAGTGACCACCTTGATGGAGCATGAGGTGGAACTAGTGACAGGATTGAAGGGCGAAATCAAGCGAGCGAAGGTATCAGCCGCGACATACATGGGGAAGATCAATGAAGCGATTGACCAATTCTAACGATTCCTTCTTTCTCTTTTTCTTTTCATTTCTTCTTTTTGTAAAGAAAAGGAGCTTGTAATACCCAATTTATTTATGAATGGAACAACTCTGTTCTCTTTCTCTATACAACATGTCTACCTCTAGGGCTTCCTCAGTGTCAGGAGTTACTTCTAGCTCACGATTTTGTTCTAGAGAATTAAAAGTAGAGGTAGAGAGGGAAGCTTTGTCTTTGGGGGAAGGCACCATGACCTCGGAGTGGTGACAAGTTATACTTAGGTAGCTAGGAGTCAAAGGGAGGGTTTTTCCTTGTCTTTCCTCCTCTTTGAACACATCTATAATCATTTGTCCCAGATCTTCACTGTCATCGTGAGACGAGGGTCATGTCTCTCTCACAGGCTTCCAATCATTATCCTTTGACTTTTCTGGTGCAGAAAGGCTCGTGAAATAATACTCAGCGTTAGCATAATGAATTTTAGCTACAGGGAACATTCTTTTGTCAGCATAGACCGTGTGTTGTCTCCTATCTCGGTTGTATTTGAAGCATTCGTGGAGAGTGGAAGAAACAACCCCCTGATCATGAAGCCAAGGGCGGCCGAGTAGGATGTTGTAAGATGTATCGGTGTCGATCACGTGGAACTAAGCGTAATTATTGAGGTCACCGATCTTGAGGCGAAGGCACACTGTGTCAGCTGACTTTTCTCCTGATTGGTTGAACCCTTGCATGGTGATGTGGGTAGGAGTGAGGTAGTCAGACTCTAATCCCAATCAGGTCAAGATCCTTCTTGGGATCAGGTTGATTCCAGCATAATCTGGTTGATAGGGTAGGCATGTAATTAACCATTTACGAAGAGGGGGCAATTGTGAAATTTTCCTCTCAACTGAAGGTCATCTTCAGAAAAGGAGATTACCAATCACCCACTCAGGATGGCTGGGTCAACCTCAATAGGCTCCACTTCAGTCTCGTATACCTCTGGGTTAGAAAGAGCTTGCCCCAGGGCCATACGATAGTCTTTAGACAGCAGAAGGGCATCATAAATACTTAGAAGGGTTGGAAGCTTTCTCAAGTGCCAAATTACATTGTATTTCACTTTATCTTCATTAGTCTTCTGCGTTCTTGATCCAATCACTAGTGTAGGTGGTAGGGTGGGCGTAGGAACAGGTTTTGGTTGAGTCTTGATTTATGACACTGGCTGACTTTGTTGTTCAGTCGGTGCAGGTTTGTTTGATGGGGAGGCAATAGGTATATTTATTAGGGATGTAAAGGTTTGAGGTTGAGGCTTAGGGAAAAGTGATAGATCAGGAAACTTGAGGAGCTTGAGCTTTTGATGTGTGGGCTGCAGCTTGTTCCTCGATCTTAGGTTCATTTGCCTCGTGCTAGATGGTACATCCAAGATCTGCACCATGTGGGAGGCCTCTTTGGGGAGCTTGAGGGTGGCTCGGTCGACAGGGTGTCGGTGACTGTCAAGAATCCAGCTGCCTGGGCCAACACCTTTCTTAGGTGCTTTTGTTGCGACTTGCTGAGGCTGGTGCTTACGAGCTCTCTGTTTAGAGTGTCAAAGTCTGGGCACTACCGAGCTTCACTTGTGGAAGAAATAGAAGAGTTAGAATGTTCCGGGCAGCTTTTTACGTCGTCGTCAAAATTGGATGTGTGCAGCGGATATTTTAGGTCTTGCCCCCGCTTTGACCGTTGTGGGGTGCTTTTAGCAATCACCCATATTGGATGACTCCCGAGCTGTTGACGACTCTGGGACTTCCGTCTGATTGGACGACAGGATAAGGCAAGCTGCATCTGGGATGAAATCTTGTAAGGTTAGCAATGGAGGAAGGGGCCTGAGGAACTCTTCCTTGACTGGTGGTTGAGGGAGATGATTCCTTCGGCAAGCCGACATGGGTGCCCATCTCCTTTTGGATCCCTGAGGAAGGGTTTGGTTCACCCTATCGGGCTAATGAGTAGTCCTAGCTTGGTGGACTGCCTCACGCCTCAGGGATTTGAGCCTACTTCGGCCATAGAAGACTTCCCATGGCTGAGAGGTCGAGGACTCTGAAGGGTCCGGTGTATGCCCATAAGGGACCTGTAGTGGGGCTTCCTCTTGGACGGGAGTGGCAGCTTGGAAGTTCTTTGGGAGAACGGCGCAAATGATGTTGCCTTCTTGTACCTTCTGAGTGATTATAGCTTCGAACCTAAAGCATTCCTTCAGCTCGTGGCCCCATACTTGGTGATATGGGCACTAGAGGTTTTTCGTACCCTGGGCAAGGCGCTTAGGTTGCCTGGCGGGCTTGAGAGTGACGAGACCTTGTTGAAACATTGTCTCGAAGAGGGCTTTCAAAGGGTCTAGCTCAGTGCTTCCCGGGGCTTGTGTCGAGAGTTATTCTTGCACTGGTAGAAGAGGGACTTGAGGGTATCCTTTTAGGTTACCATGAGCTTCTTGTCATTATTGCATCCTCTAGTTCATGGAAGCCAGTGCATTTGCTCACGTCATGACCTTGTATTAGGTGATACGAGCACCAAAGGTTCTCAGTTCCTAGGGGCAGGAACTTGGGCGGCCTTGTCTGGTTTGGCGTGATGTGTCCCTCTTCGAGCATTATGGAAAATAGTACACGGAGGATGGCGGTTGCCCCATCATCATCTTGTATTGTCACTATGTGAGAAGCCTCAGTTTCTCCGAACACTTTCTTGAACTCTTTGAGCTTTATCCGACCCTTGTTAATAAGGGCTTCGATAGTATCGTTGAGCTTATAACAGTCTTGAGTGGGGTGGCCTAGTTTCCTATGGTAGGCACAGTACCACTCATATGTATCCTATTCAGCTTGTTCTGGAGTTTTGACCTCCGGTAGCTAGAACATGTTTTTCTCCAGTAGTAGTCGAAGCAGTGCAGAATTCCACTCCTTATCGAAGGGGTACACCTTATTCTGGTTCTGGGTCCAGAAATCAATTCGCTTTATGTTTTTTAGAGGTGGGACCTTGTTGTAGGACTGCTGCTTGCCCCCAACTTGAGGAGTTTGTGCCTTGGAGAGGTCCAAGGTTTGAGGGGTAGCGTTCTTAGCATCAGTCACGGTGACAGCCACACTGATCATTGCTTTCTGCTGGTTGCCTCGATTGTTGGAGCGAGAGTTCGATCCAGAGGGTTGCTGACGAGATCAGACATGGTGCTTGAACAGACCCTCAATACGAACTGCTTTAGAGATGAGCGATGACATGGAGGGTAGATTGCCAGCCTCGACATGCAGGGCGATCTTGAGAATCATGTTCCGTATATAGGTTTGGACAGGTTCTTTTTCAATCATGGGGGTAGCATGAAAAGTTGTCAGTTCTATCCATCGGGCGATGAACTTGTCAACTGGCTCGCCAAGGTCTTAAGTCAGAGTGAGGAGCTCGATGGTTTCCATGGTCCTCTAGACTTCGTAGAAGAGTTGGTAAAACAACTGCTCCATTTCCTGCCAGGTGTGCACCGAGTTTGGAGGCAGCCGAGCAAACCACTGGATGGCTGGCCCTTTAAGGGTCTCGATGAATTGACGGAGGAGGAGTTGCCCGTCAATTGTCGTCACTTGATAGGCCGCTTGGAAGTGGGCAGTATGTTGGTGCGGGGACGTGGTACTGTTGAACAAGGGGAGTTTTCATTTTTGATAGTTCAGGGGAAACGACACTTGGTCGATGTAAGAGGGGTACGACTTCTGATAGAGAAGCGCCTCTTCCATGCTTGGGACCTTGTTCTTGCGGCTATGGGCCACCATGGCATCTATGTCGGTCTGGGAAACCCCGAGGGAAGGAGAACTATCTTGGGAGACTAGTGGGGGAGTTTGCCTAGGAACTGTGTCTTCTCCAGACGGGGAGTTGGTATCATGGTGAGAAAAAGGGGGGCTGGAGGTTTCTAAATGCCTGGGAATTGCATCATTACCTCGAACCTGTTCATCCACTCTACTTGGGGGTCGTCCAGCCCGTTTTATCACCTTAAAACTGATCGTTTCTTCTTGAAGGTCAAAGCCAGATGTAGTATTGGATGGTCGGGGTTGGCGAGTCGCACATGTCAAGTCCGTCTGCAGGGGCTCAGCAAGTCCCTATTGAACTCGAGCCTTGTACGCTGACCTTGTAAGGATCGGTTCTCAACGGTCTGGGGACCGTGGCTTCTGAGCAGTGATCACCGAGCAATACTCTTGGAATGGCACAGGCTCTGGGATTCGCAAAGGGAAGAAAGGATTACGAGGCAGGAGATCACCAATGTTGGTAACCTCAACTGCCTTGGGGGCTTCTTTGGTCAGAATCTACAGACCTTTCTTCTGCTTGACCCTGAGGAGGCTATGGACCTCTTTCCATAATCGAGCCTGAAACTGGGACTGCCCCGTTTTTTTTGAGCAGGCGAAGTAATGGGGTCCAAGGATAGGGGGCAACCTGGGTTGCTACCTTGGATGCTGGAGGCCTCTGTCTGAGACTAGGCCATTACCCCGAATTCCTTTATGGAGCCCAGGTGCATGGCTGACCTGAGGCTAGCTCAAGTTGATACTCTTAGGGAAGACCTTTGAGTACCAGGTCTCGAGGTGCTTGCTGATGAGAGAGGAGTGACAGAAGAAGGATCTGGTTCATGACTATGCCTAAGCCTGGATCGGGGAGGAACCTACAAAGCTGGTGCGTGTGCACCTTTTGGGTTAGCAATCCGGGTGATTTGGGGGTCAGCTCGAGTTTGCTCAACTGGTTCGACCTTAGGAGATCGAGACCCACGAGCTTGTGTCTGTGAGAGACTGAGTAGAATCCCATCTCTCATAGGGTGAAACTATGTGTGGCGAGAGGGAGGACAATGTGGTCAACCCTCATGTGCTCAAGCTGACACCGAACTGGCACTACCACGAGCTGTGGGATGCACGACGTGCACAGGGTTTGGCCCGAGAAGGACAAGCTCTAAATACGAGTTCGATGCAGCATGAAAGTTTCCCTGAGTTGTGGCTCGAGTGATTGCACAATCTCTTAGGTGTGTGCGTGGGGTGGAGACCCCAAGATTTCTACCTCTGTGTTCTGAGCCTCCAGGTGTAAAGGTTCGGGGTAGTGAAGGAGTTCGAGGGGAAGCCTTGAGGCGACCCTCAGAAGTGATGGCAACTTGATGGCCTTTCGCGAGAGTGGACATGGCAGTCTTTCGATGTACCCCAGCAATATGATTGGCAAGGGACTTGCCAATAACAGGGTGGGTGTTGTGTGTGTTAACAGATGTGCTACTAATGTAAGGGGCCTTGATGGACGGTCCACCCGGGAGAGGAAGCGAGGAGTCAACGACCTTTAATTCCCTTCTTGAACTAACCCAAGAAAGAACCTAGGAGCCGAACTGAGTCTCGACTTAGAAGGAGCATAAGAAAGGCTGCTTGAGCAGTTTGCTTCCCTAAGATAGTCACTAGTGCGAGGATAAGAAAGTCCTCGACTCTGATGAACAGGTTGAATAACCTAGGTGCCACAAAAAGTAGTGCAGAAAGTAAAAGATCATACTTACAAACAAGATCAAACCGATGAAGGGGTAATAAGTCCTTAGTGGAGTCGTCAAGCTGGTTAGGTGCCTCAATCTTGCCCTCCAGATCTAGATGATCTGGCTGTATGTATCTCGGGTTTCTAGTGAACCTAGGACTTGAGATTGCTCTCATAGGAACCTTGCTCAAGTGCAAGGATAGGTATACCAATCGATGAGAGAGGAATTTAAGGTGGGTTCGAGACTTACTCGGGCTGGCTCACGTGGGCGCCCTCTTAAATCACAAAGAAAGCCCCCCAGCTGCTTTAGCTGGTTCGAAATCGGCTCCCTTGACCTGCGATCACTTTGTTTTCTGCACAACACTACTATGGTTAATTTGCAAGATAAGTGAGCCGAAAGGCCCACCCTTGTCTTAGGGCAATCCACATTCACATGGCTAAGAATGTGAAAAGTTAGAGTGATGAAGTGGAAGGTTCAAATAAAGATAGAAAAGAGAAGAGGACTTGATGAAGGGGCAAGACCAGCGTGACAGCTGGAAAGTTACCAACTCAAAGTGGTAGCAGGACCGGTATGGTACTCGGGACCAGTGTGACAAAAATAATACTTGAAACCAAGGCTGATAGGACTGTCTCAATCTGATGTGGTAGCAAGATAGGCATGGTACTCAAGACCAATATGACGGCAATACTTCTCGACAACCAGACTGTTATGGTAGTGATAAGCCGAGTCTTCCCTCAGTCAAGTGAGAGGAGAAAAGAAAGACGAGAAGAAAAGCAAAAGAAGAGAGGGAGAGAGCGCGATGGCAGAGGGAGGAAGAATTCAAACGGCAATGGGCCTTGTCTTTGGCATCATGAGAAGACACCGCATCCCACACGGGCAGCGATGGCTTCTAGTGAGGCTCACGGCGATAGCTCCCCGTGAGGCACACGGCGTTAGATGTGGAACACGAGAGAAACCCACAGACGGTAATAAGCATCATTGTTGGCAACGCGAGAAGGCAGCACGTCAATTGCGGACAGCGATAGCTTCTGGGGAGGCGCACGATGATAACTTCTCATAAGTCACACAGCAATTACCTCTCGTGGATCGCACGACGATAGACATGGGCCACCAGGGAAGCCTGCGCATGGCGATAGGCGTAGAGAGGTGTGACACAAGCCTGTGTGTGACAATGGGCACCGAGCGAGCAAAAGAGGCCTGCGCACGATAATAGACACAGAGAGGCACGAAAGGAGCCTACACGCGGCGATGGGAACCGAGTGCAAAAGAGAACCTCAAGGACGGTGATAGGTATTGTCACGACCCTGCCCCCTGACCCCAATCGAAGTGTGATAGAGTGCGGGATCACGACCAGAGGTTGCGAACGTTACTCAGGTGGGAGTGGCTCAACACATATGATAGGCAGAATCAGAAACAAACCACGAAAGAAAAACTAAAACTCCCACCAGAAACATAACAAAAGCTGGATGAATTAAAACCATTACATATCCATAAGCATTCTCCAAAAAGCATATACAACATCAAGAATATTACAATTCATGTAAGGCACTACCGTTCTGACCTCAAAATACATAACTTCACAAAACAACAATTGCAAGGCCGACGATTAACAAACACCTACATGAGAGTATAAATCCCCTCGTCGAGCCCGGGCTTTTAGTCCACCAAACACGATCACCTCCCGCCGTCCTCGACCGGCAGCAGTCAATCTACAAGAATGGAAGAAAAGGAATGAGCAAAAAATCCCAGTAAGTAGATCACAACATCATGCTTCCCTACCTATACACATAATGTCACAACAATGCTCAAGGCTCTATGCCATACTCCTAAAATAGGAGTCGTGCACCACAATTATGTCACAAATAAGGAATGATGCCTTTCATGGTGGAGCAGGCACACTATAAGATATCAAATTATACATACACACTGGAAACCTAACAGATTCAACAAATTAACACAATCAAGAGAGCATAACAAGATCAACAGACACTAATCTACTCTCTAGCCCTATCCACCAGGCCAACCATAAAATCTCAGATCGATCACATATATCAAGCAATGCAATATACACAAAGCATGTCGGATAGCCACATATCACTTCGGGTACACCTCACAAGTATCGGTCACATAGTCAGGCCCTACAATACTCTCATAGTAGGAAGCTCACTAATATCAATCAGTCACATATCTCAGGCAATGCAATACACTCAGAGCATGTCAAGAAGTCACACATAGCTTATCACCTCATGCGCTCCTCATGAGAAGTCACATGTCCCAGGCAATGCGACAGGCACAAGGCATGCCGAGAAATTTCCATATCACTAGAAATGTCATCATGTCACAGCTGGCCATGCAATACGCTTAAAACATGCTAATTAGCTCAGCATGTTGACACCATCATTCACACCGTAGGCGTAATTTCACATATATCGCATAATTCGCATATCTCATCTCATAAGCATTCTCAGATTCGGAGCATTCAAGGTGCCATAGAATAATATACAATGCCTCTGATTCATTAGGAACCTCAATTTCGTCACATCATGACAATTTAAGCAAACACAGCTATCTCTCATCCAAAAGTGGTATGAAGTCAATTGAGAGTCATTTGATCAGTCAACACTTGGGTACAACATAACCCACAGTTCTGGAGATCTCTACATTTTACTAACAGTGACATGTCCTTCTTAAAAAAAGCATAACATTCAATCTAGAGGGAATATCAACATGGTTCTAACATTCAACTTTAAGCCAATACTAATCTTTCAAATGGCAGAGGTTGGGAGCAATAGAACTCCATTTTATCAGCCAAAACTCATGGCAACAGGAGTCACAATTCCTAAATTCAGTGAATCTAGTAATTAGTGACATGCATCGACAATTTGGATCATAACTTCCCAATTATACAGAATTAAGAACCAGATTAAAACATCAAAGCCATAATACACTCATATATCTTTCAAATGGCTATTTTTTCGTTTCATTTGGACTCTAATATGTCAGGCAAAGTCTCAGTGCAACAGAAGCAATATTCCTTGAATTATTATAGTCTGCTAACAGTGACATATATGCACATATTGAGGCATATCTTCCAAACTATCAAGAATCTCAAGTAGACATAAACGTCAACCTTAAAGTAGACCCAGAGATCCTTCCAATGGTGGTGGATGAGGCAATTCTGAGATCATTTGGTAGGTCAACAGTGAGTCACAAGAACCTCAATTCTTCTTGGAATTTCATAGTCCAGCCATAACATACTTCAAATATCAAAGCACAACTTCAAAACTACATAAGATAGCCACATGAAACAAATTCTAGCTTAAACTAGACTTACAAGAGCATCAATCCACCAATTTTTAGGCTCAATAGAAATTACAATAGTGCTTAGCATATCATACAAACAAGACCCACATCCTGCAAAACAGAACACAACACATGCATACAATCCTATTCATTCACACAATTTCTATACAATCTCATGTCTAATGTCATACTTAAATTCAAGCTTCATTCATGCGTAAATCATGATTCATACATGCTTGGATTCATGCTTCATTCATACATAATTCACACATCATTCATGCTTCATACTACCCTATCATGATCTACTTACTTCACAAGAACTCCAAGTTTACCCTCCACCAAGCTCCTCCTCAAAGGTCTAGCTCCCATAGCTTGAGGTTCTAAGTGTGGGAGAGAGAGAGAGAGAATGTGGGAGAGGGTGAGAGAAGAGTAAAACCTCATAGAGAGATGAGAAGGGCTTTATTTATAAAAGGGGAAAGGGCAGAAAGTGACAAGTGGTGTGCAAGAGTTCACAAATGGCATACATGGGCACACATGGTCAACAAGTAGAAACTCATGGCACACTAACCAACAAGCAAGGGACAAAAGTTGCATAAAAGAATAGGACGTCCCCTAAACCATCTTATACAGCTGTGCTCAACGGCCCACAATATACACGACAGCTCATGCACATGGTGACACACAGCCGGAGCTAGCCCCTCTCTCTCCACAGCGGTCGATAACGCACACGGTGCTAGCTCCTCTACATAGCGGGCGCTACACACACATCACAGTTGGCACTAACTCCTTTACATAGCCAGCCATAGCACATTTACTCAGCCGGCACTAGCACTTCTTCCTCTCCACAACTGGCGCTGGCACAACTCAGCTGATGCCGGCACTTCTTCCTCTCTGCAGCCAGCGCTGCTCATAACTCTGTCGGCGCTGCCCACAACTCAGCTAGCGCTGGAGCCTTCCTTTCTCCTTATCCCGCCTTGCACTCTAACTGACCAAGAATAATCTGGGTCGTCACATCATCCTGGCTTAAAAAAACATTTTGTCCTTAAAATCATATACTTGATTATCACATAAATGGGGGTTCAACAATGGTACTCCTTCCAATCATCCTACTGGGGCATGCACATACAACCAACCCATGCCTGGAAGGCATCCAAAATTCGAAGTATCCAAGAGAATCAAAATTTCATGGGCGAAACTCTACCCAACACAGTCATACAATACATCATTTTGAGTCAAACACCCGAGATATTCCTTCCAGAATTCATTACAGGTTAAACACATTAAGCCATGAATCACAAATCAGGCAATATAATACACGTAATGTATGCCAATCACAACTCATATCATAAATCATGCAATGCAATACACTCAAAGCATGCCGAGAAGTCTCATCCAACACTTATGTGACATACGAAAGTGATGCCATAACAGAGAAAAAAGCAATCAAGATCAAACATAATTCTAGCATCTCTTATAACAAACAAAAGGTCTTACCTTGGTTCTCTGGGGAAAAAACCTTTGCCTCCTGGTCCACAAGCGCAAACACTTGACCTCGAGTCTTTGGCTTAGGATCGCCCCGCAACATGGGGTAGTTTCTAATCAAGTGGCTCAGCTTGCCATACTTAAAACGTGGCTTCGTCTTCAGCCGGCACTCGAGAACCGAGTGACCGAGCTTCCCACAAGAACCACATGGCACTGGCTGGTTCTGCTTAATATTGTCCCGAGAGGTTTTCAAGGCTTTTCGATTCCTCCAGCCTCCTCTCTCTTGAAAATATCTCGGAGGTGGGGGCCTTACCTTCAGCTTCTCCCTCCTTAGCCAGTACTCATCACAATCTCTCTCTATCTTCCTAGCAAGATCCACCAATGTGGAGAAGGTCTTAAGATTGGCTACCATTACTCTTCCTCGAATGCCCGGCCTAAGGCCCCTTTCAAACTTACTTGCTTTAAGAGCCTCCGTATTAATAATGTGTGGTGTATATCGAGACAACTCTGAGAACTTAGCCGCATACTGCTCCACAGTCAATTTCCCTTACTGCAATTCTATGAACTCTACTTCTTTCCTCTCCTTCACAGAGTCAGGGAACTATTTCTCATTGAAAGCTTCCAGAAAATTCTCCCAAGTAGGTACAACCCCCACTTCTTCCCAGGCCTACTGGACTGAACGCCACCAATGCTTGACACCCCCTTCTAGCATGAAGGTGCCCAGCCTTAACTTTTGTTCATCTACGCATTGCAGGACTCTAAAACTTTTCTCAGCCTGCATCAGCCGCCTTTCAGCTTTTTCTACTCTGCCATGTCTCATAAAGGTTGGTAACCCTATTTTCTTAAACTTCGACTCTAAAATTTTTCTCAGCCTGCATCAGCCACCTTTCAGCTTTCTCTACTCCACCATGTCTCATAAAGGTTGGTGGCCCTATTTTCTTAAACTTCTCTAGAAGGCAACTATCATGATGTCCCTGCCAGCAGCAGCCGAGGCTGACATACTGTCTTTCATCATTTGAGTTATGACCCTGAGCGGCTTACAGAATTCCCCCAAGACCTCGGTGTTCTCATTACTAGGATTCACATTGCTGGCACGAGTCCTCGTCATCTTGACCTAAAATAGGAACACCCAGTCACCACCCAATTCAAAACTACTCTAGAGACACTTCTACGACTCTCTAGGTCAAGAATCCTATCCTGACTGCTCTAATACCATAACTGTCACGACACTACCCCTTAACCCCTACCGAAGGGCGACAGAGCGCGCGATTGCAACTGGAAGTCCCGAACGACACTCAGGTGGGAGTGACTCAACGCATATGATAGGCAGAATCAGAAGCAAACCACAAAAGAAAAACTGAAACTCCCACACGAAACATAAAAAAATATGGATAAATTAAAACCATTTCATGTCCATATGCATTCTCCAAAATTCATATACAATATCTAGAATATTACAATTCATCCAAGGCACTATCACTCTGACCACAAAACACATAACTTCTCAAAACAACAACTAGAAGGCCGACGACTAACAAACACCTACACAAGAGCAGAAATCCACACGTCGAACGTGGGCTTTCAGTCCACCAAACACGATCACCTGCAGCAGTCAATCTATAAGAATGAAAGCAAAGGAAAGAGTTAAAAATCCTAGTAAGTAGATAACAACATCATACTTCCCTACCAATACACATAATGTAAGAAAAATGTTCAAGGATCTATGCATGGTAGAGCAGGCACAATATAAGATATCAGATTAAACATACACACTAGAAATCTAACAGATTCAACAGATTAACACAATCAAGAGAGCATAACAAGATCAACAGACACTAACCGACTCTCTAGCCCTACCCACCAGGCCAACCATAAAATCTCAGATCGATCACATATCTCAAGCAATGCGATATACACAAAGCATGTCGGACAGTCACATAGCACTTCGGGCAAACCTCACATGTATCGGTCATATAGTCAGGCCCTTCAATACTCTCAAAGTAAGCACTTCACTATTATCAATCAATCACATATCTCTGGCAATGCATTCCGAGAAGTCATACATAGCTTATCCCCTCATGCGCACCTCATGAGAAGTCACATGTCCCAAGCAATAAGATACACACAAGGCATGCCGAGAAATTTCCATATCAATAGAAATGTCATCATGCCACAGATGGCCATGCAATACGCTCAAAGCATGCCAATTAACTTAATATGCTGACACCATCATTCACACAGTAGGTGCCATTTCACATATATCGCAAAATCTGCATATCTCATCTCATAAGCTTTCTCTGATTCGGAGCATTCATGATGCCATAGAATAATATACATAGCCACTGATTCATCAGGAATCTCAATTTAGTCACATTATGACAATTGAAGCAAACACAACGACCACTCATCCAAAAGTTGTATGACATCAAATGATGGTCATTTGGTCAGTCAACACTTGGGCACAACATAAGCCATAGTTCTGGAATTCTCTACATTTTACTAACAGTGACATGTCCCTTTTAACAAAAGCATAACATTCAATCTAGAGGGAATATCAAGATGGTTCTAACATGCAACTTTAAGCCAACATACTGATATTTTAAATGGCAGAGGTTGGGAGCAATAGGACTCTATTTGGTCAGCCAAAACCCATGGCAACAGGAATCACAGTTCTGAAATTCAGTGAATCTGCTAATTAGTGACATGCCTTCATAATTTGGATCATAACTTCCCAAATATGTGGAGTTATAACCAGGTTAAACCATCAAAGCCACAATAAACTCATATATATTTCAAATCGATATTATTTCATGTTATTTGGACTCCAATAGGTCTGGCAAAGTCATAGTGCAACTAAAGCAATCTTCCAAGAATTAGGACATTCTGCTAACAGTGACATATATGCAAAAATTAAGGTATATCTTCCAAACTATCAAGAATCTCAAGTAGACAAAAACCTCAAAATTAAATTAGACTCCGACATCTTTCTAATGGCGGTAGTTTCAAGAAATTCTGAGATCATTTGTTAAGACAGCACAGAGTCACAAAACCTCAATTCTTCTTGAAATTTCACAGTCCAACCATAACACACTTCAAATATCAAAGCACAACTTCAAAACTACCCAAGATAACCACATGAAACCAATTCTGGCTTAAACTAGACTCACAAGAGGATCAATCCACCAATTCTTAGGCTCAACAGAAATTACAACAGTGCTTAGCATATCATACAAACAAGACCCACATCCTGGAAAACAGAACACAACACATGCATACAATCCTATTCATTCACACAATTTCTATACATTCTCATGTCTAATATCATACTTAAATTCAAGCTTCATTCATGCGTAAATCATGATTCATACATGCTTGGATTCATGCTTCATTCATACATAATTTATACAACATTCATGCTTCAATTCATGCTTCATACTACCCTATAATGATCTACTTACTTCACAAGAACTCCAAGTTTACCCTCCACCAAGCTCCTCCTCAAAGGTCAAGCTCCCAAAGCTTGAGGCTCTAAGTGTGGGAGAGAGAGAGAGAGAGAATTTGGGAGAGGGTGAGAGAAGAGAAAAAGCTCATAGAGAGATGAGAAGGGCTTTATTTATAAAAGGGGAAAGGGTAGAAAGTGACAAGTGGTGTGCAAGAGTTCACAAATGGCATACATGGGCACACATGGTCAACAAGTGGAAACTCATGGCACACTAACCAACAAGCAAGGGACAAAAGTTTCATAAAAGAATAGGACGTCCTCTGGACCACCTTATATAGCTGTGCTCGACAGCCCACAATGCACACGACAACTCATGCACATGGTGAAACACAGGCGGTGCTAGCCCCTCTTTCTCCACAGCCGTCGATAACACACACGGCGGTAGCTCCTCTACACAGCCGGCGCTACGCACACAAAATAGTCAGCGCTAACTTCTCTACACAAATGGCATTAGCACGTTTACTCAGCCGAAGATGACACAACTCAGCCGGCGCTGGCACTTCTTCCTCTCCAGAGCCGACGCTCCTCATAACACAGCCGACGCTGCCCACAACTCTGCCTGAGCAGGACCCTCCCTTCCTCTTTATCCCGCCTTGCACTTTAACTAGCCGGGAATAATCTGGGTCATGACAGGTATTGCCACGACTCTTCACATACGGCAATGGACATCGCCGCCTATGATAGTCCCATGGCAAGCTGAAGCCCCCGCGGATAGCAATAAGCCTCGCTACCTGTGTTCCCCATTGAGACGTCAAGGATACACCTGCGGATGGCGATGAGCAGCACCGTCTGCAAGTCTCACCGAGAGATAGAGACTCGTAAACAGAAGAGGAATAGTAGCTCGTGCATGGCACTGCCATCGCCATGCGTGACCTGTGAAACAATAGGAAGGAGAAAAAGAAGAGAAGAAAGAGGCATGCACGACACTGTCACTGGCTTGCATGGCCTCTAAGGGAGGCTGAGACGAAGAAGAAGAAAGAAAATAAGAGAGAGAATGTTTCCTTGAGCCTAAGGGTATAGATCAAAAAGTTTCTCTCTCCTTACTCTCTCCCTCCAAACGTGACTCAACAATGAGAAGGAAGGGGAATTCTATTAAGTAAAAATTCTCTTTTAGTGAAGGGTGTCAAGCCTTTTGCGTACAATGATGGTACATGGTATATACAGAATTGTGCCCAAACATGGATGGATTATAAAAATTAAACTTAATTGTTGGAAATTAAGATTTAACTAAATTAAAGGAAACTAGAAAATAGGGTGCAAAATGACTGATTTACCTCTTTTTTACAAGTTGTGGAATTCCAAGACAGTCCCTTTGTTGTGTTAGAGCGTGCATGATTTTTCATGGATTATCCACGGTCATTCTGATGCTCGTGTGATCGAAAGATGATTGTTTTCTTGTAAGGCGTGGCTTGACGATCGATTTAATACCAACTTCGAGCCATGGATCGTGTTTTTAGGGCACGATCATGTCACTTGAAATTTGAATGAATCATGAAACTTTCGATCGATTGTATGCTCGTTCCTTGATGTTTTTCTATGATTTCTTTACTGGAACACACTGAGCATGTTGTCACGATCTTGGGGCAACAAACGCAGCTCTTTTCCGTGCCCAGACGAAGATTTTGCAACTTTGAAGTTTTGGTTGGAATCTGGAATTCTGGCAACAGAATTTGCAGTCACTTCATCAGCTTCGTATGCAAAATTCGACCATTGTACGAGGTTCAAACTAGAGATAACCCTAGACCTTACGCACGCGATGGGATTGGTTTCACGTTGATCGGGCTTGCGAATGGCATGATTTGGCTGCTCAAGAAAGGCACGATGCTGGTAATTTTCCTGCACTTTCTTTACAGATCAGCAACTTCTCTGTAGCTTTTCTTCGGGCTCGGGCGTCGTCGCGGGGCGTGCCATATATCAAAATGCTCGTTTCTCAAGTTTGAGCAAGATGCGATCTCAGAAGAGGGAGATATAAGTGTTGAAAGTCATTAGTCGTGATCCCCGTTTTAATGGAGTTGAGTTGCAGGGTGGCCGCACGGGAATAGCGTGTAGCTCCTCCTATTTCACTCTTTTACCTATAACTTCTGCTTGTGATATCCGTTCAAGCTGAAATTTGATCCCTAGGGGTTTTCAATAGTGTCAGATCCAATGGCAGTGGTTTCATAGCAAATTGAGACACCAAAAATATAGCTCTAATTACAAGGTCCTTTTCAAGGTGCTAGAGGCCAATTCTGCCGAAACTGTTTCTCAGTATGCACCGCCTTAGAAATGTTAGAATGTAATAGAAATTGGTAGGAGAATTTTGAGAGTCCTTATGAAGATCTATGCCAGTTATGGGGCTATTCTGAGACTGTCAAAATTTCCACTGTTTTGTCAGGCTTTAATGACCGGGGGACCAATGAAAAATGTCTTCAAACACATGGGTGAAATCATGGGGAATGGTGAATGTTGTAGAGGGAAAAGGATTCACTGGGGATTTGGTCATATGTGGAAGAATATTTAAAGTCTGCCTCCTAGACCCTGTGCACGTTTATCATCAGGCGGCTCGGACGTGACTATAATTTTGATCGATACAGTTGGACCATCCAGTTTAAGGTCGTGCAACTAGACCTCTGCTAAAATTTAAGGTCATATAGTTTGGACCATTAATGATGGGAATCCTTTGACGATTATTTGGGTCAATATAGGTCCATGGGGATAATGAGTAATGATATGCTTTTAACTCCGTTGAGAATGACTGGCCAGAGCACAGGTGCAACCCCACTAGGGATAGTGATGGAATAAACCTAATGAAAAGGTGCATCTATTTCACAGTTTAAAGTCATGCGAATGGACTATTTGTCATGTCGTTTATCGTATTGCTACAGGGACGTGCGTTATAGTTTTAAGTTCTTGTAGCTCAAACTATGGCTATGTAGTTTAAAGTCATGCAGCTAGGACCATGTAGTTTAAGGTCATACAACTAGACCTCCACTACCATTTGAGGTGACCATGGCTATGCAGTTTAAAGTCATGCGGCTAAGACCAAGCAGTTTAAGGTCATACAACTAGACCTCCACTACAGTTTAAGGTCATATAGTTTGGACCATGGCTATGCAGTTTAAATTCATGTGGTTAGGACCTTGCAGTTTAAGGTCATAAAACTAGAGCTTCACTACAGATTAAGGTCATATAGTTTGGACCATGGCTATGCAAAGTCATGCGGCTAGGACCATACAGTTTAAGGTCATGCAACTAGGCCTCTGCTGCAGTTTAAGGTCATATGGTTTTGACCATGGCTATGTAGTTTAAAATCATGTAGCTAGGACCTCCACTACATTTTAAGGTCATATAGTTTGGACCATGCAGTTTAGGTTCATGCACCTCAATCATAATGTGGTAAGGGAATGTGACTCCATGGGGAACAGAGCCGTAACTGGAGGCTTGACTCCTTAAGGATATGATGGCTCTAGTATAGGGGATGGACTCCTTGGGGATGCAAAACGGTGGTCATGTCGTAATATAGTGAGAAAATTCCACATATGACAGTGTCATAGCATGCATACAGGTCTAGGTTTTGAATGATGCACACGGCGTTAGTCCTAGATAATGTGCACGGCGTTAGGACTATGGATTATGCGCATGGCGTTAGGCCTTTGGTGAAGTGCACGGTGTTTACATAAGTAAGGCATGAGGCATTAAGCCTTAAGAGCTGCAAATGGTGCTAGGCTTAACAACGCGCACGACATTGGTATCTGAAAGACACGTGCAGCGTTAAGGCATAGCGATAGCAACAGACAACAACATGTTCATGAGGCACAGGCGGAAACGACTCACATTCGGGCTCGGGTTTGACCCTCTTTAACCTAGTCACATCATTGTTTGGAGACGAGGGCTGGAGCATCATTTCGAACTTGGCAGGCACTTTGTGTAACCCTTGTCTATAAAAGGGGAAAAACCCCATTTTACTGCTTTACCTTCGGTGAAACAGTGAAGAGAGTTTTAGAGAATGAGAGCTTCCGTCAGGAGACTTCCGGTTAGAAACCCCAGGCTAGACCACAGTGCACAGTCGTTCAGGATCTCTCCGATGAACTTCAACAAATCATGAACCTTCGCAGAGTGCTTATGAACATTTTGAGAGAGGGTCAAGGCCCCTCGAGCTAGGAACGTGAGTCTTTTGAGAAGAAGGGAGCCTGGAGGAGTTGCAGGCATTGTAGAGGAGCTTCAGCAAGCTCTAGAGCACTGCGAAGGAGGAGAGAGGCAAACCAGGGGTCACCAACTAATCTCGGGAACCCTCGGTGATTTTTTGGCAGTCACATGGTTACCGGTAGGTTGCAGAGGCTTTGGGAACACCAAGGAGGTGGGAGAGGAGAAAACAGGGACTGCTGACACTTGCACAATAGCTTTCGGTGATTTCCCGATTTAGGGAGAACGGAGGTTGAACAGTGGTTCTGCCAGAAGATCTACAATTTTTTAGCGAGTTGAGGAGTGTGAAGAAGGGAGAAGGAAACCCACAGGGTCACAGGGGAGTTTCTATGGAGATTCTGGTGGTTTCTTGGTATTCTCGGCCGCTGGTGAGGGGAAAGAATAGGGTCAAAAGGGGGTTCTCGATAGACGGAGGAGAGTTTCTAGTGAAAAGAAGAAAAGCCGATAGGAATCCAAAGAGTCAAGAAGACCATAGCTGTCGGGAGGTGGAAAGTCGAGGGAAGGTGGACCGTTATCGGAGAGCAACGGTTGGGGAAACCAAAGAGGCATGAAACATTAAATGCCCCCTGGGAATTGGGGATGGTGGGAACCAGGGAACCATAAGGGAATGCACAACATTAAGTCGCATGCAATGTTGTCTTCGTGCAGCGCTAACCTGCGCATGACGACAACCATGCTTGATAGTATATCGCTCGCGGCCATGGTCGCACGCGGTGTTGGCCAGCCCGTGGTGATGGTAACACATGGCATTGAGCTGCTTGTGGTAGTGGTCATCTGTGGCGGTGAGCCATGCATGACGATGATCACGCGTGGCATTGAGTTGTGTGCGGCGATGACCATGGATGGCGATGCCTTGTGGGGGCCAAGAGTGATGTAAAATGAGAAAGCCTGGCTACTGTGATCTGTTGGAAGCCAAATCCTCCAGCACAACAGTGAAGTCCATGTTGTCTTTAGGAAGGGCATCCATCATAGGCCAGCTCCTTGCTAGGGAAGTTCAGTTTGTGTCTCTAATAGACTCTATCAGAGTACTTCTTCCCTCTCCTGGAAACCAGCCATACTTCGTCAGATGAATTGACGCTGACTCGAAAATGGTTGGTCCTTCTTAGAAACAAGAGCAACACTTCAGCATAAACATCCTCTTTTTCCTCTAAAGCAAGAGCTGATACTATATCTATAACCTCCCTGATAATGGGCTTTTGCAATAAAAGAAATGAATTTCTTTTTAGTTGGGTTGCTATTTTTCTTTTCCATTTCTTTCTTTTTACTGCATGCACTGTATTTTAAGAGCACATCAGGGATAGCACTTCTTTAAGTATCGCCCAATTGACAGGGGGCATTGCCTCTTCTCTAATAGAGTTTGCCAGTATATAGGCCCTATTTGGTATGATCTTTTTTACTATGAAGGGACCTTCCCACTTGGGTTTGAACTTTCCTTTGCAGCGTCCATGCATGATAATCGATCTCCTGGCTGGTAAGACTATATCCTCACGACTGAATGAGCGAACCTTGACAGACTTGTCAAATTCTATTTTCATTCTCCCCTGATTGAGCTCAAGATTTTGCTGAGTCTCTAGCCTCTTTTCATCAAGAGCATCCAACTCATGATAATAGAGCTTGACCCTCTCATCTTCAGTCAGTCCCTGATGTATAGCGACATGGAGTGAGGGTAGTTGAACCTCGAAGGGTAAAACTGCCGCACCTGCATAGACCAAGGAATAAGGAGTAGAGTTTGTAGCATTACGAGAGGTGGTGTGATAGGCCCACAGAGCTTCAGATAGCCTCTCATGTCAGTTCTTCTTTGACTTCGAAACTGACTTCCAGAGCACCCCACATAGGGTTTTATTGAACGCCTCAGCTAAACCATTGGCTTGAGGGTGGCACGTAGTCGAGGATTTCCACTCAAAACCGAACTAGTTAACTAGGCGATCAATGTGGTGGCTTCCGAACTAAGGACCATTATCAAAGATTATTTGATCCGGAACCCCGAACCGATATATGATGTGGTGACGCACGAAGTTGGCCATAGTGGCCCCTAGAACCTGCTTGAGAGGGACCGCTTCAGCCCACTTATAAAAGTAATTTGTCACTGCTAGGATGAAGGCATGACCCATGGCAGAAGGAGGGTCGATCGATCCTACAATGTCCATACACCGCTGGGAAAAGGGTCATGATTCCACTGTAGGTGGAGAGACTCTGGGGGCTGATGAATTAGGCTTGAGTGTATTTGGCACACCTGACATCTTTTAGCATAGTTTTGGGCATCAGCCACCATTGAAGGCCAATAATACCTGAGTCTGCATATGCGCTCATAGAGCTTAGGGCCGGATTTATGCAACCTACAGATACCGAAATGCACTTCTTCCGGTACTTTATTTTCTTCTCATGCATTGAAGGGAGTGTCCTTCTTTAGCAGGTGTGAAAAGGGCTTGCATCGTCCCGAGAGGTTCGAGATGTATCTTCAAAAAGTAGGCCAGCTCTTGGAGAGACTAAAGCTCACGCAACGCTGTAGGTGGCGGCATGTCCTTGATAGCCTTGATTTTGATCGACTCAATCTCCAGCCCACGATACCTCACGATGAACCCTAAGAACTTTCCTGAGCGTACACCAAAGGAGCATTTTAAGGGGTTCATCTTGAGTTGGTGATGTTGTAGCCACTCAAATAACTTTTTAAGGTTCTTCATGTGAGCGTCCTTTGTTTCAGACTTCACCACCAAGTCATCCACATAGCATTCGACCTCCTTGTGCATCATGTCCTTGAAGATGATCGTCATGGCTTGCTAGTACGTGGCACCGGCATTCTTTAACTCGAAAGGCATCACAGTGTAGCAAAAGACACCTTTTGGGGTCAAGAATATAGTGGCCTCTTCGTCCTCTGGTGTCATCCTGATCTGATTATAACCTGAATACCCATCCATGAAGGAGAAGATTTGGCAATGAGTCATGGAATCAACAAGCATCTCAGTGAATGGCAGAGGGAAGTCGTCCTTGGGGCAGGCAATGTTTAAGACGTGAAATTCAATATAGACCCCGATTTGGCCATTTTTCTTCTTGACTGGGACAACATTTGCGAGCCATCTTGGGTATTTGATTTCACATATAAATCAAGTTTGCCTGAGCTTGTTCACCTTAGCATCGATCTACATCTCGAGGTCGGGTCTAAACCTTCTTAATTTCTGCTTTATGGGTTTGATGGAAGGGTCAATAACAAGATGATGGACAACGATTTGAGGGTCCAGACCGGGCATCTCATGATAATGCCAGGTGAAGACGTCCTGGTTTGCTCAGAGGAGGGAAATATAACTTTCTTTCTCCTTTGGGGACATTTTTTCTGAGATAAAAGTTGGCCTTAGGTTGGCCTCATCCCCTAAGTTTATCTCTTCAAGCTCATTAGCTGTGGCCTGACCACCTTCTTCCCACTCTTCCGGAGCTTCTTGCAACTGTTCGTCAGGGGATTCAGGATGCTTCTTATCAATCTCGAGTGTAAAGACCCACGATCCTGACATTTCTGCTTCTAGGAGGGCCTCAGTGTGGGAGATGATTATTGGACCATTGTCGGACTAGATAATGAAAGGGTCAACTTCGAACATGGTCGACCCATCGGACCACAGAGGCTGACTTTGAGATTTAGTGCTTGTGGAGTCCATGGCATCCTGACTGGGATCACTCGGTACTTTCCCCGAGCTGGCTGACGCTTCATGAACCAAAATCATGTGGCAGGCCTCCTTGGTACGAGGGCTCAAAGATGGCTCAGTCTTAGCTTGGGCTATCAAGGAGTCAGCTGGGCCAACATCTTTCTTAGGCACTTTTGGTGCGACCTGATGTTGGTGCCTTCGAGCTCTTTATTTAGAGCTTAGAAGTCTAGACATTATCGAGCTGTACCTATGAAAGGGAGGAGAAGAAGAAGAGGTAGAGTTAGAGTGTTCTAGGAAGATTTTTACGTCGTCATCAGAATTGGATGTGTACAGGGGGTATTTTAGATCTCGCCCCATCTCTGACTATTGAGGGATGCTTTTAATGTCATCACCCGTATTGGACGAGTCCCGAGTAGTTGATGACTCAGGGACATCCACCTGATTGAAAGAAGGGATAAGGCGAGTTGTGCCTGGGATGAAGTCCTGTAAAGTCGGCAGTGGAGAAAGGGGCTTGAGGAATTGCTCCTCAACTTATGGCTGAGGGATATGGTTCCTTCGGGGAGTTGACCTAGCCGCTGGTCTCTTTCTGGATCCCTTGGAAGGTGTTTGGTCCATCCTATCTGGCTGATGAGTAGCCCTAGCTTCATGGACTACCTCACGCTTTAGGCACTTGAGCCTACTTCGTCCACAGTAGACTTCCCAAGGCTAAGAGGTCAAGGGCACTGAAGGGTCTAGGGTATGCTCATAGGGGACTTGTAGTGGGATTTCCTCTTGGACGGGAGTGATGGCTTGGAAGCGTTTTGAGAGAACGACGCAAACAATGTGGCCTATCTGTACCTTCTCCGAAACTACAGCTTCGAACTCAGAGCATTGCCTTAGGTCATGGCCCCATACCTAGTGATATGGGCATTAGAGTTTTTATGTACCCTGGGCAAGACGCCTAAGTTGCCTGGTGGGCTTGGGAGTGACAAGACCCTATTGGAGCATCGCCTGGAAGAGGGCCTATAGGGGGTCTAACGCACTTCCCTGGGCTTGTGTTGGGAGGACTTCTTAAACTGGTGGAGCAAGGACTTGAGGGTGTCCTTTTGGATTACAACGAACTTCTTGGTGCTGTTGCATCTGCTTTGCTGAGAGCTTGTGGAATCCAATGCATTTACTTAGGTCATGACCTCGTATCAGATGATACGGACACCAAAGGTTCTCAGTTCCTGGAGGCAAGAACTTGGGTTGCCTTGTCGGCTTCAGCTTGATGAGACCTTCTTTGAGCATTATGGAGAATACTGTACAAGGACGGTAGGTGCCTCATCATCCTCTTGTATTGTTCCTACATGGGAAGCCTTAGTTTCCTCGAATGCTTTCTTTAGCTCTTCGAGTTTTATCTTACCCTTGTTAATAAGGGCTTCGATAATATCTTTGAGCGTATAGCATGCTTGAGTGGGGTGGCCTACTCTTCTGTGATAGGCGCAATATCTCTCATGTGTCTCTTGTCCAACCTGCTCTGGGGATTTTACCTCCGGCAGCTGGATCATGGTTTGCTCTAGTAGTAACCGAAGTAGCGCAAGAACCCACTCCTTCTCGAAGGGGTAGACCTTGTTCTGATGCTGGATCCAGTAGTCCCTTTGATTTATATTTTTAGGGGGTGGGACCTTGTTATAGGACTGTTGTTGCTTTCCTCCAGCCTAAGGTGCTGTCTGTGCCTTGATTGTGACTTCCCCTTTAGAGAGGTCCAAGGTTTGAGGGGGGGCTTTCTTAGTGTCAGTCACGGTGACAGCTGCACAAATCACCCCTTTTTGCTGGTTGCTTTGATTATTGGAGCAAGAATTTCGATTGCCCCGGCTGTTTCCCAAGCTAGAGGGCTGCTAATGAGATCCACCATGGTGCTTGGACAGACCTTATATACAAACCGCTTTAGAGTTGAGCTCGAACATGGAGGTTGGATTAGAAGCCTCAACATGCAGGGTGATCTCGGGCAACATATTTTGTATGCAGGTCTGAACTGTTTCTCTTTCAGTCATAGGAGTGGCATGATAGGTTGCCAACTCTCTCCATCGGGAGATTAACTTATCGACTGGCTCACCAAGCTCTTGAGTCAGAGTGAGGAGCTCGATGGTTTTCACATTTCTCTGCACTTCATAGAAGCACTGGTAAAACAATTGCTCCATTTCTTTCCATGTGTGTACCGAGCTTGGAGGTAGCCTAGCATACCACTTGAAGGCTGGTCCTTTGAGAGTCTCAACAAACTAACGGAGGAGGAATCACCTGTCCGCTATCGTTTCTCAACAAGTCTCTTGGAAGTGAGTGATATATTGATGCGGGGATGTAGTACCATTGAACAGGGGGAGCTGCCCTTTTTCATAGTCTAGGGTACACGACACCTAGTCGATATACGAGGGTTACGACATTTGGTAAAGAAGTGCCCCTTGCATGCCTGGGATCTTATTCTTGAGAATGTGGGTCATCATAGCATCTATATCCGCTTGTGAAACCATGTGGGGAGCAGAGCTGTCTTGGGAGACTGGTGGGAGAGTTTGCCTGGGAACCGTGTACTCTCCAGGTGGGGAGTTGGCCTCATGATGAGAAGAAAGGGGCCTGAAGGCTTCTAAGCGATGCACTGCATCATCACCTCGAACTTGTTCATCCGATCTTCTTGGGCGTCACTCAGCTCGTTGATCACCATGATGCTGAGTGTTTCTTCTAGAGGGTCAGAGCCAGGTGGAGTAGTGGACTACCAGGGTTGGTGAGTTATATGCGGCAAGTCGGTCTGTAGGGGCTCAACACTCCCTGACTGGACTCGAGTCTTGCACGCCGACCCTGTGAGGACCGGTTCTTGACAGTCTTGGGACCGTGATTTCTTGGCAGCTCGGTCTTTTCCTATGATGGTAACCACCAAGCAATATTCTTGTACTTCTTGCTCTGGTTCTGGAATCCGAAGAGGAAAGAAGGGATTGTGAGGTAGGAAGTCATCAAGAGTGGTAACTTCAACTGCCTTAGGGGCCTCTCTAGTCAGAAGTTGCAAGCCTCTCTTCTGCTTGATCTTGAGGCTGCATTAGACTTCACTCTAGAATTGAGCTTGAGATCTGGACTGCCCCGTCTTTCTTGAGCATGTGAGGGCTATGTCCATCAGTTAAAGCAGAGAGTGAGGTCCAAGGATAGAGAGCAATCTGGGCTTCTGCCTTGGACACTGTAGGCTTCTATCTACCATTAGGCCCGTGCCCTGAGTTCCCTTGTAAAGTCCAAGTGCATGACTGACCTAAGGTGGCTGACTCAAGATGGTACTCTTAGGGAAAACCTTTAAGTATCAGGCCTCGAGGTGTGTGCCTGGCAAAGGAAGGGTGATAGAAGAAGGAACTAGCTTGCGACTCTGTCTGAGTCGGGATTGGGGAGGAACCTGTGAAGCTGGTACGTGTGCACCTTTGGAGGCATCCCTCAAGGTGACTTGGGGGTCAACCCGGGCTCGGTCAGTTGGTTCGACCTTTGGAAGCCGAGATCTACTTGCTCGTGTTTATGAGGGACTGGGTAGGTGCTTATCTCTCACAGGGTGAGGCTGTGTGTGCTGAGAGGGAGGACAAAGTGGTCGACCCCCGTGTACTCGAGGTGGCGCGGAACTGGGGCTGCCCTCAGCTGTGGGATGCAGATGCATGGTGCATGCAGGGTTTAGCCTGAGAAGGCCTAGCCTTGGACGTGAGATCAAGGCAACATGAAAGTTGCCTCGAGGTGTGGCTCGAGTGGATGGATCACGAGCCTTTAGATGTGTGCAAGAGGTGGGCCCCAGGATCTCCTCCTCAGTGTGTTGAGCCTCTAGGCATAGAGGTTTGAGGTGGTGAAGGAGTATGGGGGGTGGCCTTGCGATGACCCTCGGAAGCGTTGGCAACCTGCTTGCCTTTAGCGAAAGCGGATAGGGCAGCCTTTCGGCATACCTTAACAATGTGACTGGCAAGGGACTTGTTAATAACAGGGTGCGTGTTGTGGGTGGTAGCAAACATGCTACCAATGCGATGGGCCTTGGTGGAGGGTCCACCAGAACTAGAAATTGGGGAGTTAGGGACCTTCAAGTCCCTTCTGGCACCAATCCAAGAAAGAACCTGGGAGCCGGACTATTAGTTCCGACTCAAGAGTAGTGTAGGTAATGAGGCCTGAGAAACTCACTTCTTTGGGACGGTCACGAGTGTGGGGATGAGAAAATCCCCAACTCGGATGTGCTGGTTGAATAACCCAGATGCCATGGAATGCAGTGCAGAAAATAAAAGGTGATGTCAATCAAGCAAGAGTGAACATACAAAGGGGTAGTAAGTCCCCAGTGGAAGTCACCAAACTGGTCGGATGCCTCGATCTCACTGCCCCAAATCTAGATGATCGGGTGACACGTGTCTCGAGTTCAGAAGACACGGGATCTGAGATCACTTTCTCAGGAACCTTATTCAAAGAACAAGGGCATGTGCCCAACTTGTGAGAGAGGAATTTTATTCGTGACGTGGGGACCAACCCCACCTAGGTTCGTGACTTACTCGAGTTGACTCGTGCGGGCGCCCTCTTAGATCACGACGAAAAGCCCCCAGCTACTTCAGCTGGTTCGGAATCGCTTCTCTTGACCTGCAATCTTCTTATTTTCTACAAAGTACTAACATGGTTAATTTGCAAGACAAGTGCGTCGTGGGACCCAACCTTGTCTTGGGGCGAACATGCACGGATGTGCACATTCATATGATAGAGAAGATGAGAAGTTAGGGTGATGAAGAAGAGGATTTGAATAAGGAGGAGAAAAAACCAGAGGACTTGATAAAGGAACAAGACTAGCATGATAGGTGGACCAGTACAGTGACCAACTCGGAGTGGTAGCAAGATAGGCATGGTAACTCAGACCAACGCGACGACAATACTACTCGAAACCAAGGCCGATATGACCATCCTTATCTGGTGTGGCAACAAGAAGGACATGATACTCTAAACTAGCACGATGACAATACTGCTCGACAGCCAAATCGTTATGACAGTGCTAGATTGAGTCTGTCCTTTTGTCAAGAGAGAATGGAAGAAGAGAAGAGAGAGGAGAGAAGACGCGAGACGTAGGATTAAGAAGGTCTTAGCGGTATTAGGCATCGCTGCCCACAGTCAGGAAGTAGCAGTGTCGTGGCCCTTGGATGGCATTGAACACTATTGCTCGAGGTAGAGGGGGAAGCAGTGAATTGCAGATGGCAATGGCCATCGTCGTCGGTGACATGAGAAGGCAGCAACGACCCTTCACAGGTGGTGATAGGCTGCAATAGGCACAGAGCGCGGAAGAGAGGCCCACGAGCAGCGGTAAGCATCGCTGTCTGCGATAAACGCGAAGCACGATTGAGACCCCCACGGGCGACGATAAGCATCGCTGTTTGCGATAGGCACAGAGCGCTGAAGACATGTCCAAGGATGGCAATAACCATCACTATCTAAACATGCACAGGACCCAGAAGACACGCCTACAGACGGCGGTGAGCAGCCCCATCGGTTACCCGTGAGACGAAAGAAATATAGTTCATGGTCGGCAATACATCGTCGTGCATAACACCAATCCTGGAACCAAAATAGGAGCCCGACCCGCTGCTTGAGTATGGCTCGGCTCACTGTGTGCTCCTTCAGACGGCATCACGCGTAGCAACGACTCACACCATGCATGAACTATGTTGAGGGAAAGAGAAGAATGAAGAGAGAAGGAAAAAAGAGGCTTGCATGGCACTGCCACTGCCGTGCATGGCCCACTGTCATGCATGGCCTCCGAGCTAAACTCAGTGGAGAAGAGGAATACAGATGAAGAAGAAGAAAGAGAAGAAGAGAGAAAAAGAAAATCGAAGAGAGAGAAGAAGGGAAGAGAGAGAAAATACCTTAAAGATAGGAGGGATACCGCTATAAACATTTTCTCTCCTCTCTCTCTCCAAGACGTTCTCAAGAGAACGCAAGAAGAAAACCTTAATTTTTATCGATCAAAAGTTGAATCCTTTTACAACGATTTTCCTCCCCTCTCTCAATGAGAGGTAGCGTCTATTTATAGACTAGGGTTAAAACGTGGGTGGATTACGCAAAACTAATCCTAATTGATGATAATTAAGGCTTATTTGAATTAAAGAAAATACAAAAATAAGGTACAAAATGATAGATTTAACCCTGCCTAACAATTGGGGAAATTCTAAAATAGTCCCTGCTGAGAATTATGGACGTTCTTGATTCTTCTCAGACGATCAATTGACGATCTGACATCCAAATGAACAAAAGATGATTGCCATCTCGCAGGGCTCGATGCTACGATCATTTTGATCATAAATTTAAGCCATGAATCACACTATAAAGGCATGATCATGTAACTTGAAATTTGAATAGATCTTGAAAACTTTTGATTTTCATCTTGATGTTTCTTCGCTGAATTACACTGATCATGTCACCTTGATTGCGTTGAAACAAACGGGACGCGATTTGGTGCCCAAACGAAGAATTGACGACCTTGAACTTTTGCGCAGAATTTAGAATTCTGGCTGCTGGAATCTGCAATGACTTCAACTAAATCTTGTGAGAAATCTGATTGTTCATCACTTGTGGGGTTTGAACTAATGATAGCCACAAACCTTACACACGCTATGCAACTGGTCTTGCGTCGATCGGGTTTGCATGCACTATGATACAGCCGCTCAAGTAAGTGGAGGTCCTGCTGATTTTCTGCAACTTGTGGCTTCAAATCACGAACTTCTCTCTAGCTTTTCTCCTTGCTCCGACATCGTCACAGGACGTGCCGCATATCAAAATGCTCATTTCGACAAGACAAATACGCTCCAACAAGTTTGAGCGCGATCCAATCTCAGACGAGAGAGATATGGTTGTCACAAGTTCACTGTTCGTAACTGTGCTTAATTGAATTTAGTTGCAGGGTGACCACACGGGAATAACGTACAGCTCCTCTTGTTTTAATGCTTTACTCATAACTTCTTTCTAGAGTGTCTATTTAAGCTGAAATTTGACCCTTAAAGGTTTTCAACAGTTTTGGATCCAATGGTGGTGGTTCCACAACCTTTTGATGCTCTGAAAGTAGGGTTCCAACTATAGGGGTCCATTTCAAGGTGCCAGAGGTTGATTTTGTCGAAACTGTTTCTCAGTCTGCACTGCTCTAGATATGCTGGATTATGACGAAATGTGGCAAGAGACTTTCAGGAGTCCTTATGAAGATCTTGACCAATTCTGGGGCGATTCTGAAACTATCGAAATTTTCACAGTTTGTCAAGCTTTATTGACCGGCTTCTCCTTTTATTCCGCATCGGGGACCCATGGTGCTGAAAATGTCTTCAAACAGTGTGCATAAAATTTATTTTAATAATCCAATAAAAAATATGTACTAATTTTCAGCAACAAAGTAAGGAAGAAAGAAAGATGCAAGCCAACTGATTTTCAACAGTTATGTGTCTGTTGTCTCTCTCTAAAAGTACAATAACAATTTTGTCTCTATCAAAAAATATAAAGAGTTTTGACTTTCTAAAATTCCAGCAATAGATCTATCTTTCTTTCAAAAATAAAAGATGAAAGTTCTCTTGATAGTGAGCAAAAGTATGATGTAAAAAACAACAACAAAATTTTGCACTGCTAATTGGATAAATTCTGCACTACTGACGAACTTTTGGTTGCATTCTGCTTTTTACATCTTGCAGTGAGTTTCACAAAAAATCGTGAATTCGTTAGGTTGCGAGATGTAGGTATTTGAAGTTCACTAAAATTTCAGTGAATTTCACTAATAGTCACTGAAATGGAGAGAAAGAGTAAATAATGAAGGCAAGACAAAAATGCGGTTTCAACAACCGAACCCAAAAAATGGGGAAATAGGATTTTTTTTTTATCTTTATTTAGAAATAAGATAATAGAGTTTTGGATTGGTTCAAAGCTTTTCTTTCTCCTTTCAATACTGATGATTTCTTAAAAATGATAAGCAAAGAATATTTGAGAGACAAAATAGGATAAGGAGATAATATCTTAAAAATGGATAAGCAGAGAATATCTTAAAAAAATGGATAAGCAGATAATATCTCGGAGAGCGGAGAATATCTTAAAGAGAGAATAATGTTTCTATGAGAAACGTGTTCACTTATTGGGTTTTAAACAAAAGCTCAACATAAGAAAGGATCATGAAAGAGAAAAGGAGAATGGAGTAAAAAACAAAAATTCAGAGTATTAAATTAAAGGTTCGAAAAAATTTACAAATATACATGAATGATAACGCACAATATAAAAGTTACTGTAAATTAAACTCAGGAAAAATCACATATGAAATACCAATAAAAATGAAAGATAGAACCTGAGACTGTACGTTTTGAGCCCACCATGCTTCCACAATGTAGCTCTGATACTAATGTTGGATTATGAGGGAAGATATGGATCCCTAAATTCTCAGGATTAGGGCAGTGTCATGAGACTGAGGATCACAGAGTGGAGGATTTTTCAGAACAATGAGAACTCAAGCTTCTATGTGTGTGCCTCTCCATGACCATGAAAGGCCTAGTTATAGAGGATGGATGAGGTCGTTCTCCAACATTCGGCTTTCTCCTTAAAACTTTGATAAATGTAGTCCTGTAATTCTAGGATGTGGGTGGTTATTTTCGACTTATTAGATAACGATACTTTCTCTCTCTAAGAATCTTCCCTATTTTAGTGATAAACATGGACTTTAAGATAAGGAGAGAAATATTTGAGAGCCCCATGGCCACCCATACGTGCCAAATAAATCATCATTGACACCATGGCTACCACAGGTGTCACTGTAACTATCCGAGGCAACATCAACATCAACATCAATACCATAGTCATTGTAATCAAGCGAAACATCGTCTTCGACGCTAGGATCATCTAACGGATCATACTAATCGTCAGTACTGTCACCAGAGGGAGGTTCGAAACCAAATTTCTCCAGACGAGACACCAATCGACGTATTTCATTATCTGCCATGAAGTCCTTGCAATTGATGAGATGAAGGTTCTGCAGGGAAAGAACTGTGCAAGAGAAGAGTACTTCCTTTTCTTCCCATATGACAAATTAACAAGCCTCGGCTCCTCTAACCTCTTGAAAGAATCCCCAATTTTAAAAAGAAAATGCAGAAATGAATTACCCAAGTATAGCTTCTCTAGCTCATTCAACTTGCAGAGAACCTCACATATGCCATTGAGTGGTACTCTATCACTTCCTTCGAACGAGTGCTTGAGTTCTCTACACCTACATAAAATGAAATCAAATAACAATGATTAGAGCAAAGTATTAAGTATAGATCCCACAATACAACATAAACATAAACACCACAGAGAGACACAACGAGTTTCAGAAGCGCCACAAAATTAAAGATGCAATGCCACCCATATGAACATACTGGCCATATGAGCCCCCCACCTCTCTCTCTCTCTCTAAAAAGATGCCATGGTAGCCAAAAGAGCTGGTTCTCTCTCTTTAAACCTGAACTAGGTGCCTTTTCACCAACCAAAGGAATAGTAATATAGGTCTCTAAACCTAAATTAGGTGTCTTTTTAACTTCTGAGGTACTTGTACTAAGGTTGTCTCTCTATCTCTAACGAAGGACCATGGCTTTAGCTTTTCCCAATGAAATCCTCTCTCTCTCTCTC
>NW_006497560.1:1312161-1328125 GCF_000471905.2 Amborella trichopoda | reverse complement strand
ATATATATATATATATATATATATATATATATATATATATATATATATATATATATAGTATATATATATACTACTACGTACTACTACGTACTACTACTACTACTACTCTCTCTCTCTCTCTCTCTCTCTCTCTCTCTCTCTCTCTCTCTCTCTCTCTCTCTCTCTCTCTCTCTCTCTCTCTCTCTCTTTCCCCTCACACAAATTCCCTCCCTCTCAAGATAAACCAGAAAACCACTCTCTCCTTTCGTCACTTGAAAACCTCTCTCTTGCTTTCTCTCTCCTTCCCCTCCCTAACACAAATTCTCTCTCCACATAGATCAAAAAATGGCTTCCTATCTCTCTTTCTTTCCCCTGTCTCTCACCAAAACTCTCTCTTTCTCCCTTAGAAAAGAACGAAAAAAATAAGAATTCACAAAACACTCTTTCTATCTCATGGCTCATGGACATTGCCAAAAAAAAATACTTCAAATAATGGATATAAGCTAGATTTGAAATTTGAATGCAACAAATAAAGAATAACACAAAATTTCATAGAATCAAGTGAAGAAATTTGATAATGTCCAATAAATCTATCAAAGAAGAACGAATTACATCTTGTTGAATGTTAATAGTCAATTCATGGAAAATCAACTAATCTCTTCCCCTTCTTTACAAATCAAAGCCCCTAAGCTCTCATCTATACTCTTGGCCACAAGGTCCTTTGCTACCCTAGATGAAGCAAGGCTCGAACCGGTCCCCATGGTCTCTCTAACCAGCGTCCTTGTATCTTGACTCTAGACAGTTTGGGTTTGGGTCGAGGTCAGAGATTGCTTCAACTGGATAGGAGGCATGGTGCTCTATAGCTCGTGTGCTTCTTCTTTGACAAACCCTAGGCTACGAGAGTCTAGACTTTGAAGAAGCACAAAGGAAGCCCTACGGATGCTAGCGTTCATGATAATTCTAGAAACTTGACCTTAGAGTCCCCTTCTCTTTATAAGAAATCTCTTTTACCTTGTTTCTCTCTCAATTGAAAAAGAAAAGAGAAGGCTGCAAAGAAAAAATGATTAGGTTGCCGGGGAAGAAAGAGAGGGTGTTGGCTGAATGTGGCCATTAAAAGCCTTATGAGTGCTTCTAAAATGAAATAATATAATGGAACATTAATTCAGTGGGAGTGTGGTCCCTCGTGGACCATACTAAGAAAACGATGTTTGCTAATACCAGACTATGCTTGACAGTCTATGCCAGTAGGTTGGGAAAGATACATGTTACCTAGGCATAGAGTATAAACTGATAAGGGTTCTAATGGGTCATCCCTTGATGAGGTTGGAGTATGCTCGAATGAGTGAGCTGAGGTACTGTGTGACCCTTGTGTGTAATGGTGGCCTTCAAAGATAGGGGTCAAAGCCACATCCATGTACCATCACACGATATGCTTATTGATTGACAGTTTCAGGAACACAAGCTACCTTTCAGGGTGAAGCGTATGAATGTACGAGAGATATCCCTATGCGCTCGCCATAGGAGCTGTGGTCGCATCATGTCTAAGTGACCTTGGCCAGTCTCTAGAGGAGAACCTAAAATTCACAGATTGGGATTGTGACCCCTTAGCTCATTAGCCAAACTTTGGTGACCCACTAATGAGCCCCTGCATGGACTGTAGGTCATGGGAAACACTGGGTCTGTTTGATAAAGCAAGTGTGATTCATAGTCTGCAGTTGAAGGTGGAGTGCCCCAATGTTTAATTCTGTATCCAAAATCTCTACACATTATATTTCTATCTCTCTCTTAAGAAAAGTTTTTCTCTCTCATGAAGGCTCAAAAGGGGGCACATCTCACTCTCTCATCTTTGAGATATCTCCCTCTCACACATTGTGAAATAACCTAAGTGTTTAGGCTATGGAGTTCTTCTCTCTCTCATCTCTCAACTATGAATTTATGGCTAATGATTTTAGGTTGTAGAAAAAAGATAATTCATCTCTCTCAAATTAGGTTGCTAAGAGAATTTACCTAGAGTTTGAGTTTGTGATCAAAGGGGTTCATGTTCTATTGGTGTTGATTGGCCTAAATCTTCTTTCTCGATTGAGATTATAAGTTGATCTTGATCCCACTCTATCGGATGGTGGTGGCTTAGTGTGGGGTGTAATAAGCCTAATTGAATTAATCTTCGGCACTTTTTTTTTGTTTCTTATCATATTTAATTATATTATCTTTATATTCTCAAGCATAAGAATTGTGGATATTTTTTTTGTTTGAAGTAAATTAGTTTAATGGCATCAAGGTTTTTTAAGATCTTGGATTTGTTAGTTTTATTTTCTTTGAAGCAAGAATTATTGTAATAAGTCTACTTGTAAGTGATCATTGCCAAAAAAAAGAAAAGGGCTGAAAAGAAGAGAAAAAAAAAAATTCCCCGGCAAGATTGTATTAGTCTTTCTTTCTTTAGTATTAGAACTATTGATACTTGATGTCATTAGTTGTCTCTCTTTGTTGAGTCTAAATCAAGCTTGGAAATGAGATATAAGAAAGCTAATGACTTTTATTGTCAAGTAATACACTCTGATTAAATAATTAATGGCATATTCAAACACCAAAAAGACATTATGCATAATAGGTATTCTAGGCTATTTTGGATCAGTGATATGAAGAAGATAATGATATATTTTTCTATTCCATATCTCAGTGTTGTAATTGATATTAGGATCTACCTACAAAATTTCAATGCGAGATCCTAAGGAAATTGAGAGTTATGGAATCATCAATGAAGAGTGTCCGTTCTGACCCTGCAAAATCTAAGAAACTATCCATTGAGTTCCACGATTTTTCTCAACGACCATATTATTTGTTTTCTTGCAAAAATTTTACTGTGACTTATAAAATTGAGTCTAATTTCAAGCAAAAAATGTTTCATCAAGAAATTCCTTGTGGTTTTAAAGATATGATCAATTTATTGAAGGGTGTGCAAGTATTATTTTCTGCAACGAAAATTATTTCCTTGACGTGGAAGTCATGATTTTATTTCTATTATTAACATAATGTTTTATGGCTCAAAATAAGTTTTCAGACTTTCATTCTGAGTCTATGTTCTAATAAAATTTATTTGAGAGAGAAATATCTTCAAGAAGAGAGAAATAAAAATTTTGGATTGAAGAGAGATCATCTTGAATTTTTTGTAATTTGATATGTTCTTCATTGAGACATGAATAACTATGTTTATCAAGCATATTTAACATAGTGATATGAGGCTTGTGGAAACATATGTGTTACTATTATGTGTCTACTTTCAAACAAAATTGGTTTGAAAGGAAAAATCCATGAGGGTATAGATAAAAGATAATTTTACTAGATAGTGTTTATCTTGGAATTCTGCAGTACAATTTATTTTGTGACGTGAATATCACTTGTTTATTTCTCTAAATAAAAGTATTATTTTGATTCACACCACGATTTTATGATTTGGTTTTTAGTCTAGTTTTCAACACAAAATATTTTTGGAAGAAATTCTTTGAGGATTGAGATAAACAAATTTTTTATTGTGAGGTGCTCAACCTTATTTTCTGCTGAGAAAATTGCATTGTGTCGTAAATGTCACTAAAACAAAGACTCACTAAATGATGTGATTTAGGGATGCAATTGAGTATTATTTTATATTTTTGAGTCTATTTCAATATTCAAAAGGATTTGTCATATTTTTATTAAGGGATGCTCAAGTTCTATTCTGCAGTAAATTAAAAGATGTGGCATGTTAAGACACATCTTTGGATTTCTCATAATGAAGACCTTTTTAGGTCTCATTTAAAAAATTTTATAGTATGCTATAGGTATGATTTATTATAATAAAACTTCAGATAGAGATAACACAGAGTTGGTAAGATATGACTCTATATGAAAAGTTTTCGATCTGAGAATAGCAGAATGAAAAAGAAACACAATACTTATAAAAGCATATTGGTTTCTTCAAAATGAAGGGATATATAGAGAGACTTGGTGATACCATAGAAACACTTAAGATCAGTGGAAAAATCGAAATTGTGATATTTGAAATGATGGGACGAAGAAGACTATTTCTTCACGGTGTGAAACAGGGAGAATCCAAGTGTCAAAAAGATGGACATTTCATGACATTTGAAATCAATGACCAATATATTTCTTCATCAGTTGCGTTCTCTTCCAAGATCACAAAAGCATGTCGAACAAGTAAAAGTAATGAATCAAGAACGCTCAGGTACCACACTATATGATTTTGAGGTATAAAATATATCCTACATTATATGATAAGGTCATATAAGGAAAGAGGATTCAATAACTTTTTATTTTATGTTTAATATGCTTTGGTTATATTTTGGCTAATTGTTTTATGAATATGTATGGAGTTTATAAAGATTAAGTGATGGGTGTTAACAAATTTGAAAGAGCCAATTTTTTAATACCATGCGTTTTAGTGCCTCATTGTGCTAGAGTATGAACTACTTAAGGTAATAATACACATGGGGATGTGATTTGATCTAGGGCTTTGAGCCCTACGGATGAAACACGAGAAATGAGTGTGGTTCATTTAAATATGTAAGCACAAAGATAGTGTTCTGATGGAACTTGGTCTTAGTGACCATCCTCCCAATAATGTCTATAATATTTCGTGTTGCATGTGATGATGATCTCTTGATAAAATCTCCATATTTGCTAAAAAGAAAATAATTTGTCAAGGCTTTAATAGACATTCTTTAGTCATGCTTTAGTTTGGATAAAATTATAAGATGGTATTTATGATTTGTTTTTGTGGCCATGAACTTGACTTGGTAAGAAATTAAAAGTGAATGAAGTAAAATGATTTATGAAGGCTAAGCATGTATTTTAAAATTAAAATTGGATGATTTGAGAAAAACCTAAGTCTATGAATATGGTTTTGAGAAAACAACATAGTCTTGCAAGGTCTACTAAGTCTTTATGAAAATCATTTTAAACTGTTATACTACTATATAACTATTGCTTAGGAATGCATATATATATATATATATATACCAAGTCAATATTTTTTTTATTAAAAAGAAAAACACTGTGTCTTGAAGGTATTTAAAAAAAGTGTGAGAAAAACTATCATGCCCTATTTTCTAATACCCATATACCTTGACCCATGTTTATTTAAAATCCTTGATTATCATACTAGGTTTCCTTGACACATGTTGTGTTGATTAAATAACTTGGTTTGTATGAATTTACTACTAAGATGACTAGTGTGGTTGAACCTTTGTGGTTCACGAAGGTTTTGCATATTGTGAAACCAACAAGTATTGAATTACTTATTCCATAAGAATGTATATGTTGTATGTGTAATAATTGAGTGGGAGCTGCTACAGTCCCATATTTTTTTAGCTGCTTGGATATTCAGATATACAAGTGCAAGCTATCTCACGGATCCTGATGATGCAAAGTCTAAATCTGGATATGTATTCATACTTAGAGGGAGTACAGTTTCATGAAAATCAAAAAAACAAGATGTGGTGGAATTGTCCACCGTGGAGGCAGAGTACGTGGCGTACTGTTTGGTCGCCAAAAATGCCATATGGATTAATAAATTTTTTAATCACCTTAACTTTCACCCCGTGCGTTGTGAGGTAGTAAGGATTTTCTGGGACAACATCATGGCGATATGCGTATCAAAAGAGCCACGATTTCGTAAGAACTCCAAGCATATTAAACTACGTTTCTATCACCTAAAGAATGAGATGTGTGGCACTGGTCGCATGACTATAAAGAGGAGCAGCTTATTTGAAGAACTCCTTTGAGCCAATGAATATATGACCCCATGCGATGAGGGTACGTGATGGTTTTCTACGACAATAGGTTCATGATTCGTGATGCAATATGAAAGATGGGTTACAACTATTTTTAAGATGAGATCTAAGCAACAAAGAAAAAAAGGCGTTGTCTCTTTAATCCATTTGTGAAAGGATTGAGTTACTGTATTCAGAGAGAATAAGTGAAAAATGCATGAGAGAGAGATTGTAATTGGGAGAGAGAGATGGGGATGGGAGAAAGTGAGGAAGAGATAATGTAAGGCCTTCAAAGGCAAAATAGGAGATGTTAGGTGAATGTGGCCATTAAAGGCTATGAATGCTTGTAAAATGAAATGATATAATGGAACATGAACTCAATGGGAATGTGGTCCCTCGTAGACAATATTAAGAAAACGATGTTTGCTGATACCATACTGTGATTGATGGTCTAGGCCAGTTGGTTGGAAAAAACCCATGTTACCTGAGCATAGAATATAAACCGATAAGAGCTCTAATGGGTCATCCCTTGATGAGGTCGGAGTATACCCAGATGAGTGAGCTGAGAGACCGTGTAGCCCTTGTGTGTGATGGTAGCCTTCAGAGACGGGGGCCAAAACTTCATCTATGTACCATCACATAGCATGCATATTGATAGACTGTTTCAGGAACGCAAGCCACCTTTCAAGGTGAAGAGTATACATGTGCAAGAGATACCCCTATGTGCTTTAGGAGCTATGGTTCTATCATGTCTAGGTGACCTTGGCTCGTTTCTAGGGTAGAACCTGAAATCCACAATTTGGAATAGTGACCCCTTGGCTCATCTGCTAGACCTTAGTGACTTATTAATGAGCCCTTGCATGGACTATGAGTCATGAGAAACACTAGATCGGTTTTATAAAGCAAGTGTGGTTCGTAGTTCACAGTTAAAGGTGGAGTGCCCAATATTTGATTGATTTAATTCCTAGACCATATGGACCATTTTCCTATCTAATAAATTTAATTATATTTGTTTCATGATTTATATGATTTTAGAATTATTATTTGAATTTTTCTAGATATCTGAAGATTTTATTTGTCAAAGTTGGATTTATAAAATCAAAGATATTGATTTGAATATTCAAATAAATTCTAAAATTATTTTATTGAGTTTTAAAAATATTTAAAATTACATGGGGGGCCATTGTGCACATGGGCCTATCATGGCCTAGATGGTGGGGCCCATGAGATCCTCTCATGGGTGGCACGCCCCACCTATTTAGAAGATTTTTATTTGTGTGATAAGTGATTTTGCCTTGTAGGCCAAGTTGCTATATGTTTTGGAAAGTTATTGGCTTGAGGAAGCTTTAAATGAATTTTTTAAAAGCATGAGAAGGCTTATGCATTATTTTGACATTCTCAATATTATATTTGAAATTATTTTAGTTAATTTCTATTGATGAGAAAATGGTTTAGGAAATGGGAATAAAGGTTTTAACACCTTCCATAATGTTGATAGCTCATATATGGCATGGATTGCTCAAATCTCTCACACCACAAGTCACCCAAGATCAATGGTTCATATTCAATCTCACAAGTAGAGGCAAGCCAACGAAAACCATAAGAAACCCTAATCTTGTTCAAGCCTATAAAAAAATGATTGTCTCTATCCAAAATATCTACACCTTATCGTTCTATCTCTCTCTTAAGAAAATTTTTCTCTCTCATGAAAGCTCAAAAGGGGGAACGTCCCACTCTCTCATCTTTGAGATCTCTCTCTCTTCCACATTGTGAAAGAACCTAGGGGTTTAGGCTATGGAGTTCTTCTCTCTCTCATCTCTCAACTATGGATTTATGCTAAGGGTTTTAGGTTGTAGCAAAAAGAGAATCCATCTCTTTAAAACTAAGTTGCTAAGGAAATTTACTTAGAGTTTGAGTTTGTGATCAAAAGGGTTCATGTTTCAATGGTGTGATTTGGCCTAAAATTACTTTTTTGGTTGAGATTGAAGGTTGATCACTGATCTCGCGCCATCGGATGGTAGTGACTTGGTGTGAGGTGTAATAAGCCCTGTTGAGGTAATCTCCAATATTTTCCATTTTGTTTCTTCTCATATTTAATTATATTGTCTTTATATTCCCAAGCATAAGAACTGTAGATTTTTTTTTTTTGTTTAAAGAAAATTAGTTTAATGGCATCAAGGTTTTTTAAAATCTTGGATTTGTTAGTTTCATTTTCTTTGAAGTAAGAATTATTATAATAAGACCACTTGTAAGTGAGCTTTGCCAAAAGAAAAGAAAAAGAAAAAGAAAGTAAAGGGGTGAAAAGAAGAAAATAAAAAACTATATTCCGCGGCAAGATCGCATTAGTCTTTCTTTTAGAGGGCATGGAAGATTTAAGAGAGAAAATGGAAAAGATAAGGTTAGGGACTTGCAGACTTTTGTGAGGGAGAGAGAGTATTCAACAAGAGAGAGTATTTAGTAAATATAAAATCCTACGCACTAATAAATCAATTTAGAGATGGATGGACACGAAAAGAAAATGGATTTCAAGTTTTGGAAATAGTGAATCTTGTAATACATTTTTTTCCTGGTCAATTTTCAAGTTTTCATGAATTTGTTTGATCTAGACTATTTTTTAATCTTTATATTTTATAATTAAAGATGAAATTATATTTCAAGGCAATTACAAAAATTTTCTTTATTAAAACCATATTTCTCTACACTATTTGAAGGTGGGCTCTAATTTGATTGTTTAGAGCCTCGGCTCTATGAAAACCGCACCCAAATAAAAAAGGGATTTTTTGTTGGACATAATGATATCCAAAATCACCCACATAAGGAAATCTCATATAATAAGGTATTGAAATTGATATTAGTAAGTTTCCTAAAGGAAATGGAAATCCAAAATGATTAGGACATTTGGATATATCTCTTGGTTTTTTAAATTTATGTAACATCTATAAGAAATTTCATATTTAGTGTGGATTCCTAACCTTATATGTATATATATATATATATATATATAGATAGATATGTAGGATGAAAAAAGAAAAAATATATGTGCCCTATTTGGGTCTACATATGAGAAAAGTAGCTTCATCTCGAGAGAGAGGTAGGGGCTTCCCTTGTATGAGAGGTAAGTCCCCCCTCCCCTTAGAGAGAAGAGAGATTCATATAGATAGTCACATAGCGATGGTACCTCCTATAGATTATCCTATATATTAAAAGGCTGGTTTCTAGTAGAGAAGCAGTTCCCATGGAGATTTTGGGTAACTTCCCTTTTTAGTTAGAGAAAATCTTGATTGCTCTCAAGGTTCTCTTCCTAAACAGTGATCTAGTTTTGGAATAGAGATGAGAGATTGGCAGTGGTGCTGGTCGAGAGAGCATGTCTAGAGGGGTTTGCTCAACTGTGTTTTGTCGAGGGTTATAGAGGGAACTCTATATCCCAAAATCTATGATATAACTTTTCTTAGTATAGTGGATTTCAGTTTGCCATGCCCGTGGATGCAATCACATCTAAAACGAACTATATAAATTGAGGTATTCTTTTTTTAGTTATTTCTTTCCTATTTTATTTTTCTTGTTTGTTGTCGATTTTACTTTTCTCATACTTTATTTGCCAAAAATAACCTATTGGGTTTAGACTTCCACAGACAAAAGTTTTGAGAGAGAAGAGATGGGGAACCGGGTTCATCGGTTCCCCTTGATATGTGTGCGCATTCTGCATATGGACGGCGTGGATCTCGGAGCCAACACCTCTATAGGTATGGGCTCTTCTGCATGAAAGACTTTTCCTTGACCTAATAGTACTTTTTTTTTAAACCACGCCCAAATAAAAAAGTTAATTTTCTTGACCAAAATACACCCTTATTTTTCTTATTCAAAACATGATGCCCAAAAAATGTGCCAGACCGGCACAAGTTTAATATAGAGCAAGTCCAATGATACCAGACTTACAAAAGTTGAATATAGAGCCGGTCTAGTAGAACAAATGTGCTAGACTAGCTTTGTGCAAGTTGTGTGGCTATAACACATTTCGGAACGGATTAGCTTTGAGAGAGAAAGTGGGAAACATGGCCAAGAAGATGTTGTAAGAAAAAAGATGCTGTAAGAAAGCGTTTGTAAGAAAATCAACTTTTGTACTTTGGAAAGCGGTTGTAAGAAAACCAACTTTTGTACTTTGGAAAGCGGTTGTAAGAAAATCGTATTGGGTTATTAGTATGTTAGCATAACTTTTGAGGGAAGTGGGGGGCACGTGCATAGAAAGTACAAATTGGGACGGTATCTATAGACAAATGGTCTGGGTCATTTTGGGGTAAGGTCGAAAATTTTGAATTTCTTATTCTTATTTTTTGAACTTTCTATATAACACAAAACCATTGTTTGAGTGGTTTGTGAAAGTTAGACTAGTGCGTTACACAAAGCACAAAAAATAGTAACTATTTAAAATTCCATTTTTCCAACTACCTATATTACAAAAAGAAATATAAGTATATGTGACGTTCTAAATATCAACTTCTGAAAATCCAACTTTCAAAAAGTTATTGTGGGTCACTACGTAAATTTCCCTAAGAATCACTAGATGATTTTCTTTTAGAAAAAAAAGAATAATTGTATTCTTTAGCATTGAGATCTAACTATAAAAAAATTGGGTGGTCTTTATTCAATCTTGGGATGTTACTTTCTCAAGATTTGAATTTACTTTTTTGAGATTGGTATATAGGTTAAGGAGGTTACATCTCAAAAACTTGAAGTCCTATAGATACTCATAGAATTCTCCCACGAGCGCAAAAGAAGATGACCCAACTTTTATTTTATTAAGGATTGTATACTATACTACCATTTACTTTTAATATAAAAAAGTCGCAATCACTTCTAACCATCGGATGTGGAATTCGATGGCCTGGGGTGTGTCACAATGCTAAAAAGTTTTCTTTTGGACTTTGAGTTTACTCAATAACAGATCATTAAACACTCGATTTTACATCTAACAACCATAGATGGTTGTGACCTCCTAATATAAAAAATAAACAGTCTTATTGTATACTTTCCCCTTTTTGATTAGAACACTTTAACAAGCATTTTGTTTCTTTCTTCTGCCTCACACCATTCTGTGTACAGAAATAAACAGTTTTATTGTATACCCAAATTTATGGAATCGACTATAAAAAGACTGTTGTACCAGTTGCCCAGATGAATCTGTCCGTGTTCTTTTTTCTATCGCAACTAATTGTGGGTAGTCTCTGCATCAAATGGATATTAAAAATGCCTTCTTACATGGTGACTTTGAAGAAAAAGTCTATATGAGTCTTCCTCTAGGTCATTCCAAAGAAAAGAAAAAAAGTCTTGTATGTTCTAGTTTCGTATCTAAAAAGAGTATAGCAGTTAGGATCTATGTGTTGGCCCAGTTGAATTTGATTCTTTGCTGGTTATGTGGGTATGTAGCTCGTATTTGGGTGGGTCGCTTTAGAAATAATATAGAAGGTATAGTCCATGAGTGGGTTCATTTGATTCATCTCTTTATTAGTGATTCTGTTGTTTTTTTTTGCTTCAATAAGTTTTTTTATTTATTTTTCTTTTTTTCCCCTTATGCTGGTTATTTGCGCAGGTAGCTCTAAAAATAATGTGGGAGTTACAATCCATGAGTTAGCTCGTTTGATTCATATTTTTATAATTTTTTTTTTTGTCTAATATGTTTGCTTGAAATGAAGATGACTGTAGCTAAAATGAGGATGTTGAGATGGATGAGTAACAAGACCAAGAAGGTAAAAATTTGGAATGAACAAATTCTAGAAAATTTAGGGGTAACTCTAATAGGCATTAAAATGAGGGAAAGTAGACTTAAATTGTCTAGTCATGTGCAGCATCGACCTAGTCCACACCAGTTGGGAGGGATGATTTGGTTCAAGTGGAAGGATTTAAAAAGGTAAGGGGAAGCCCTAAATGACCTAGATGAAAGTACTGAGAAAAGATACGATGACTTATTAAAAAAAAAAGTAACTACAAATGTTGAAACATCCAGAAAAATGATTTGGTATTATCATTTCATACGATCCATATTTTAGACCATATTACCTTGTTTAAGTTTTTTATATTCCCATTGTACCACTGGTTTGAAAATTGAATTATGGAGCCATCCAAAACGCAAAAAACTGGATGTATTTGAGCAGTTCCATAGTCTAACTTTTGAATTATATAAGGGTATTTTGTGGAAGTAAAAGATGAACAAAATAAACATGTGGGATTTATGCAAATTTTGAGAAACTTAAATGGAAGATTTTAAATACTGTTAAGAAGGGCGATAATTTTGAAGGTTTTACAATTGATGGTGTTGAAAGTACAATCTACTCTTTTCAAAATTAATTAAAATTGATTATACAGCCTAGTTCAATTTCATGATTAAGTTGTTTAGCCTGCCAGAAATGTGGTTAGAATGATTTTTTGGTCTTAATTTGACTCGCCTTGCAAATACACAATAAAAATAATGCTTTTGAGATTTTGAAAGTCTAGATATATTTGATCGGGCCAAGATATACCTTGGTCAGGCTCCCTTGGGGACCCGGGTTTGATTGATCCCCTTTTGAACAATTGCCTGACCTCACGAGAGCGTGTGCGACACATGTGCCATGTGCAGATAGGTATGTCCAACTATGAGAGGATTTTAAAGCGATGAAGCGATCGATTTGAGCACCTACCTCACCGTGGTTTTAATTCATGGGATAAACCCGAGCTATAGCCCTCTTAGATTAATGAACGAAAGCCCTCCTGCTGTTCAGCAGCATGGTTTGAATTTGGCCCCCCCTCTAAACTCAACACCTCACCTTAATTCTCACTTAAAAAAAAAACAAGCCGCTAATGGAATCCACTAAATGTCAACTCCTTTCTGGTGTGCTATATGGGTTAATGGTTCTAGTTTAAGGGGTAGAGTGGTAAGAGAAATAAGAAAGAAAGAGAAGAAAGAAGAAAATGAGAGTTAGTTGATGAGAATTTAGTTTAGAAGTGAGAAGAAATGGAAGATAAAGTAAAAGAAGTGAAGGGATGACTCAAAGAAATTTAGGCAACCTCTCGGCATAATCTCTCCTAAGAAGTATTATTGGAGACATGGAAAAACATCAAGCTTGAAACCTTGGTACCCAGAGGATTTAGAAAGTGGAATTACAGGACTGAGCCTATAACTATGTCACTAAACCAAAGATCGTCCTGAAAGTGATCAGGAGGGGGGAGAAAGTGAGAGTGAGAGAGAGAGAAAAAGAAAGAGAGAGAGATGAAAGCATCTTACAACTCGAGCATTGTGTGACTCGGTGGTTAAAGTAGTGAAAGGGTTTGAGCTCTAAAGAAAGCTGACTCAAGATGACCCCAACCTAAGTGACCGAGTGTAAAAACATCAGTGTCTCTTATACCTCGACTACATTGTACAACCTGATGGTTAGAGTATAAATCCAAGAGTTAGAACCCTAAGGAACTATTTCAGGAGGACCCCAAACCAAGTGCTTAAGAAGCAGTGAGTAAGAGAGAGAATGAAGAAACAATAAAATAAAATGAATATATGAGTTAGAGAGAGATAGGGATATTTAGAGTAAAAAAGAAGAGAGTTAAGATGGATGAAAGAAGATGGATTTGCCTATGGTGCGGGTCCGAGTGTCTAAAGGGGTAGGCTAGGGTGAAAGAGGTTAAGAGTAGTGGGTAGAGGGGATGGACCCACCTTAGGTGCGGGTCAAGGATTTGATAAGGGGGGAAGGTTGTGAAAAGACAAGAGAATAAAGAGAAAGAGTCAGACCCGCCTAGGGTGTGAGTTCGGGCATCTAGGAGTAAGAGACAGGGTAAGAAGGAATGACAGAATAGAGAGAGGGAACCGGACCCGCATAGGGTGCGGGTCTAAGCGTTTAGGCGAAGGTGAGAGAGAACGAGAGAGAAATGGAGAGATGGAGTGAAGCCGGGTCCACCTAGGGTGCGGGTTCGAGTTCTTAAGAAAGGATGAGAAAGAATGAGAGAGAAATAGAGAGATGGAGTGAAGTCGGGCCATGCCTATGGTGCGAGTCCAAGCTCTTAAGCGAGGATGAGAGAGAACGATAGAGAAATAAAGAGAGGGACTGAAGCTGGGCCCGTCCTAAGTGTGAGTTCAGACTAGGATGTGAGAGATAGAGAGAGAATGAGAGGGGAAAGGAGAGAGAAAGGAAGAGGGCTCGGACCTACCTTAGGTTCCAGCAAAGAGAGAGAGAAATGAAGTGAGAGAAAGGAAAGAAAGAGAAAGAGAGAGATAAGAGAGAGAAAGGGAGGAAGAAGAGAGAGAAAGAGAGAAAGAAGAGAGATCAGAGACAAGAAAGAGAAAAGAGAAAATTAGAGAGAGAAAAAAGAGAGAGAAACCTTGGTCCTTGTGGGTCTAGGCTAAGGTTTAAAGTCTAGGTGTATGACTTATATGAGTTGGGTTGAAGTATGGTGTATAAGAACTAGTGTGCATAGTATAGGGTAAGTAAGTAAAATGTATAGAATTCTATGGTGTATGGAGTAGGGTAGGGTAGGGTCTATGGATTAGGATTGAGAGCTAGGGGTTCTACATTATATGGAAGCTAGAAGTTCTAGGGTGTATGGGATTGGAAGTTGGGAATCCTAGGGTAGTTGGAATTTTGAAGTTTTAGGGAATGAAAGGTTCCTAAGGGTATTTTTCTCTCTCTAAGAAACTCTCTCGCATAGATTGAAATTACTATAATTCATTAAAATGTATGGTATGTGAGAGGAGGGGGTTATTTCTCTTCTTATTTACGTAGGTTTAACATGTGGTCTGTGGTGTAGGGATCTTTATGAAACCTACATCTTGCAAAGCTTAAGACGTTAATGGACACTACAATTGGATATCTATCGATTATCAAAAGATAATATATAATAATTCATATTCTTTACTTCATGAAATCTCTTTTGACTGTATATTCGTTTGATGTGCCAATGGTGGAATAAATCCATTCAGCTATTGTTTTTTTCGTTTTTTATTTATTTCAAATTTGTCTCTTGATCTTTGCTCTACAATACATCTGTGGCATTGTATTTCTTATTTGGTTAAATTCTTGGACCTTTATCCTTAGAAGAGGTTCAGATTTTGTATTTGCTTTGTCATGTACAAGTCTTTTTGGCTTATCAGTTCAGTACTTCAAACCAAATTGTTGTGGCAAATATATATGGCAATTTAACAACTATTATTGCTGGGACTTGGGCTACATATACATTCTGATGATTGTAAATGCTTTTTTCACAATAGTGATTGAGATTACATTCTTGGCTTTCTATTTGTTGGAAATAGGAAACATAATTAGGATTCATCGAATGTTTCTTTTATTTCTTTCTCTTTTATGCATAAGTATCCATCCTATTGTCTCGTCATACGGATGACAATGGGCTGAGTGGCCTGGCTGGGTTCAGTCCTAAAAAATTAGGGCTTGGGGCACATAATGTGGTTGTCAGTCAGGCTAGGGACAAGTAACTATGGCCCGAGGGTAAGGCTAGTCCAGGTCTAGGACAAGGCTGGCTTGGTTTAGCTCCCCCCGTCCTCTTATTCCTTGTTGTATTGTTTTTTTCTTTCTTTTTTTTATCTTTAAATTTTATTTGGCATAGCCTAGCTTAACCTGACCTTGATAGAGGGCGAGGGGCCGGGCCTCGTCCAGGGCCTCTTTAGCTCGGTCAGGGCTTGAGCAGACCCTATAGGGACATAGGTTGAGCTAGGACCAAGGCTGGCCGGGCTTAGGTTGGTCGTTGCTAGCCCTATCTCTTCATCGCCTTCATACCTATAAACAAGGCCTGATGAGCCATGAACATGTGACCACATGATTTATATGGTCACATGATGACATAATAGCTTCCCTAGCAACTGTAGAGCAAGCTAGTCGAAATGCCCTTTGGGTAGGTGTTTTCCTACACACCAAAGGGAGATAAAAAGATAGGCTAAAAAGGGTATTAAAACACGGATCAGCTGCTTGGTTCGGCCCTCGTACTTATCTTGGCCCTCCTCTGTACTAATCCAAAATGGCCGAATTGTACGATCCAGATTGGCCAAAGGCATTCTATGTGAAAGTACAACTAAAATTGATGAAATAGGGAGAGAAAAATTGCATAAATTATTCCATACTATAAAATTTTTGTTTGACAATATAGATCAACAAAAAAGCATATTATAGAAGGGGAATAATGGGTTTAGGAAAGAGTATTATTGATTCTCAATTCGGCCCAAAGAGGTACAGAAAATACAACCAAAT
>NW_006497560.1:1264943-1311265 GCF_000471905.2 Amborella trichopoda | reverse complement strand
TTCAAATTTTATCATAATATGTAATTTTGATGTAAAATGTTATTAAGATTATCTCAAAATCTACTTTTATATCTAATTATAAAATTTTTAATTTAAAAAATGGTTAAAATCAAGTAGATCTATGAACATATGAAAATCTTGAAATGGACGATGTAGAAAATATATTGTAAGATGCACTGTTTCTGAGACTCAAAATCTCTCTATTTTTCATAGTCATGCATCTTGAGGTCGAGAAGATCAATCACAGGGTTCTTCAACATTAAAAAAACCTTTTTCAATGGATTTTTGTGGTGCATCCATAGTTCTACATTTTAAGGTTATAACCTTATATAAACTTTTTCATATATATATATATATATATACACATATATTCCATATAGAAAAATTTTCCTCGACACCTATAGTGAAAATAAACAGTGATTTCGCCTGTGCTTATCACCGTCCAAAGTTCATCACACGGTCACGATTGTCTGATAGTGTATAATTTTTCATTTGTCTTCTATAAGTCAGAATGATTTGAAGCTTGAAAATTATATAATCTTAGTAAAGCACACCTAATAAAAATATGAAAAAAATATTTCGTAAAATATAAATTGATCAAAATACCCCCATAAATGTTTTGAGGTATTTTGGTAATTTTATATTCACGAATTATTTTTTTTATATTTTTATTAGGTTCTTCTATTTTTGATGAACATACACTCCAAATTTCAGATTATTTCAATTTGTAAAAAACAAATGAAAATTGAAACACTATCAGACAATTGTGACCGTGCGATGAAGTTTGGATGGTGATGAGGATAGACAAAATCACTGTTCATTTTCGCCTATACAATGGTACTTTGGAAAATTTATATTTTGCAAAATATTTCTTTTTTTCATATTTTTATTAGGTGCGCCTCACTAAGAATGAATACACGTTCCAAATTTCATATCATTCCGATTTGTAGAAACAAATGAAAAATGAAACACTACTGGACAATCGTGACCGTGCGATGAACTATAGACGGTGATGAGGGTAGACGAAATCACTGTTCATTTTTACCTATAGGCGTCTTGTAGGAAGATACCACAAAATGCCTATAAGCGAAAATGAACAGTGATTTCGCCTACCTCATCACAGTCGAAAGTTCATCGCACGGTCATGATTGTCTGGTATTCTTTTATTTTTAATTGTTTTTCTACAAATTAGAATGATCTGAAATTTGGAATGTGTGTTCATCAGAAATAGAAAATCTACCTAAAATATCATAAAAATATTTTACATGAAAAAATTGATAAAAATACCTCTGAAACCTTTCAAGGGTATTTTGATCAATTTGGTTTTTACAATTTTTTGTTATATATTTTTATGAAGTGTGCATCACTAAGATGTACATACACGCCAAATTTCAGATCATTCCGATGTATAGAAATAAAACATGAAAATTAAAACACTACCAGACAATCGTGACGGTGCGATGAACTTTGGATGGTGATAAGCATAACAAAATCACTGTTCATTTTCGCCTATAGACATTGCGTAGTGTTTTTCAAATATATATATATATATAGTGGGAAGGCATAGAGGATATACGAAATTTATCTAAGGCTGTAATATATACCAACTGTATATTTGTAATTTGGATATAGTGAATTGCCAAGTTGTAATTTGGATATAGTGAATATACCATTATCTAAGGCTGTAATATATATATTACAAATATGCGTATATCCACCTAAAGTTTAAATGGTATAAAGTCAACTTTACAACTTGGTATATCACAACTTTATATTTGTAATTTGGTATATTACAAATATATACCAACTTTACAAATGTACCAACTTTATATACAAATGTACCAAATTTGGTATATCCAGCAAAATTTGGATATAGTGAAATTTATATTTTGTACAATTTGTGTATCCACCAGCCTTAGGGAGTTGGTAATACCATGAATCCTACCATTACTAACTGTGGATTTCCAGTTAGTAAAGGATTTTTTTATAACTGTGGATTTACCAACTTCATGGTAGTATACGGACTTACTTTGTGGATTTTGACTACCTGCAAAAGTAGCGGCACAAAAATCCAGTTATAGCAAATCTATAACAGCCTCAGAGAGTTGGATTTACCAGTCTCAATATATATATATATACTAAATGATCAATTAGAGGGTTTTTCAACTTTAAAACATCATTTTCTGATGGATTTCTGAGATGCATCTCTAATTTTACATTTTAAGATTGCAACCTTATAAAAACCTTTTTCTTTTTAAATATCAATAATTTTTCAATCCCTTGGCGAACTCATATCCAATCGTAAACTCTTTCAAGATATAGGGCTCCCTTCAACATGAATGTTGCATGCGTTTACCTTAAATTATTGCTACATGCAAATTGAAAATCGTAAGATAGTATGAGTAGTAGTCCTCTCTATCTCTAACAGACCATTTCTTGTGTTTCCATACAGCTGTTACGACAATAGCCTCTTCGTCACATTATCTAAACCGCAAGTTTTCTATATTTTCAAGTGTTTATATATTTAATAGAAAATGTTTCTATACTTTCCCTACAACATAGAAAATCTATATTTCCCATATCATCCAGTCGTCCAATTTTGATCAAGAGAGCCACTTACCGTTTCATCTTAGATCCGACGTCTCAAAGTATTTTATTTTTATTTTTTTTATACAAATAGTATGAATATGAAATTTTACATGTGCCATCTTTTCATTTGGGCACACCTATAAAAAAATATTAAAAATAAATTTTTGATAAAATATAATGACCAAAATACCCCTTACAATTTTCAGGGGTATTTTGGTTATTTTATTATATTACAAATATATTTTTCATAGTTTTCGCTAGTGCTAGTTTAATAGAGGATTGGACGTACAAAATTTGGTGTCAAAATAGTTTATAGAGAAAAATAAAAAATAAAATAGTGTAGAGACTTGACATTGTGATTGGGGCAATCTTAGCTCTCCATTCAGAATGGACGGTTGGATAATGGGAAGTATATAAATTTTATGTTGTAGGGGAAGCATAGAAATCTTGTCCATATCTAATAGACCTGCATTATTTTAAGGATGTGGTTTGTATAGAGCTTAGACTCTAAACCATAAAATTAGAGTCTACCTTCAAATAGTGTCGAGAAATGTGGTTTCAATACTGAAAATCTTTGTGAGAGCCTTAAAATATATTTTCATTTTTATTTATAAAGTTTAAAGCTTTGAAAATAGTGTAGATTGATAGATCCATGAAAACTTGAAAAATCTTGAAAATTGACTGTCCAAAAATTCATTACAAAATACCTATTTCCAAAACTTGAAATCTATTTTTTATTTTCATGTCTATGCAGTTTGATGTCGAGATGATCAATGTGAGGATATTTGGGCTCGAAAACAACCTCTTCTAGGGAAATTTTTGAGGTAGGCTCAAATTTGATTGTTTAGAGCCTCGACTCTATATAAACTTTCCCCTTATTTTAAAAGGTTTAAATATAGTGGCGAAATCAATTTTTTAGGCCACCACAAACGTTTCTAGCACTGAAACTACATCTTTTAATATAATTTAAAGACACACCTTACTTAGATTGTTTAAGGTTGATACCTTATAAAAATAACACCATAACAAGAAGGGTGCAGCTGGCATACGGATGCTTCCGTAGCTGTAGAGGTAAGGTCCACCTTCAAATTTTATCATGGTATATAATTTTGATATAAAATGTTCTTAAGCTTATCTCAAAATCTATTTTTATATCTAATTATAAAATTTTAAATTTCAAAATTGATTAAAATCAAGTAGATCTATAAACATATGAAAACCTTGAAAATGAATGGTATAGATATATGTTGTAAAATGCACTATTTCTGAGACTTGAAATCTTTTTATTTTTCATGGTTATACATTTCGATGTCGAGATGATCAATCAAAGGGTTTTTCAACATTAAAACTACCTTTTCCGATGGATTTTTGAGGTGCATCCATAGCTCTACATTATAATCTATGCCTATTCTTGCTAGGATTTGGAAGTGGCCTCTTCCGTTGAAGGTTCAAGGATTTTTATGGTTGGCAGCCCAAGATCGAGTGCTCACTATTGATAATCTCATTAAGCGTAGAAAGATTTTACCAAATATTTGCCTCTTGTGTAAGGCGGATGGGGAGTCAGGTAAACCATCTATTCCTATATTGTACTTTTACTAGCCATATTTGGAGATGGTTTTTTGTGAAGTTAGGAGTTGCATTGGTAATGCCTCTCTCAGTAGTGGGGATAATAGAGGGCCTCTTGGTTCCACTTCCGAAGCTAGGGGCTATTACTTGGCAAATTGTTAGAGGAGCTATTCTTTGGGAAATTTGGAAAGAGAGGAATAGGAGAGTCTTCGAAGGGGTGACTTTATCTTGTGAAAAGATCGTTGATAGAATTCTCCATTGTATTTGGTCTTTTTTTTCGATTACTCCGAGGGGGTAGGATATCACTGAATTAGATGTTAGAAGAAATTTAGGTGATATCTTCCACTTGAGTTTCACCAAATGTAGGCCTAAAGGGAGATGGTTGCCACCGCCATTGGGGGTATATAAATTAAATTTCGATGGCAGTTTGATAGGCAACCCGGGTGTATCTGGCTTTGGAGGAGTGATTCGAGATTAGGATGGAAACGTGGTTCTTTCTAATGCAGGTCCTCTTGGTGTTCGGACTGCTAACTTCGTTGAACTGTCTGCCCTTCTTTTTGGTATGCGTACTATTGTGAATAGGAAATTGAGGCATGAGTGCATTCTAGAGGGGGATTCTCTTAATGTGATATTGTGGTGCAAGAAGGAACAACTGCTCCTGTGGGAACTGAAACCGTTGTTGTTGCAAATATTAGATTTATCCGCTTCCCTCTCTGTTTCCTTTGTTCACGTTTATAGGGAGGCGAATGCCTTGGCAATTTCCTTGCCAAAGGTGGTACTACTCTTTCTGATGTATCCATTTCGGAATCTATAATTTCATTCTAGAGCAATAAAATTTAGTGAACTTTCTATCAAAAAAAAAAAAAAAAAGGTTGCAATGTTATATAAACTTTTTCATAAAAAGAAATATAAAGTTCAAACCAATTTTAATTAGACCACAATTGTACCGTATGGCATAGCATCAAAAGTTACACTGAAAACTCACAAACATTAATGCAAATAATTTTGGGAATATTTATTTTATTACTAAAATTTGAAAATTTGAAAATTTTAATGGAAATAAATTAGTGAAAGTTTATTTTATTATTACTTTTGACATACAAATAAGGAATTCATAAATGTGTAGCGTTTTAGGTGCTTCCAGGCCTGCCACGATTAGAATGAGTCGCCCTTCCAAAATTCATTATTTTGGAGATGGATTTTAAATTTATAAAAGTTTACTACGATCATGTACCCAAAATGAAAATTGGTTTTGAGAATTAAAAATGGTGTGTTTTTTATATATTCTTTAATCAACAATAGCGATCACCTAATTTGAGCCCCTATTGATTGGCTTGAAGAGGAAATGAATTTCCGCAAATATGGGATGTGTTTTGGGTCTTAAACCTTCAATATAAAACATGGATCATCTAATTTGCATTATTTTAGAGCTCCTGAACCTCTTCAAAATTAGGCAGCTACCTTACCTAAAAACAAAAACACGCGCACACAATTCAACATGATTTTACAATTTTGTTTTAACTTTTTAGAATAACCCAATATTTCATTGTGCATAAATAGTTCATCATATTTGGAAATTTCAGATTCTCAATTTTCCTCAAAAGAAGAACAAAAAACTTAAATAGTTCATATAAAAAGAGAAACATGACAGAACCACAATTTGCAGTAACCACAAGGAGTAGTCCCATAACACAAACCCCCGAAGAATAAATACTTTATACCTCAAAAAAAGCAAAAAGGGAAAATAACAAGAAACTTCATGGCGTGGACCAAGAACTCGGACTCGGTGACCCGATGCAGATATAGAACAAATCATCGTCAGAGCTACGATCGCTGTCCGACTCGACACCGTTAACCCGGTGGGTCTCTAGTGGTCTTAGCGCCGTTAGATTCATCACCTCCGACGTCGCTAGTTCTGGCTTACTCCCAAAATGATCAGCGATACCTTGGACCTCCGTTTGGACACAAGGAACGTGATTAGGTGATGAAGCCCACTGACCATTCGAACCTGTTGACCCGCCGGAATCTTTTTCGAAATCCTCATCGGAAAAGTTCCTATGGCTGAAAAAATCGTCGAAGAAGTAGTTCTTGCCTGAACGATGCATGGGAAAGAAGCAGGGGTGGTTCTTGCCTGAACCACGGGTGGGATGGGGCTTCCACACGAAACGATCAGCAATTCTTTGAACTTTTCTCTTGACAGAAGGAACACCATTAGGCGATGAAGCCCACTTGTATTGGGTCCAGTCAACTCGCCGGAATCGTAGCCTGAATCCTCGATAAAGAAGTGGGTTTCATAGGAAATGTTGCCAGAGTAGTTGTTGACTGAACTTTCAGAGGGCTGACCAGAAAAGAACCGTTGGGTGTTCTTGCCTGAACCATGGTTGCCGTGGGGTTTCCTCTGGTAAGGATCAGCGATTCATTGAAGCCATTCCTTGACACAAAGAGCGCCACAAGGCGATGGAGCCCACCCATAGTCAGAGATCGTCAACTGGTCGGAATCATGGCCGGAGTTCTTCCTGATTGAAGCATGGGTTCGGTGGTCGGCTATGATGCGTTTCCGGGGAGCCACGCAGCCTTGACAGAGGAGTTTCCTGAAAATGGAGACAAACAAAGATTTAGAATTCTTTGATTTTCCTTCTTTGACAGGAGAGAAAGAAGATAGTTGTTTTTGGTATTTCTGTTGAGTGATCATGGTGCTCTCTCTCTCTTTCTCTGTGAGAAAGATTCTAGTGATAGTAGACTCTAGGCTCTTCCTTCTTTTCTCTCTGCAATATATGCCAAAGATAGTAGATTGTCTCTCTCTCTCTCTCTCTCAATTCTAAGCACTCTCTCCCTTCTGCAACAGATGCCCAAGAGAATGCGTTTATGATTTTCTATCTTCATGGCGTATAGATATATAGAGAATAAGTTTAGGGTTTTCTATCTTCAAGTATAAACATGTATCTTCATGGGGCACTCTAATTGCTCTCTCCAGTGACTAAATAATGAGAGTTCACAAAATCGAATCCGAATGGTTAACCGGACATGGGCCAAAAAGCAATTTAACCGGCCTAATCGATAAACTGGCCGATTTAACCATTCTAACCGGACATGGGGCCAAAAGCAGTTTAACTGGCCTAATCGGTAAACTGGCCGATTTAACCTTTCTAACGGGGCAAGTCCTGGGTGGCCGAAAAATTGTTGAAAAAATAAAAAATATGCACAAAAAATATCTACTAAAATATGAAAAACATATAAAGAATGATTAAAACAAAACACATTAAAATGAAGTTGAAAGTTAATGAAAAAATAGTTTTTAAAAAAGAGTATTAATGACCAAAACAATTTTTAATATTTACCATAATGTAAAAAATATTAAAAAAAATATTATAAATCAAATTCCTTATTTTTGGGATTTTATAGATATTTTTTTGAATTTGTATTTTTAAAATACCAGAGGATCACTCAAACCGTCTGAAACTGGTACTGACAAAAGGAAGGTTCTGATCTAACTGAGTGGTTACCGGTTAGATCAGGTGGTGTTTCAAACAATGTAAATAATAGACAGGAAAAATGTCAATTAAGGGAAAACTGTATTTCATAACATACAGTTCGCTGGTTAGATGGATAGACAAATAAAGTGTCTTGGAAAGAGGCCTGTTTTATCGGTTTTTTATTCAATCGATTGGATAACATGGTCTTTTCATAATCGATGGAAAATTGCTTTTGAGACTTTATTTCACTATAATTTGAATGATGGTTTTGCTTATTTATGTGAATTAATTGGCCATGTATGCTTTACTTTGAGATTTATTATGTAATTCTGATAATCAATTTGAGGTATGGATTTTTACTGTGTGATTCAGTGTTCCAATTTGATGGGTATGTTCCATGGTTTTCTTCTGATTGATAGCATCATTTTGTTGGGCATGGTGGTTATTGTGTATTTTCCTCTGTCAGTCAGTGCTCTAATTTGTTGGATATGATGTATTGCATTTTTTCTTTTCGAGCTCACTATGTTTGCTTGGGTGGGTGAAGCTCACTATGTTAACAATCAAAAAATAAAAAGGCACACTTTGTGACTGAAATGAAGGCATTATGTCAATTATTTTTCTAATTTGGGGTTGGTGTTTTGTTTAAAGGTGCAGTTTGTATAGAGCCTAGGCTCTAAACAATCAAATTAGAGCCTACCTCTAAAAAGCATCAAGAAATGTTGTTTACTTTAAAATATATTTTCATACCTACTTATAAAGTTCAAAGCTTCAAAAATAGTGTAGATCGACATATCTATGATATCTTGAAAATCTTCAAAATTGACGGTAAAAAAATGCGTTACAAAATACACTATTTTCAAAACTTGCAATCTATTTTTTTCTCATGTCCATACACCTTGAAGTCGAGATGATGATTTTGAAGATATTTGGCCATCAAAACTTATATACAAATGGAGATTCCAATCAAAACTTATATACTAGTAATCCAGATTGATTAGTCTCAAAGAGAAAAAATTGAACACTTGGAATCACATCAGTTAAGGATTGGCCCGATAATATACAACTTGTTTCTTTTATATATTATTTTTATTATAATTTGTTTTATCATATGATTAGCAGTCCATTGATTAGTCTAGGCGTCACACCCAGTCATATAATCTGTAGGATTTATTTGTTTAGAACATAGTTATCGGAAACGGGAGCAGGAACGGATTTGGTTTCGGGAGCAGGAGCGGGAGCATCGGATCGAGGGTTGCCTAAAGCTCCGGAGCTTGGGCAGCGAGTTCTGGTGAGGGTAAAAGTTGCGGATCGAGATCCTGTATAAACAGGGAGCGGGTTCCCGATACATTGGGATTGAGGTCTTATTTAATGGGAACATGTTCCATGTAAAATGGGATCGTGTTCCCATGTTCATTAGGAAAGTACTCCTATAGACAACAGGAGCGGGATCCCATTCAAAATTGAGTTGTGCCCTGTGTTGGATCGAGCTCCATTCAAAGTTGGATCGCGCTTTGCTTAACTTAGAGCCAATCTCCACCTGTCCTCTGTCTCTCTATCTCTCTCTTGACCAGACATTCACCACATCTTCACATTCACCACCTCTTCAACCTTCGCACCCCTAATCCAATGGACCCATCTACGAAGACGCGCCCCTCTCTCTCTCTCTCTCTAACTTCATGAGCACTTTCTTCTAACTTCACAGTGAGTGGACTCTTTCTCTCTCCTCAGAAAGCACAACAACAATAATAATAATCCACATACCCATCTCTACCTCGCTTGCTAGCAGTTGGGGATCTCCATGGCGATCTTCAAAAGGCCAAACAAGACGCTAGGTGTATCCTTGACAGAAGAGGAGAAGAGTTCAAGCTTCTTTATTGTTTAGAAAAACTCAAGCAAGATGCAGAGAAATCAAATGGGAAGTTGTTAATTTTACAGGGAAACCATGAAAGCTTGAATATACAAAGAGATTTTCAGGTATGTTATAAAAGAAAACAAGAATTTGGGTGACTGGTTTTTTATAGGAATTCAAAATAAAAACCTTTTTAAAGGACTGGAAAAGCAAATTAACATTTTTAAGGGAGTATCCAAAAATTACCCATTTGAAATTAGGGCTAAAATTGCTACTTTGAGTCCTAGAGGCCCAATTTCTACACGTTTTTTCGTTGATAACCCTATTGTTCCAATTTCTACACGTTTTTTAGCTAATAACCCTATTGTTTTAATGGTGGGTGGCTCTATTTTTATTCATGGTGGGATCCGCCTTAAGGATGGAGTTCTGGAAATGTAGGGATCGCGATCCTAAAATTCTTAGAGCGAGGATCTAATTTTTCGGGAACGCGTTCCGTGGAACAATGGTAGCGAGATCTGTACAGCAGGGATTTCCCGTTTGAAGGCTTCAATTTTATCAAAAAATGAGTTAGATCCAAAATACTAAAAGCCAAGCTACAAAAACAAAGGGGGAACATAAGGCAGTTAAAGGATTTGAACCTCTCAACTGTTTCTCCCTCACAAGAACGAACCTCACCCAAAACAATAGTAATAAACTGATGTTATGAAATATCAAGAAGAGTAAGAATCGAGAAATCGTTAGGATAGCAGTCTGTCCCCTAAATCAACAGGTTTGAATACAAAATTCACTAACTACATGCATCATGTAGTGGTAAATAGGACGTGCAATTCCACTCTTAGTCGATTCAAACACCTGGGACGCTTTCCTTTCAAACACATTTCCTGTGAGGTCATTACTTCTCAGCGGGTCCAACAACAATTCTTCTTCTGTTTTTTGTTTTTCTTTTGTATTCAATTCCTTGGTTGTACTTCAACATGCCCGTTTGTTAGTAGAACTCGAACGCTTCTGTTTTCACTTTGAATTCTCAATGGCCATGCATAACATTGAGATCTCCATGATTAGCAGGCCAATCACAATTTTGTGGACTCTCGGGCGTGCGGCCAATTCCCTAGCCGATGCCCTTGCTAGGAAGGTGCATCGAGTCCTAATGTTGGTGGCCCCACCTGAGTTAGGGTCTCACTCGATTTCCACCTTGATTGTTTTGGTAGCCATGGATGTATAATTTTGTGTACCCCTCACTCTACGGTTGAATTGTGTATATTGCTCCACTATACGGAAGAAAATTTTTGTACTTGTACATTTTCCTTTTGTTAAAGTTAACCTTCTCTCAAAAAAAACACTAAGATCTCCATCTAAAGTCCTTTGATTGGAGACTCTGTATATACCTTACTGGTAATATACAAACAGTCTCTAGTTTCCTTTCATGTGCTAGTAGGATGATCATCTTAATTTTCCCTTCACAATTAAGTTAAAAATAATAGGATCTTCATCTTAATTTTCCCTTCACAACTAAGTAACAAACCTTGACAATTGTGATTACTGGCCCCCTTTTCATGCGTAGGCCAAGCAGAGTCGTATTAGTTTCACATGCCAATCCCTGAGATTGCACCCTTAACATGTGTTGCCAAAATGTGTTCCATTAGCTTCACATGCCAATTCCTGCAATCGCACCCTTGACATGATCTTGATCAATGCAGTTTGTGTCCTTGCCATCTCCTTGAGGATAAAACCACACTGGAAAATGATAAGATAGAGTTTCCTTGCACAACATAGATGATTTCCACCTTAAGAAATTCAAATATATGAAAATATGTACCCCAGTACTCCATATTAGCCAATGATGTTTACTATGAATGCTACTGAATGATGTTGCCTCGCACCATTGAACTAAGTACCTTGTGAATATGAGCATGATATAGCAGTCCTTTTGATTTGTGTGTGATGTGTTGCATATCAAATCAAGTGCCCCCATCAAAAGGTGCACAATAACAATCTCTTGCATAACTCCAATGTATAGCCCTCCATGGTCTTTGCTTTAGACTTGGGAGTGCCATCAAATGAAAAATTCAGAGTCCATCAATCCAAGCCTTGGAATGACCTCACTATGAACACCCAAATAACATGGAGATCACAAGCAATGACTTCAATTGTGAAGTTTAACAGGAAACCAATGTCACAATAGTGGCAAACGCTTATTATACGGGAACTCTTGCACCTGCTAAGGCTAATCTGTTGCTGCACATGAGAACATAGATATGTGTGTGTGTGCGCGCGCAACATAGATCATAAGCATCACATGATCATACCATATTACAGAACCATGATCATCGTGAAAAACTAATTGTCTGTAAATCAAGATCGAGAGTACTACTAAAATATGCCCAAACAAGACCAAGACCTTTAGTATCCACCAAAAAAACCATAGGAGCAGAAGAGCAACCATTTCCTTTTGGAATACCACCTGACATTCCCTTCTGCAATCATAAATTATGTTTACTATATTAAATAAGTCCTGTATAATAAAACAACCATTTACTTCTGCAAAAAAATGCACAAGAGCAACCATGTCATTGGAGCCACTAGTTATCAATAGAAGAATGCTAGCAACCTCTAAACTTGCAATGAAAAGAATATAAAAGACAAATTGCAATACCTAATCGTTGGTGTAGTCACACCTCATTTGGAAGGCTTTTTGATATCTGAGGTCCCAAAATCTGATCTGAAATGCAAAATCAATTTCAAAATCCAACTTTTTATGATGCATAATGAATTACAGGTGTTTTTAGATTGTTTCCGGTCCACAATCCATGGAAAAAATAGGCTTAAATCTAGCAAAATTAGGGCTAGAAAGAATGATCATTGACTCGGACAATATGAGAGCAAAGTTAATTTGGGTAAATTGAGTGTGTCGTTTTACAAGTTTCACATACATTGTTCTACAGTCTAGATTCTAAACAAATAAATCCTACTGATTATATGACTGAATATGACGCCTAGACTAACCAATGGACCATTAATCACATGATAAAACAAATTATACAAAAAATAATATATAAAAGAAACAATTATATTATTGGGCCAATCCTTAACTGATGTGATTCTAAGTATTCAATTTTCTCTTTGAGACTAATCAATCTGGATTACTAGTATATAAGTTTGATTGGACTCTCCATTTTGAATCAAGCTCTTTAAACAAAACACTAACCCCAAATTACAATAATAATTGACATAATGCCTTCACTTCATTAACAAAGTGTGCCTTTTTAGTTTTTGATTGTTAACAGAGTGAGCTTCACCCACCCAAGAAAACATAGTGAGCTTCAAAAGAAAAAATATAATACATCAAATCCATCAAATTTGAACACTGAATGACAAAGAAAAATACACAATAACCACCATGCCCAACAAAAAGATACTATCAATCAGAAGAAAACCATGGAACATACCCAGCAAGTTGGAACACTGAATCACATAGTAAAACCCATACATCAAATTGATTATCTGAATTATATAATAAATCTCAAAGTAAAGCATACACGTGGTCGGGGCCTGATTTTTTCCTCACGCAGATGGCCGGAGAAAATCCTCTCTCAAACAACCGTGGAGGGTTCGCGCACACTGCACGTCAGTGAGTGTGCGCACGCCTGCTCTCCTAAGTGCGAATAGGAACCATCAAAGAGAGAGTTTTTACGGCGCGGGTACATTTAGGCACTTACCTCGTTGTTTGGGGTTCGGGGATACACCCAGGCTGTTTTCGCCCTCTTAAAATAGCTATGAAGCCCTCCGGTTGTCAGCCAGTGCGGTTTGAACACGAATTCTCCTCAGGATTTTGACATGTCACTTCGCTTTCTCATTTTGGAAACTGCAATGTGGATTCGATTATGCTCCTCTACAATGACTCACTCGAACGAGGGCTGGCTGATGAAAGGAAAGGATAAGGGAAAGAGGGTGGCAAGAATTTCCCAATCCATGCAGACACTGTGGCTCAGGCAATCGAAAGGGTTAGAACCCTCTTGACTATCGGCTCAGGATGACTCCTCCCAAGTGGTTGAGGGAGAGAGCGTAGGCATCTCTCATGACTTATCTCGACTGTACGAAGAGGAAGTTAGAGTGATGCTCCGAGGGTTGGAACTCTTAGGCTAACCCTGAAAGGTATTGAGTTCGAGTGTATGTCGGATAGCAGGATGCTATGTGGAACTGTAGGTCTATTGTGTTTATGCTTGAGACACAAGGGGAAAAGAGATGTGACTGTGCACTGACCGAGGGCACCAGTCTCTGCACGGTGCAAGCAAGAGTGAAGAGAGAGAAGAAGAACAGAAGAGAGAGAGAATGGGCTCGCTTTATTAGGATGAGCTAGGGGTAGTTTCTCTCTCTAAAATTTTTTCTCTCTCCTCGGTATGGGATCTTGGGCTAGAAGCAAAAGACAAGTGAAAACAAGCTTAATGCCTCTATTTCATTGATGAATGATCCAACCCTTTTACAATTGACCTAGGCATGTATTTATAGAGGATCCACAAAACATGGGTGTATGCTCAAAACTAAGCCTAATTACAATTAAAAGATATTATAATAAAAATCCCGAATTAAAAAATAATGACCAAAATACCCCTTAAACCATTTGTGCTAATGATAAGACCATCCCTCTTTGAGTGGCCTCTGGCTATTGCCAGATCTCGAAATCTTTTTCTGGTTATGGCGGTGATTCAGACAATCCATCATTGTAGTCTTGATGCTTGCTTGATTCAGAAAGTTTGATGTCTTTTGATCGTCTTAAGGTGGTCCTTTCCCCGAGAGGTAGAAATCCAACTAGATTATGAACTTTGACCGTCGGTGTAGTGCGATCTGTGGTGTTTTAAGTCTTTATTTTGATTGCAAATTAAAGAGAAGATTTCTGCAGTTGTTTTGTACTAATTTTTTTCGGTTTTGGTCCTTGCTTGAAGTACTTTCCAATTTCCAGAGATCACCAATAAAAGGGATTTCGGTGATCGGGGGGTCCCACTTTCTTTAACCAAAGGAATCTATGTTTTATCCGACCTTAGATTGAGTGTAAAAGTTTTATCAGCATGTAACCCTTCGTGATACGATCTCATCGAACCTGTCTTTGTAATGATTTGATGTACAGATCTCGAGTTAAGCTTCACGAAGTCCGAGATGTATTTTCATAAAAGACTTTGATTTCCATGGTTTCGATCCCATCTTCTTTGTAGAAAAACTTTGGCTCTAGGTCACATCACGACACGTGCTATATGTCAAAATGACCAGGTCGTCGAGACCTAGCTTGTGTTAGCATTTGAGCTTGTTCTGATTTCAATCAAGCAATCTGTGGGTGTTTTTTCAAAATGATCTCTAGATATGGAGAACAACCTCCATGAACGAGGATTGGTTCGGTGAGGCCACACCGCAATAGTGTATGACCTACCCGTTTGAGATAATTTGGGCCTAAAATGTTCCTAGTAAGTCCGATTGAGCCCAAATTTGGTCCCTAGGGGTTTTTCGGCATTGCAAATTCAATAGAGGTGGTCTGGTATTGTTTTAAAACCCCTAGAATCAGGCTATAGTTGTAACGTCTTCTTTTGGCATGAGAGTAATTTTCCCACGGTTGCCTAGTGTTAGGTTTATTGTTCAGTGTTCCCTTGGTCTGGTAGTGTCTTGGTTACCAGCAAGACTAGGTTGTCACTGGATCTCTCCTTATTTGCTCTAGGGATGTAAGTATGTCGAAAATGAAATACAACAACTTGTCTCAATGGATGTTGCACTTCGTGAGAAGCGAAAAGTGCAAGCATTCAGAATGAGATTTTGTTGTTGAAGTTCATCTATTTTGAATCCTCACTAAGATGCGTTTTTATTGCATATCAACAAATATATTTTTTTCTTCTCGATCACCAGCATCAGTGCGATCCTTAAGGGGGAGATCATGCTAAGCTTCCTTTTGAAGAGGGGCGACCGATGTGGACTCTAACAATTAGGGGCCTTGTTTAAGGGCTTCCTTCCCAATGCTATTGGAATCTCTTTTTTTTTTGCGCGCTCTAATAGGCTGCCTTGTGAAGGGCTTACCATTCCATGTTAATGACGCCTCCTTATTGAACTAGCTAGTGGGTTCCCTTGGTGGGTTTTGTCCCAATCTAGCTGGTGGGGGATTTTTGGCTCTAGGGCTGGAATTTTGATTTTTTTGGCTTTGGGGCTGAGGATTTTGATTTTTAGCCTTAGGGCCGGGGATTTTGATTTTTTTCTCAAAGGCTGGAGATTTTGTTTCTTGGCTCTAGGGCCGGGGAATTTTTGTTTTTTTTTTTGGAGTTGGGACTTAAATTTTTTTGATTGGTGCTGGGGGCTGGAATTATTTTGATTGGCGCTGGGCCCGAAATTTTTTATTGGTGCTGGGGATGAATTTTTTAGTGGCTTTAGGGCTAGGATTGTTGGTTTTGCCAATGGGGCCGAAATTTTTGAGTGGCATTGGGTGTCAGCCTAGGCGTTTGTCATAGTGACACCCGTCCATGTGGTCAAACGAAGCGCTGCTCGGGAAGTGGAGTACTTTTATGACGGGCTTGCAATTCTATAAAAAGGCTAGGCCGAGAGAGTAGGAAAGAAACTCCTTCTCTTCGAGAAGCTTCCCTATTCTGTTTTTCTTTGAAAAAAGGGGGAGAGGAGATCTCTCTTTCCTGAAGCATTCGTTTGGGAGGCCATGTCTCTTGATGAGGTCGGCAATTGGGCCATTGGTCTTGGAGTGCGTCCGAATGTTGACCTCCTTGGTGAAGATGTTCGACCCTACGAAAGTGTTGATGGACTTGCGCTGGATGGCGGGCTTGTGCCTTCAAATTCCTATTGTTTGCTTGAGATTCCAAGAGCAAGGTCAGAGGCTATGCATAAGATCCTCAGGGTCCTTTGGCGTGAACCCAATCTCGTCCATCTAAACATGATGATAGATTGTGATGGTCTTCACATGCCCATCATCTTCTTCATGATGGTTGACCAGATGAATGGTCTGGTCAGCTTGGATGTTCAACACTTGAGTGAGTTGTCAATATGTCGAGCAAGAGATTTACGGCTAGGATTTTCGCTTGTTCCTACTTTTGTAACTACCTCCTAGTTCTTTGCCTTCACTTGTGGGTGAAAAGGAGCATGTGGTTATTTTCATTCTTTTAGTACTCCTTCTTTTTTAGAAAAAAATGATCCTTTGTCTTGGAAGACACTACCGCTTTAGAAGGCGGCGGTAGATTTTGTATCTCTAGATGGGAGACTCATTTCAAAATGGATCTATCTCTTCTTTTTTTTTTTTCTTGTGGGTAGCTACACAATATAGTAACCACAACTTTTGTAATCCTTTTTGTTCATGAAATAAAATATCTCTTTAGCTTGAATCTTCCTTCCCTATGGCTTGTGTCTCGTCTCTTACTTTTCATAGTTTTCTCTCATTTCTTTTTTTTTTTTCTTCGCTCAGTTCTTATCCCTCATTGATGGTGGGGATAAGGAATGGGTTGGGAGACCTGTTTTGCCCTGGAGGGCTGCCATCTGCCAGGTTTGGATGCCTTCTCGAGTTTTAATCCAGGGTGTGCACCATTTCTGGTTTTCGCAAGAACCCTGATTGATGATGATTTTTTATAAAAAAAAACCACATGACCGCTAAGGGCCTTGTCTGTGCGAATTGCGCAAGGAATGTAGTTTGCTTGTCTATTTGGCATAGTAGTGCATGAGCGTGTTCTGAGCCCTTAGATAGGCCAGAGGTTTGTGTGAGCCTTTGTGTAGGGGCATACTTGAGATAAGCGATCTTTTGTTGAAGGCGTGCGTATTGTTTGGAAGACAGGGTTGTGTGCACCTGCTGGGAGGACCGTGTGGTTTTGTGCTAAAGAATGGGTCCACGCAGTGTTTGCATTTTTCCTACGTCAGGTCCGTTTCACTTTTCGTGTCGCTTGTGCTTTCACATGGTGAAGTGGTACGACGTTTTTCTCTCATGATGTTTGCGCCTCCGTGGGACAGAAAAATGTGCGACGCTTCGTTTGCATGCTTTTATTTCTCCCTCGGGACTGAGCCACATGTCCTTTCATTGACTTGCACGATACGCTATCCCTTTTTAGCTATATATAAAAAAAGGCGTGCAGGGGTAGTTTTCCTTTTCACCAGAGATTTTTATCTGAAGTAAAAAAACCCTAATATTTTCTCCCTGCACTTTTTCCTCCATCATTCTCAAGTAGGATCTCTCACCCTCAAGTGTTATTTGACAGCAATGGTGAACAACAGTTCGGCCCCTACTCAAGTTAAGATCCTCGACTTGGTCTTCTTTTCTTCCTTCCGTCTCGCTTTTTCCCCTATTAAGTCTTGGATGTTTGGTCAACCATGACATTGCTTCTTGTGGAGCAATTCTTGCTGTCTGTTGAGCACTGCCGGCAGGGATCTGTTTTTATTCAACAAATCCTCTTCATTTCCTTTTGCCTATATCTTGCTTAGTTTGTGTTTAGTTAAGACTCAGATGTGTTTTATGCATTTACTCTTTGTGTTGTGGTCTTTCCAGCAAAGCTGTGGCTTGGTTTGGTGAGATTAGCCATGACCAAGCCTCGTTTTTGGCTAGGAAGGCTTACACAAAGCATCTCGTGTGTTGTTGAGTCTTAGCAAGGCTTGGTGTGTGTGCTCCGCTTGTGCATGTACATTTTCGTCAAGCGCTTGTTTTTCAACGTGTTCCAGTTTGTATGTGTACGTTATGTTGCATGATTGTTTTTTCATGCGTTTGATTCTGCATGTGCTTGTCTTTTGTTCGTACACAAGTTTATTCTTGTGCATGCTTCTATGAAGCACTACTTTGGACTTGTGTTTTAGGGCCATGCGCGTGCACACGACGGATGCAATAGTTGCATGTGCTTGCATTCTGAGCACTGCTCGAGCTCCTGTGTCTGCATGCCTCGGTTGAGGTATAAGTTGTGAACCCATATGTGGCTTACTCTTTCTTTGGTTTTTTGTAACAAACATTCTTGACATAAACCAGCTGCCCCGTGAAGGGGAATTGGGAACTGATACTTATATCGGTGCCTCTCTTTTTAGTGGAAATTCACTTGGGGCCCATGAGCTTACTCGAGTGATAAGATGGCCTTCGAGTATGACGTTCGTTGGGGAAGATGCTCAGCTCTGTATGTACACGGATGCTGACGGGGAGCCTCTTATTCAAAGGGACGGCGTGCCCCTTTACCATGCTCTCCACCGAGACTTTACCTTCAGTGAGGATTTGCCTACGCTGGGGAAGAGGTGGCCAAACCAGGCCTTCACTGAGCTGCTGGTGCTCTTTGTTTTGACGGAGAAGACCAATATATGCCAGGGTACAACACTTGGACGCTTGATGCCCTCAGTTCTCATGCTGGCACTCTATAAGACTGTGGGCTAGTCGCGGCCTGCCAGTGCTCGACAAGCTATTACGACTGCTGCTCTAACACCATCAAATCTCTATTGGAGACATGGTGTTGTAAGACCAAACACTGGCATTTGGTCGGAGGTGAGGTAGGAATCACTCTCCTAGATTTGTATTTTGTGGGCGGCTTACCAATGTTGGGGAAGATGTATGAAGAGTTTATTCCTAACAACAAGGCTACTTTTGGGACCCAGCCCATTAATGGCAAGCTAGCCCCTCCTGGTCTTTGGGAGTTGTTTGAGATCTACCAACTCCTACTCTTGGAGACAAGCTTAAGTTTGGAGGGGTGCTTTTTGAGACATGGAGAGACTATTTCCATGGCGACTGCCAAGATGGAAAAGATGCCAGTTCGAGTGCTTTATGAGGGGATGAAGCACTGAGAGTGGAGGCCATCAAGGCCTCAAAGAAGCCAGCTACTCCTCCCAGAAGAGGCGAGAAGGACCGTGTACACTTGGCCGCCTACTTGGTCCTTTTCTCTTGTAAATTTGCCTCGCCGGGGGCAAGAGGCTACATCATTTGGCCAGGCTGCTTCTATGTATCTTGCATAATGGCCCAAGGAGGATTTTGCTTTGGCACAATCCTTTTTGTGCAACATCTAACATGGGCTGGGGTCCATTGTGCACGGCAAGGCTCCCTCGAAGGAGAACAAGAGCGAGATTCTGACGGACGAAGGTTCCCCGGGTGCTCTATGATTAGCTTCCCGGTCCACTATATCTTTGGGTGCCTCTCAACATATTTCCCTGGGACATATGAGATAAGCAAGGGTCTTATGGATACCGCCTGTCCTTACATGCTTAAAATTGCCGAGATAAAGACTATTTTTAGGGAGCCAGAAGAGGCTCGAAAACTTCTGCTTGACACCTCTTTCTTTACCCATGTGAACCCTTTTCCAGTGGGTGGCTCCGCTGATAATGTATGCCTAGATGCCTTTGGGGAAGTCTTCAGTGGGGTGACCATGAATACAAAAGAAGTCATGTATCTCGTGAGTGTGAGGGTTGCATCCTCCCATACAGAGGTGTGGGGGATAAATCACTGGAGGGTTGTTTCCCCCATTGCTTCAGGTGTCAGCATGGCCTAGACGAGGGATGTTGTTTCACTATAGTTTTTTAGAAGAAGTGTGGGAAGAAAGGGACGCTGCATGACCACGAGGCTCCTGGGATGATTCGCGAGGTTTGGACTGAGCTCGACATGAGAATGGTGTGGGAAACTTTCCTTCTTCTTATGAAGCTGAGCCGATTTGTGGTCCCTCATTATGGTCGGGTTGGTCACTCGATAGAGGGTTATCGGCGATGGTTGGATGCTGCCAACCATGTGTATTGGGGCTCTGACCATCCATGGTAGACTGTTAACAGTGCCAAGTGTGACGACAGGGCTGGGAATTGCTTCACTCCCCCTTCGCCTAGATTTTTTATCTGAGCCAATATCCTACAAACTTGAGAAAGCTTACCCAACTTTGTTTTTTGAGCCAGGATGATGCTGGTCTGGAGTATTTATCTCTGGAGGGCGAGACAAAATCCTTTTTTGAGGACCTCAGTTCCATCTTTAGATTAACTAAAGGAGATGCGGTCTAGGGCCGCGAAGGAAGATTGATCCAGGGCTTGGGTGGCCCGTCAGAAGGTGGGCCAGACTCTGGCCTAGACATGGCTACAGAACTCCTACTGGTTCAAGGCTGAGGAGTGTTCTCTTGCAAGTGGGCGAAACGATGCAAGAGGGGGAAAAGATAAAAGGGTCAAAGGATCCCCACTTGGCCCTCGTGATTTTGAAGAAAATCACCCACTCAAATAAGCAGTGTTCATCCACTGTGGGTGCATCACAGCTAGCTCCTCCTGTTAAGCATGCAAAATGGAGGTTTATACAGTCATGACTCCACATCCCACGATGTCGCCATCGGTTAATGTCGAGATTACGGATGAGGTTTCGAGTGCTAGAGCAGCAACTTCAGCGGCACATACGCTAGCTGTTTTAGAAGTGGAGTTGAGAGTAGATGCTGGCTTAGAAGTTCCTTCTTCGGAGCCGACGACACCATGGGCACCGAAGGTGCCTGCATCAGGGACACAGGCTGCGGAGCCTTCATCTGAGCCTCACACCATCCTCCATGATCCTTTGGCTCTCATGGTCAGAGATTCCGATCTTGATGTTCATTTAAATTGCTTCAATCAGCTCTTCAACCCAGCCTCCGTCAGCATCGAGTTTTAAGGCACTTGCTATGAGTGCATGATCCGATCAGGTCTCCAAAGGATTAGGGAGTGTGCTCTTTCTGACTTCCAAGGAGAGATGGAGGCTGTTGAGGCTTGTGCGGCTAGCTTAAAGGCCGTACATTATGATGAGGGATCCTTCAACCAGCTGAAGAGGCTGCTACGAAGTCTTGCGGACTGGGGAGCTGAGGCTCTTCTATGTGAGACTGAGGTGCAAGTGCCTCATGACACATGCCTAGGTTCTTTAAAAGAGAGCTTGACTAAGTAGTAGGCTCTCATGGAGGGCCCTGAGAAGAAGGACCTGCTCATTTCTTGCCAAGATCGCCTCATGGAGGAGGAGGTGGGTTTCTTTAACCAGATTCTAGCCATAGAGGTTGAGATTGCAGCATTGCAAGTCCGTGCGGCCGATTTGAAGACCCGTTGGAGTCTGCACCAGGAGGTGATACTCCAGAGGTCTTGAAGACTGGATCAGCTAAGTTTCGAAGCGACAACGATTTTTGATTTAGCCAAGGAAGTAACCAAGATCATTTCGCACCTTGAGGAGAAAAGGCAGGTTGTGCGGGGCGAGCGCAGGAGCTGAAGGTGAATATGTGTGATGCTCTTTACCATTTTTAGTGGCTTTCTAAGCTCTGTGACAGGTTTTTTCTTTTTCATTCCTTCGGAGGCCCGTCCAAGTTTTTTTGTAATATGTATGGAATGATTCTTTTATTCTTTCCTTAATTCCCATGTTTCCTCAATTAATGGCTTATTTTTTCCTCCATTCATGCTTTTATGCGTATCTTTTTATCTCCTCAGAGGGGAGATAAGGGATGAGCCTAGAGGCCTGCTAGGAGTGTATCTGAATCCTTCCATGCTTGTCTTGAACGCCCGATGAGCTTTTCTTCCAATTTCTTCTTCTTTTTTGGAGGCAATTTTTAAGGTCATACCGTCGTGACCATGGTAAGGCATTTTTAAAGTCTTGCCTTCAAGATCGCTAGATTGGTATGCTTTAAAAGTCTCTCACCAATGTTGGGTGCATCCTGGACGGTTTTCACATTCACATACTGACCACCTTGACCAAAAAGAACTTGCCTTGGGATAAAGTCTTAAAGAGTAAGAAGAGAGGGAAGGAATGCTGCTTTGATTAGTCATAGAGGGATTTTAACCTCGCAATATTGTGCTCATGAGACCTTTTTATTTTCTTTTCTTTTTTCAAGCAGTTTGGGCCCTTGAGCATGGGGTGCGGGCATCACGTTTGCTTGGCGAATGGCCTCCCACCTGAGGCTTTTCATTTTACCTCGACCATGATATACTTCCCATGGTCTGAATGCTTCTACAGGGTCACGAAGAGTAGGTGCTTCCGAGGCACTAGCGATTGGGTTTTGAACCTGCTCAGATTTTTCCTATTGCGGGGCTTTGACTTTGTGAGTTTCCTATAAGGGCGGAGGTGATGCATTGCACATCTCACCATTTCGTATATCCCTCTCTAAGATAGATCGGAATCCGAAACATTGATAGAAGTCATGTCCTTTCAGTTGATGGTATCAACACCATGGGTTTTAAACTTTTTCTGCAACCCTCTTCAGTTTCTTGGGTGTACAATGCACGATAATTTGTGCTGCAACATTACGTCAAAGAGGGCGGGGGACATGTGAGGAGACAGCTCAGTCGTAAGAGCACTACTGGTTGACTCTTCTTAAATTGTGACCATATGTGATGCTTTTGGTGTTTCGAAAGCCTCTTTGAGACTTTTCAAGTTGATTTGACCCTTTTGAATTAATACTTCGATATGCTCCTTGAGCTGAACGCACTCCTGCACTGGGTGGCCCAACATTTAGTGATAGGCACAGTAGTTGGCTTGGTTGACGAGTCCTTCCTGATCTGGCCATTTAATGGAGGGAAGGACCACTATGTCTTGCTCAATCAGCATTTTCAAGAGAGTTGGTGCCCATACTTTGTTGAAGCTGTATGGCTGGTTCAACCTCTGCATGAACTGTTTGCTTTGATAATAGCTCTGCGGCGAGGGTACCCTATTGTACTTTTGTGGTTGAGATGGCTGCTACTGAGACTCCCCTTAGTTCTTAAGTGGTAACCTTCGAGAGGTGTCTAATGTTTGGAGAGAAGCAGCATTAGCTGGGGTTTTAAGATGTTGGAGCGTGGCAGTGACTGATACGCTGACCGGGTTCTTTTGCCGGTTAACTCGAGGTTAGCTCTTTTATTAATAGAATTACGACCTGGACTTCCCCCTAAGGTCTGAGCTTGGTTTCCTCCATGATGTTTTAGCAAGCTTTCAATTTTGGCTGCCTTTGTGATCATGTTAGAGAAAGTGTTAGTGTTAGACGCTTCGACGTGTAAGGAAATCTCTTTCTTCATATTCCTTATGCACGTTTGTACAACATCAATCTTAGACATAGGATTTCTCTGGCACATGGCGAGGTCCCTCCATCTCTGGATGAACTCTCCCATCTCTTGAACATCCAGTTCTGCTTCGTAAAAGCACTTGTAGAGCAATTGCTCCATATCTGCCCAGGAATGAATTGCGTTTGAGGGCAAGTGTGAGTACCACTTAAAGGCCGGTCTGATCAAAGTTTCCACAAACTACTGAGCAAGCAGCTGGGAGTTTGAAGCCGATTATTGGCATGTTGACATGAAATGACCCACATGCGGCTGAGGTGAGCTCGTGCCATCGAAGATTGGTAACCTTCCTTTCTGATATCCGATGGGAAAGGGGATGTGATCAATAAAAGGCGGGTATGGCTTCTTATAATGAACACTTTCTTGTGTCTTTGACGTTTGTCAGTCTTAAATGCTTTTATTGATCATCCTCTGAACGTCCTCTTGAGTGAACATCAATGGCATAGCGTAAGAAGAAACATTGGGTTGGTCATCGAAGGAGACAGGAGGGCCTAAGGCCTTGGGATTTGGGCCACAAGAGGTGGTTGAATTCTCTCTTCCTCTTCGTGTTGAGGTTTGAGAGGGGAGTTTAGTTCTTGATGAGAAGACATCGTGGGTAGAGTGTTGTCGAGTCCTTTGAGCCTATTCAAGATGTTATTTAACACGTTCTCGAAATAGGCCATCGGATTTTCAGACTCATCTCCTTCATGACTTACTACCATTACCTCGACTCGTTCGCCTTGGTGGGGTAATTTGGTAGCAGGGGTGATTCTGGTCCTTTTCACACCTCAATATGGCAATTCGAGCAATAGGGGCCGAGTTTGCCCAAATTGAGCATGAGATTGCCTTCCAATGCGAGTGAGCACTGGCTCTGGGCGGCCTTGGGGACGGATTATTGCCGAGTCAGGAGCTTGATGGCCTTGGGGCCATCATTTAACCTGAATGGGATCAAGACAGCCTTGGGGCCATCATTTAACCTGAATGGGATCAAGACGGCCTTGGGGCCATATATCCTTTATTTGCTCATGACGGTCTTGGGGCTGTGGGTTGGATGATGCAGATTCATCTTCTTGTATTTCGACAACATGGCAATGAACATTATCGCTGTTGACAAGTTCTTCCGTGCTTTGCAGTGAGTAGAGCAGCTTTGCTTTAGTAAGTCTTCTGAGATTGAAGACTCTCCTTTTCTTTTTTGGAGTGGCTCCCTCATCTCTGTCATTTATTTAATTCACATGCTCCTATAGATCTTTTCCCAGAATCAAAACAGACCTTGAATTCCTTTCCAACTGGTTCACCTTAGGGAGATGAGGGCAAAATTGATCTAGTCTTGTAATGTATGACATCCAAGGAGAAGGGAGCTCATGGTTGACTTGGGAGGAATAGGCTTGTTTGGATGACAGGGATGTTGACTGGTCGACTTTGAGAGGGTCTTGCCCCGAAGCCTCCGCCCCACGGTCTAGCTTGTGCATATAGAGAAGGAGAAGTAGACAGGATGGTGCTCAAAGGGAATTTCTTCGAGTACCATGTGCCAAATGGCTTCGGAGTTGTGAGGAGTGTGTTTGATGACACTTTCCCTTTTCCACTCGTAGAGTAATTTGACCTGCAAGTGTGTGCATGGCCCACAGAAGATTTCGAGGTGGTTTACAATCCCTAGTGAAGTGAAAGGCTGAGTATTTAAAGTACTCACCTATTTGGTTAGAGAGGACTTTGGGCCTTCCGCATGTATGTGCATTTCTCTGGAATACTTTTGATTACTTTGAAAGTCAGGTGCTTGCTTGGTTCCAGCCTTTGGGCTGCCTCAAGCTGCTAGATTATCATGCGATGCATTAGTGGCCTTAAGACCACTTGTGGTGGATCCGGAGAGACCTGAAGTAGTTAAGGAGACCACGGTAAGGTGTTGTCTTTCCCGTCTCGTTACGGTAATGGTGTTGTACAAAATTTTTGATGCACTTCCATAAGCCCATGCGAATAAGGAGAGAGCCCACGATAGTCTGGTCACACAGGTTCACGAAACACCTGCAGACCAAGATTGTGCTGAAAATAAAGCCTTCAGCCTAGTGACTTGGGTGTAGTGCCCTCGCACTAAGAAAGGAATCTTCATTGTAGCCCCATGTTAACGGCTGCAACAGGGCACCAGACCACCGCCATTGTGCTCGAAACGTCAAAAAACCCCCGAGGACCAAATTTGGGCTCAATTGGACCTCCCTAAAGGGGTCTATGCTCATGCAGCCTCACAACTCATGGGTTTTACCATAGCGCAATGCGGCTCCACCAAACCAGCCCCGAAAATGGGGACTGCAACAATGTTTTCTGGCAATAACTTTGCCAACCAATGGTGCCTTCCTCTGAAGTCATAATGGAGCTCAAACGTTGACATGTTCTAGATCATGCTAGCCCCATCATTTTGACCTATGGCTCACACTGTGGCGTGATTGAGAAGCCCATTCCTCTGAAGAGGAAAGTGACTGGAGAAATCGAGGAAGAAACAGGGCTCAGCAAGCTTCGAATTCGGTGAAACATAGCTCAATGTCCAAGTTTTGAATCAACGTGGGGAGGAGTTCAATAGAATCACCTCGCAAAGAGAGACATTCTGGTATAACTCTTGCATTCAATTCGTGAATCAATGAATGCAAGTCCCCAGGTCACCAAATAAGTAAATCCTGCTAGTTGATAGAATCCCTTTCTCCGGCAACCTTCTTAATTAAGCAAATGCGCAAATTGACACCAAATCAGCCCAAACTTGGTGCAAAACAACAGGAACAGCGTCCTCTCTGACTTGCAAGCAGAGTCAGGAGCTAAAACAACGCGGCTCGAAGATGCATTGGCAATCAAGTTCACAAAACTGAAAAGGCCACCACAACACGATTAAGGGGCATCAAAATGCTCACAATCGAGACAAAAACAAGGATATATTACCGAAATAGCTGAACAATTGCTGCAAGTTACAGGACCAGCTTCCAAGGACTTCCCATGGTGGAGCAACCTGCATGCAAGGACGGTCTCATCATTCGGGCAAACGATCACAGGGACATTTTGGTCATTTGTGCTTAATTTTTGGATTTGTTTTGAATTACTTTAATTGTAATTAAGCTTGACTTTTGAGCATTCACCCTTGTTTGGTGAATCCTCTATATAAGCAAGCTTAACTCACTTGTAAAAAAGAGAACGCCCTTTTTTTCAAGCTCCAATACCCCTAAAGGTTGAGAAGAAGCAAGGCTAGATTTCACCTGTTAGCTTGTCTTTCTTTGTGAGCCTCTAGTCTCTACAGGTGAGGAGAGAAGGAGAGAGAGAGAGAAAAAACTTTGAGAGAGAGAGGATACCCATGAGTGTGTGGTCCCACGGGCACCCCGATCGCACGGGTCACCCCCACCTCTTCTATGCTGAGTCGTTTTTCCTTCTCTCTCTCTCTCTCTCTCTCTCTCTCTCTCTCTCTCACCTCCGTGCATGCGACCCCACTCATGCGGCAATCCGCGTCCACCCCCTAGCTGACGAATGTGAGCAATACAGGCCTCGACCCTCGGGTTTACCCACGTCCCCTTTAGCGGCCAGTAAATCCCTCCGAGAGGCCGACTAAAGAGGAGGGACATTCAGATCCCATCCCAATAGCATAGAGAGATTGAGAGGAGAAAGGTTGCGAGCTTGTACAGGGCTCCCATCCAAACTACGCTGACAAGCAGTCGGAGGGCTTTGTAATTGCTCTAAGAGGGCCATCCGCCTGGGCATGTCCCTGAACCCCCAAAGCGGTGTAAGAGCGTTCGCACTCCAGTCGTAAAAATATCTCTCACTGTCGGCCTCCTATCCGCCAGCAAGAGGGCCCGCGCTGCACCACGCACCAGACCTTCACGGTTGTTCAAGAGAGGGTTTCCACTTCCCCACCTAGAGGGAAACCAAGACCCCACGGACATCAACTGGCAACTCCACTGGGGACTCGTCACCCTATCGTTGGTCGTCTCTAGGTACCAACCTCTTTTTCTCCTCTCTTCATTTTTTTCTATGGGATCCGTCTATCCCTCCTTCCTCTGGGTCAGGGAGTTCTACATCCCCATACCTGTGGCTACTCGTGGGGGGCTTGACCATTCGGTCCTCCTTCCCTGTTGTGACCTCTATGTGGCCATGATGGCCCAACCATCCCGGCCTCGACTGGGAAAGTTCGGGGCACACACCCTTAGGCCCTTACAATGCCTCTTACGGCGTTGGGGAGAGACCCCTTAATGCCCACTGCACAAGCGATAACTAAAACACCCTGTTGCTGGTGAGCACCCCCCCAGCCATAGATCTCAAAGCGACCCTTATGCCGCCACTCCCCCTCACTCGGTCGGTCCTAACAGGACTGCCGTGGCCACAGATAGCCAAAAGGTGACCCCACTTGCATCACATGGGAGTGTGACCAACACTGGCACCCTCGTGCACATACCACCGCTGGAAATTTCCATGCCAGCTCACGCGGTTACTCCACCGCTCATTCTTATGTCTATAGACTTCCTGGAGGCTCGACTGCCATAATAATTAATCGGGGCAGGTGACCGGTCTCTCAAACTGTTTCGAGTCACTCTCGACTTGGGCATAGTGCTGGTGGCTCTGACGCCACCCTCACTTTAACTCCATTGCTCGGGGAAAGACTCGACCCCTGACTAACACATGGTTTCCTAAACAATAGGAAGTCCCCCAAACAAACACACATGCATCTGGGTGGCCTCGCGGCCTCATCGGATGAACGGGCAGATATCACCTTGTCACCGCCTCAACTCTACCACTCTGAAGTGAGGGACAAGCCAACCTCCTCCGACTTTTCTTGTGGAAGGACCCTCGAGGGAGCACAATCCTCTATAAGAAGATCTAATGCTCTTGATCAAGCTGCAAAATCCGAGCCTATCCAGCCAGCAAAGACACAGGGAGAAAGTGAAATGAAGGAGCATACTCCCTCGAAATCCAAATCCACTCAATTACCAGGGTTCACTCCCGAGGTCCGAGCGCAGCATGACCAAACAGGCCTCAGGGGCGACCCCTTGTTGGAGGCTGCAGGGCGCTGAGATGGGACCTATATAGTCCCAAAGCCCTTCGTATTATGAAAAGGATGGATTACAAGTCGACTAGAAACCAAGGCCTAAATAATGACAAAGGAATGTTTGCTCTGTTTGCTTTAATCGAGGCCATGTCGTCTTGGTACCACAAGAAAGAAGGCCTTGGTTATCCAGGGCACTTGAGGCCCCCATTACTGTTGTCCCCTTTTGTGGAAGTATTGCATGTAATGGAGTCCTAAGAACCTGACCCGTCCCCTCAACACCTTTTCCCTGATGCTGGAATAGGGGAGGAGACCCAGAGGGAACCCCCGGCAGAGTTGGCAACCGAGGCCTCGGAGCTGCACTCCTTAACAGAGGACGTGTCACTAATAGATGACGAAGAAATAGAGGAAGCTCCAGAGATCCTAGAAGACGGCGAACAGGCCACGGTGGACGATTTGGAGGAAATAAATCTAGGTATTGAAACCGACCCGAGACCCACTTCATCTCTACTGTTATGTCGCCTCAGGAAAAATAGGAATATGTTGAATTCTTCAAAGACAATGGGGATGTGTTTTCCTGGCATTATGAGGAAATGCCTGGTCTTGACCCGCGCATAGCGGTCCATAGGTTGGGAATCAACCCATTATGCAAGCCCATAAAAAAAAAGCCAAGGAGATTTAGGGCCGATCTTGAAATCCAAATCGAGGCAAAGGTGGACAATCTTAGGGTAGCACGCTTCATTCGGGAGGTAAAATACTTGAAATGGCTAGCTAATATAGTCCCTGTCAAAAAGAAAAATGGGCAAATTAGGGTCGGCATTGACTTCCGAGATTTGAATGCGGCCTGATTTAAAGATGATTTTCCCCTCCCCTTTACGGAGTTACTAATTGATTGGACCACCATCTGCCTGGCCTTCTCTTTTATGGATGGCTACACCGGCTATAAGCAGGTGCGGATGGCCTAGGAGGATGAGGAATCCACAACTTTCCTAACACCAAAGGGTGTCTTCTGCTACACGGTGATGCCCTTCGGCCTAAAAAATGTAAGGGCCACTTATCAGAGGGCCATGACTACTATCCTCGAGGACATGTTACACGAGGAAGTCGAATGCTATGTAAACGATCTTGTAGTCAAATCGAACAGCAGAGGAAGCCACATAGCAAGCCTCAGAAGAGTCTTCACGAGGCTTTGTATCCACAAGCTCAAAATGAACCCCTTGAAATGCGCCTTCAGTTTGCGGTCATGGAGGTTCCTCAGGTTCATTGTCCGATACAGAGGTCTGGAGATTGAGCCCATCAAGATCAAAGTCATCCAGGAGATGTCGCAGCCTAGAAATCTGTGAGAACTCAGGTTTCTCCAAGGCTAGTTGGCCTACATAAGGAGATTCATCTCTAACCTGTCGGGGAGGTGCCAACCTTCTCCCATCTCTTGAAGGAGGATGTCCCCTTTGAATGGGGTTAAGAGCAATGCCAAAGGGATGATTGGCTTATATATGGGAATGAATGGAACACATCAACAATTGTTTATGACGTATGAAGGGAAAGCCTCAAACCTTATTTCGATGATGCTAAGTCGCTAATAGACAAACTCAACGAGGTGACTCTAGAGCACGTGCCCCAAAGGCTCAACGCTTAGGCAGACGCGCTGGCCAAGTTAGGGGCAACGATTCAAATGCCGTTGAAGAACCCCATGCCAATATGGGTTGTGGAATGGAGGTGTGCCGAATTCATAGAAGGAACCCAAGAGCAATGTCAGACAGGAGAATTACCAGGACGACGCCGCCCCACTTCGAACATAGCAGATGATGGCAGCATGCAGAGCTCGCCGACCTCCCCAACCTCTTGCACAACCACAAAGGAGGCAGGCAGGCGCAAAGAATGCCCAGTTGTAGACCACGTGTCCGTGAAAATAGAATGAGCAACCGACTGGCGCGACCACATAAAGGTGTACCTACTGCACAATCGGCTGCCCAACAAGCCCGTTGTGCGGAACATGATCCGAAGGTCAGCCACACGATTCATGTGCCGAGATGATACTCTGTTCTGAATCTCCTATAGCGACATGCTGCTCAGATGTATTGGGCATGAGGAGGTAAAGCGTGTCTTCACAGAAGTCCACTATGGGGTGTGCAGAATGCACCAATCGGGCCCCAAGCTCTACCATAGGGTCATGTGGATAGGCTATTATTGGCCCACCATGAGTGAAAATTCAATAGCATTCACAAAACGTTGCCTAGTTTGCCAGATCCATGCGAGCTTCATTCACCAGCCACCTGAGCCTCTCCACCCGATGGTAGTATCCTAGCCCTTCGCTCACTGGGGCATGGACATCGTAAGCCATATCGGTCCGCCCTCCTCTTCAGGGCATATGTTCATACTCACCGCAACAAATTATTTTTCTAAGTGGGCCAAAGCAATCCCTTTCAAGAAGGTCCCTGGAACCTTGGTGGCCAACTTCATCTGCCACCATATCATATATCAATTCGATGTTCTAGACCAAATCACTTCCGATAATGGCCCCCAATTCCGCAGCAGCCAGATTAACAAGTTAATTGAGAAATTCAGGTTCACATGGAAGTACTCAACCATGTATCACGAGGGCTAACGGCCTTGCTGAAGCATTCAACAAAACGTTATGCGACGCCCTAAGGAAGTTTGTCTCTGCCACAAAGAGAAACTGGCACAAGAAGCTCCCCAAAATTCTTTGGGTCTACTGCATCATAGCCTAAGGACCAACACAACCCATCCCCTACTCACTAGTGTACAGAGGCGAGTTTGTTGCCCCATTGAAAATCCAATTGCCATCCTTAAGAGTGGCCCTCCACTACAGAATGATGAGTGAAGAGCGAGCCGCTCTTCACTGCCAAGAGCTGGACGAGCTTGACTAAGGGAGGCGTCGAGCACAGCAGAGGCTCGAGGCTCACAAAAATCATATGCAAAGGGCAATTGATCGATCCACCAGGATAAGAGCCTTCTTGAAGGGCGAACTCATGAGCCGAAGTGGGAATGCCCATTCGTCGTAAGGAACAATTTCCCTAACGGTGCATACTTGTTGGTTAATGCCGAAGGGGAGGAGGCCATGCCTCCAATCAATGGCAGATATTTAAGAAAGTATTATCCATGAGCAAAGGTCCAAATCAAGCGTCCTAGGGTAATGGCGCACATCACCGCCGGCTCGGAGTGCCTGGGGCATGCCCCTACACCACTCTCCTTCGCGGGCAAGGGAACCTCGTTCCTTGTCTCGCCCACATACATGACCCCCTGTGGTCCCCCAAAACAAAAAAAACAATGATGATATAGGGACTTGTGAAAATCAGCAATGACGCATTCCCCAAGGGTTGTGATGAAAACCCGCAAGGGCATCCCAACCATTACAAAGCAAACAGCAATCGCCCCATGGGAACAACGGGCATTCCATAGACCATTCCTTATTCCCATCATCAATAGGGATAAGGACTGCACCAGCCCACCAAAAATAAAGAGGAGTAGAGAATTCAATGCACAAAAAAGGGTTATATGTTTGTTGTTACAATACAATTTGCAACACAAAAAACAGTGTACATTTGTTCTGAAATGGATCCCTTTCCTTCAAGAGTCCCACTGCCTTCTTACGGTGCTAGTTCCTTCAAAGAGGTTGCATCCATCTCTTCAAGTAAGTCTTGAAGAGGACAGAGAGTGCCTCCTCCTTCAATGTGCCCTCCGACAAAGGCGCCGGGCCAGACAAGCTCGCGGGCCAGCCGCCCCCCTCATGCAATTTACCATCACACCTAAAAACGTATGTTGGGATTCAGGGTGGCTGGCCCTTAGCGCCTTCTACATGGCCATGAGCCTCACGTCATGGGTCCCACAGAAACAAAGGAGCTCCGGAGCAACAAGCTCGCCCTCTGTCACAGGTGTATCGTCTCTTCTGCATGGGCGAATGCCTCACAAGGATGCCCAACGCCCGCTCACACCGTAAAGGCTAATGTCAAGCAGTCCGCCCCCACAGTGAGCATCGCTCACCGGCCAAGTTCTTCAAAGAAAACGAAGTCTCCTCGCTGCCTCCACATGAAGGACCATCAAGAAAAGGAACTTCATCACAAAGGGGAGAAGCTGCCCTCACACTCTTTTGCCTAGCCCCTTTTTAAGTGACTTAGGCTCATCAAGGCTTCCTGCATCCCGACTGCCATGCCACCCAGATGCTCAACCACATGTCACCACAATGACTCCTAGTTGACCGCGACATTTAAACCTTCTCATGCCTCATCTGCTAGACGTTACTCAAGAAGCATCACGGTCAAACCTCACGTCGGCATACTACCAGCCTGGTGTCACCAGCAGATCACGCAAAAGGATCTCACACAAGGCACTGCCATCCATGTGGCACTCTCTATCTGACCTCGCCCCAGCATGCAGGTTCCTCGGTACTCGAGTGCTACCTCTCTAAGAATGCTTTCTTAGGGGCAACCTCTTCATTCCACCTCCCATGGGTGCCATCTTCACTCCACCTCCCGCGGGTGCCAACTTCATTCCACCCCCCATGGGTGTCATCGCCATTCCACCCCCCGTTGGTACCACTTCACTCCATCCCCTGTGGGTGTCATCTTCATTCCATTCCCCACGAGTACAACTTTTCATTCCAACCCTCGTGGGTACCATCTTCACTCAAACCCCCATGGGTACCACTTCACTCCACCCCCCACGAGTATCATCTTCACCCCACCCCCCGCGGGTGACACTTCATTTCACTCCTGCGGGTACCATCTGCATTCCACGTCCGAGCCTTTAGCATTCCACCACCGCGGGTGCCATCTAACACCTCCCGCGGAAACCACCATCATTGAACCCGTGCAAACACAAACCGCCTAGGTCACAATAAAGCTACTCTTCGGGGCAACACCCCGGGAGGCAAAAAGGCACCCTTCCTCGGCCAGAAGCTACTACAATCAACCCGAGGCAGGGCCACACCCTCAAGACTCTCAGGACTACTCCGTCAAGGCTCACTACATTAGTGACCTCTTTCCCCCTCAAAAAAAAAAAAAAAGAGAAGTTGGGAGTGATGGCAACCATATCGAGTAAACGTAAAAGAGCTTTAGGCGGACATCGAGAAAAAAAAAAAACAAGCTATGGGTAAAATTACCCAACAAAAAGAAACAGGGGCATGGTGAAAACCCACAAGGGCGCCTTGAGTAAATATGATAGGCAAGCATGGCCACAAAGCCATGAGTAAAAGGTCCTAAGAAAAAAATCCGAGCATGGTAAAAACCCGCAAAGGGAATCATGAGTAAAAGCGAAAACCAACGGGTGGACGTGACCTCGAAGTCATGGGTTAAAGTGCTCTAATAAACGATATGGTGACAACCACTCTGTTGGCACCATATCTACTCGGTTTAGGTGAAAGCCCGCAAAGGGCACCTGAATCGAGTCTCCTTCTTCCGACCTTCGAGCCAAACCTTCTCACCTTCGGCCCCAGTGTCCTCCAAACATTCAGGTCCCTTTCGAAAAAATCCGGGCTCCAGTGCCTTCCAAAACAGTTGGTGCCCCAATGCCTTCCAAAAACGCCTCTCAAAGAAATTTTCGACCCCAGTGCCTCCTTTTTTTAATGCCGGGCCTTAGTGCCGCCACATAAAAAAAAACAAACTCTCTCCTCCTCTTCTTTTCCATCAAACTCCAGCATCCAGGGTGAAGTCCCCAAAAATGGGATCGCCTCAGAGGCCATCCTCCTATCAAGTCTGGGTAATTCGGGCGATCCCCAATTGGACCTATAGGACGTAAGCTGAAGAGGTACCTTGCCTGCCTTTTCTTCCTCCATCAAGTTTCAAGCATCCAGGGTGAAGTCCCCTAAAATGGGACCACCTCGAAAGCCATCCTCCTTTCAAGTCTGGCTAATTCGAGAGACCCCCAACTGGACCTGTGGGACGTAAGCAAAGAGATACCTTGTTTTCTCTTAGCGCTTCTGTTTGGATAGGGATAAAGCTCACAAGAAGGACCCTCGCCAATTGGAACGCCAAGATCTCCCTAGCCGGATTGGGATAAAGCTCACAAGAAGGCCCCCCACTGGCTAGAACATCTAGAGTTCACGTTGAGAAAAAAGTTATAAGCCCACCAAAGAAATCCCCTCAACAAGGCACCGGACCACTGGAAACCACTTTGGTCACCCCCGGGTCAAGGGAAAAGCTCAACAAGGTCTACCTCTCGAGGATTGTGTTGTGCCAGTGATCAAGAAAAATAAATATTGATCAAGAGGCAATAAACACATCTGGGCATGGATTCGTCATAAGAGCTACAACGTTAAGTTTTTTCGAATGTTGCACTTCTCGCTTCTCTCAAAGCGCAACATCCATTAGGGTAAGTTGTTGTTGTACGTCATTTTTTACACACTTCCATAAGCCCATGCGAGTAAGGACAGAGCCGGTGATAGTCTATGTCACGCCCCCAGCCCCTAACCCCTACCGTACTTGCCAGAGGGCAACAGAGTGCGAGACCGTGACCAGAGGTAGCGAATGCCGCTTAATGCATTTGAAAAGAAGGAAATCAGAGCATACCACAAAAGAAAGTAGAAACTCCCACTAGAACCATAACAAAAACTGTATAAATTAAAACCAAACTTAATATATGAAAATATTACAAATTGTCCAAGGCATCAAAGGCCCAACAATAAATACATAGCTATACAAACAACAATTATACGACCAATGGCCATCTAACACCTACAATCTAAAGGGAGTTATCTCACCAAGCTCGGGTCTTCAACAGCTAGTAATGAATACCGCCCGTATGTCCTCGACCTGCGGCTATTAATCTACAAGGATAGAAGCAAACAGAATGAGCAATAAAGCCCAGTAAGTAGATCAAACATCATGCTTCCCAGCCTATGAATATCATTCTACAACAATGTACAAGGTTCTATACTGTTCCTATACAACATGAGTGATGCACCATAATCATATTCATCAATGTGCCGTGCATGGTTCACAGTGAAGCGATAACAAATTAGATCAACCATATATAATATGCTGCGGGGGTCAATCAAATCATACAACTAAACAAATCTTGGCAATTAACATATTAAGGTGAATAATAACCATTACTACTAACTCACTCTCTAATTTGCCTACTCCCAAAGTAGAAACCCTATTCATCAAGCCAAGCCAATCCCATTGTTTAGGACTTCTATCATCACTCAAGAGGAAAAACAATGACAAGTGGGTGACGCCCTCCATAATGATTTCACACGCGTACACACAGTCCCCACCGTGCTTTGGGGTTTTTGATAGGCGATAGCCTTGCAAGACATTACTCCCTATGCTACCTTGGCTAGGAGCGTTACACCGTCAGGGTGCCAATCACTATGAACGAGGGAGAGACCACCCAAACATCATCTATCCCGACTCCCGTCCTACCATTGGGTGAGCTGGAAAGGTCACAAGTAGGCAATGCAATACACTCAAAGCATGCCAATAAATCTCATATCATCTCATGGTCATGCAATACGCTCAAAGCATGCCAAGAGATCTCAAAGTTGGCCCATGCACTACGCTCAAAGCAGGCCAATCATTCACATTCACAATATGGTCATGCAATATGCTCAAAGCATGTCAATCAATCACATTCACAGTATGGTCATGCAATATGCTCAAAGCATGCCAATCAATTACATTCACAGTATGGTCATGCAATACGCTCAAAGCATGTCAATCAATCACATTCACAGTATGGTCATGCAATACGCTCAAAGCATGTCAATCAATCACATTCCACACATTACATAGCTGACCACACAGGTATTATCACATAACACTTGTCACAATCATATCACATCACACTACCAATGGATGACCCATTGCATAGTGCTTCATATCATATTAGTTATTATATCAAATCGCATCACACTATCAATAGATGGCCCATTGCATAATGCTTCATACATTATTTATCATATCAAATCACATCACACTATCAATGGATGCCCCATTGCATAGTGCTTCACACTATACTTATCATATCACATGTTCATCATATCATAGTGGGCTTTCATTTCAGGGCAAAGCACATATTCATTTCATGACAGAACCAGTATTCCTTTTATAAAAGCGCAGGTGCTCATTTCATAACAGAGCAACACAGCATATTTCAATATTATGTGCTCTTATTAGAGCACAATACGACCATGCAACACGCACAAAGCATGCCGATGAATCACATATCACTTAGCTCTTATCACATGGAACTTATCACAAGCTTGCTCATTCAACCTTATATAAGTATTCATCATTTCATAAGCATTCACTAATTCATAAGCATTCGTCATTTCATAAACAATGGCCTGTCTAATTACAACCATGCACACTTAATGTCACATAAGCATTCATCATCTCATAAGCATTTACTAGTTCATAAGCATTCATTATCTCATAAGCATTCACTAGTTCATAAGCATGTATTATTATAAGCATGTTCATTCATATATCATAGGCATGTCTTATTACAATCGTGCATATTCAATAATTCGTAACCATTCACTATATCATAAGCATGTCTCATTGCAACCATGCATATTTCATAATTCTTAACAAAACAGAATTTCTAATATGATAGCCTCTTATAAATATTTGCCTAACTTCCAATCCTTAAGGAATTTAGTCATGGTCCCAAAACCAATTTGAAAATAGACTTACCCATTCTTCATTTAAAAGTGGTGTTGCCTCAATCAGAGATATATTGTTTAGTGAACAACTTTTCATAACACATATGACAGTTCTGGAAACCTTACTGCAACCACAACAGAGACATCTTTATACAAAATGGGGTGTAACTCCCAAATCATAGAGAATTTCAAAATGGTTCCAACACCAAATTTGAAGTAAACATATACATATTTCATTTAAAGTTATTTTGAGATCATTTGGATACCATTTGGTCAGTAAAAATTTTAACACAAAATAAGTAGCAGTTTTAGAAATTCACTGTAACTTATAACAGTGACATATGTAAGCAAACAAGGGTATAATTCTCAAACCATAAGGAATTTCAACATGATTCCAGAACCAAATATGAAATAGACACACCATATTTTATTTACAACTGGTTTGAGTTAATTTTGATACCGTTTGGTCAGTAAACAGTTTAGTATAATACATGCAAAGTTCTAGAAATTCACTGCATCTCGTAATAGTGACATAGTCATGAAAACAACATCATAATTCTCAACCATCAAGAATTTCAACATGATTTCAAAATTAAATTTGAATTATACGCACCCATATTTCATCTAAAACTGGTTTGAGCTCATTTGTACACTGCTTGGAAAGTGAACAATTTAGTACAATATGAGAAACGGTTATGGAAATAACTGCAATTGATAACAGTGACATGTCTATACACAGAGTCATAATTCTAATCCATAACGAATTTAAGCATAGTTTCAAAACTAATTTTGAAGTAGACACTTCCATATTTCAAATAAAAGTAGTTTTAAGTCATTTGGACGCTATTTGGTCAGTCTAACGTTCAGTACAAAAACATGCATGGTCCATGGAAATTCACAGCAAAGTTTTGACACACCTTATAGAATAATCATTAACTTCCAAACTAAGATGGATATCCATACAAAACCTTTTTCAACTTAAATTAGCCATATAGGGGTACTCTTCCTCATATTTTTATGACCAACATAATTATTTGCAGTACTAAATTCATCAAGCCAATGAGGACCACAATTCTGGAAAAACCGTGTACAAACAACACAATTTCACTAGCATGCATGCAGCCACATCCTCATTAAAAAATCATGCTTATAACCATGCTAATATTTCGTGAAAAACAATCAAGCAAGCTAATAGAAAGTTGAATGCTAGGTCTACTTACCTTGTACCCAAAAGACTCCAAGTTCCCCACCAAGCTACCCTCAAGGGCCAAGCTCCCCAAGCTTGAGGTTCTAAGCGTTGGAAAAAGGAAAAACGTGAGAGAGAGAGAGAATAAAATCTTGAGAGGGGTGGGGTGGGGATACTTATAAGCAAAAGGGGAGGTAACACACAAGTGACAATTGTCATTCATGCAAACGTTTAGTGGCATGAGAGTGCCATGTGGTGTTCATGCAAGTATCATGTGAATGCCATGTAAGTGTCATGTGGAAGTCATCACACATGGCGGTTAGAAGTCGTACACGGCTGAAACAATCATGACAGCATCTCTATATGCATGGCGATTGACATGAACGACGACTGACACGCACGGCAGTTGATCCCTCTCCAGTTGCGCACGACGGCCTCACTCTCTCACTGTTACGCAAGGCGGCCTCACTCTCTCACTGCCGTGCACGGCAGCCTCACTCTCTCACTACTGCGTACGGCTGCTTTCTCTCTCACTATCACACACAGTGGCCTCACTCTCTCACTATCGTGCATGGTCTTTTCTTATTGCCAACCAAGCCATCAAGGCCAAAAAATCTGGGTCGTTACAATCTGGTCTCGCTGATTCAAGAAACACCCACAAACCAAGATTTTGCCGAAAATAAAGCCTTCAACTTAGTGACCTTGGTATAGTGCCCTAGCACCAAGAAATGACTCTTCACTGTAGCCCTATACTAATGGCTGTAGCAGGGCACCAGACCACCGCCATTGTGCTCAGAACGTCGAAAAACCCTCGAGGAAAAAATTTGAGCTCAATCAGACCTCCCTAAAGGGGTCTATGCTCATGCAGCTCTGCAACTCATAGGTTTTACCATAGCACGGTGTGGCTTCACCAAACCAGTCCCGGAAATGGGGACTGTGACAATGTTTTCCAGCAGTAACTTCACCAACCCACGACGCCTTCCTCTGAAGCCAGATGGAGCTCAAACATTGACATGTTCTAGATCACACCAGCCTCGTCCTTTTGACCTATAGCACACCCTATGGCGTGACTGATAACCCCCATTGCTCTAAAGAGGAAAGTGACCGAAGAAACTGAGGAAGAAACAGGGTTCAACAAGCTTCGGATTCGGTAAAAGCATAGCTCAATGTCCAAGTTTCGGATCAACGCGGAGAGGAGTTCAGTAGAATCACCTCACGTAGAGCTACATTCTGGTACAACTCTTGCATTCAATCCGTGGTTTGATGAATGCATGTCCTCCGGTCGCCAAAGAAGCAAATCCAGCCATTTGCCGGTATCCCTTTCTCCGACAACCTTCCAAATTAGAAAAATACAAAAATCGACACCAAATCAGCTCATACTTGGTGCAAAACAACTATAACAACCTCCTCTCTGAATTGCACGCAGAGCTAAGAGCTAAAATAATGTAGCTCAAAGATGCATTGGCAAACAAAGTTCACGAAACTGGCTGGACTTTCACCCTGGGGTAGAAGGCCACCACAACATGATTAAAAGGCATCGAAATGCTCACATTTGAGGGAAAAATGAGGATATATTGCTGAAATAGCTGAACAATTGCCGCAAGTTGCAGGACCAGCTTCCAAGGTGTTCCCATGGCGAAGCAACCTGGATGTAGGGATGGTCTCGTCATTTGGACAAAAGATCATATGGAGATTTTGGTCATTTGTGCCTAACTTTTGGATTTTTTTGAATTTCTTTAATTATAATGAAGCTTGAATTTGAGCATTCAACTTTGATTGGTGAATCGTCTATATAAGCTAGCTTAACTCACTTGTGAAAGAGAGAACCCCCTTTTTTTTCAAGCTCCAATATCCATAAAGGCTGGGAAGAATCAAGGCTAGATTTCACCTGTTAGCTTGTCTTTCTTTGTGCGCCCCTAGTCTTTGTGGGAGAGGACAGAGAAAGAGAGAAAAATACTTTGAGAGAGAGTGAGGATACCCCTTAGTGTACGGTCCCGCGGGTACCCCGATCGTGCGGGTCACCCCGTATCTCTCCTAAGCTGAGTCATTATTCCTCTCTCTCTCACTCTCACCTCCACGCATGCAACCCCTCCCGCATCCACCCACAAGCCTACGAACGTGAGCAAACCTGCGAGCCTCGACCCTCAGGTTTCCCCACGCCCCCCTTAGCATCTAGCAAATCCCTCCGAGAGGGCGACCAAGGAGGAGGGACATTTGGATCCCATCCCAATAACATAGAGAGAGTGAGAAGAGAAAGGTTGTGAGCTTGTAGAGGGCTCTCATCCAAACCGCGCTAAGAAGCAACCGTAGGGCTTTGTAATTGCTTTAAGAGGGCCATCCACCTAGGCGTATCCCCGAATCACCAAAGCAACGTAAGAGCGTTCTCGCTCCAATCGCAAAAATCTCTCTCACCATTGGCCTCCTATCCACAAGAAGGAGGGCCCGCACGTGCACCACACGTCGGACTTCCACGGTTGTTCGAGAGAGGGTTTTCGCCTCCCCACTAGGAGGGAAACTAGGACTCCACTGACATCAGATGGTTAAACCATCAGCCGTGATGTGTGTGAATGTGCGCATGGCAGCTTTGAGACCAAGTGGACAGGCGTAGGAGCCGACATAGTGGGGTGTGTGTGGCGATGCGGTGGTGTGTGCGGCGATGCGCTAGTGTTAGCGATGCCTTTGTGATGCGTGGGTGGGGTTACACTTATGTTACCCTTTGAGACAGTGGTCTTTTTAAGACTCACCAAGCAAAGAAGAGAAGTGGTTTGAGGATTGCTTGGACCATGGCTATGCAGTTTAAAGTTCTGCAGCTAGGACTATGCAGTTTAAGGTCGTTCAACTAGACCTCCGCTACAGTTTAAGGTCATATAGTTTGGACCATGGTGCTAAGCCTTTTACATCATGTGGCCAGGACGTGCACTATAGTTTAAGGTCATACAGCTGGACCACGGTTATGCAGTTTAGAGTTATGCAATGAGGACTGTGCAGTTTAACGTCGTGCAAATAGACCTCCTCTACAGTTTAAGGTCATATAGTTTTGACCATGGTGTTAAGCCTTTTAATGCCATCCGATCGTGTACTATAGTTTAAGGTCAGCTAGACCATGGTTATGCAGTTTACACTCATGCAATGAAGACTGTGTAGTTTAAGGTCGTATAGTTTGGACCATACAGTTTAGGGTCATGCACCTAGACCATTTAGATGGGTAGGGAATGTGACTCTATGAGGAACAAAACCATAATTGGAGACTTGACACCCTGGGGATGCAAAGTGGTGGCCTTCTTGTGGGGATGACACGTCACAATCTGAGGAAAGTGGGAAAATCTACAGTCTACAGCGCTTTAGCATGAGCACAGTGCTAGCATAGGAAATGTGAATGGTGGGGCGCATGGTGTTTAAGCCTTTGGCGAGGTGCACGATGATAACGCTTTGTGAAGCGCACAGTGATAACTCTTTGTGAAGAGCGTAGTGGTAGCCTCTAGTGAAGCGCTCAGCAATAGCCTCCAGTGAAGCATGTGGCGATAGCCTCTGGTGAAGCGCGCAAAGATAGCCTGTGGTGAAGCACCCGGTGATAGCCTCTGGTGAAGCGCACGACAATAACCTCTGTTGAAGCGCACAATGATAGCCTCTAGTGAAGCGTGAAGTGATAGCCCTTTGTGAAGCACGCGACGATAGCGTCTGGTGAAGCGGGCGACGATAGCCCTTTGTGACGCACGATGATAGCGTCTGGTGAAGCTCATGGCGATAGTCCTATAGTGAAGCACGCAGCAATAGGTCTTTGTGAAGCGCACAGTGATAGCCTTTGGTGACGTGTGTGGCGATAGCATCCGAAGGATACACGACGATAAGGCATAGCGATGGCAGCAGGTTCATGAGGCACATGCGGTAGTGTTCACCATGAAAAATCATAGAGATCTTGAAATGAAGGTCTCTCAAATCTTACACCTTAAAATGATGAAAATGAAATAGTAGAGAAGGTGGGACAAATCGAATTCAGATCTGAGGCCAGATCTGCCTAGAAACGAGCATATCTTCTCTTAGATCTGTGGCAAAGCCAGCAAGATCCAAGATATAAAAATACGATTTTTAGAGCGAATTAATACAACACAAATCAAAATAAAATAAATCAATAAAAAATGAAGAAATAGAGAGGGTTGAGAATGACACCAAATCGGGTCGGATGGCCCGGGACTCCCAAGCCTTTTAGGGCTCAACCGTATCAAAACCGATCATGTTTTGTCTCTCTAGCCCAGATATCGATAAGCAAATCTTGATTGAGTAGGGTGGTTGTGCCCAGGAAAATGGTGTAGAGCTAGGGTTCTCAGGCTTAGGATAGATAAGGTTTTCTCTCTGATTTTTTCTCTCAGATCTCTATCTCCTGCAGCACTCTAGGGTTTTTAATCTCTATCTCAGGTTTTTTTTCTTTCCTCTATCTCTGAAGTCCCTCTTGTTTCTCTTTCCACCCCCCTTTAAATAGTCTCGAAAGATGCTAAAAAGGGGGCAAAAATTGTTGGGAAGGATATCCTCCCGCAACAAACAAATCCCCGCAGTCAAAGATACCATTTGGGGAGGTGTATTTGGGCGGAACGGGGCATGTGGCTCAGGCGGCATGGGTCGTATCGCCTGGGCTGCACGTCCAGTGCCACACAAACAAAAAATGCTCCAAATTGAAATTTTTCTTTCAGGTGTGTCCCTCAACCTCTTTTGAGGCTACCAGCAAATACTTGGGTGAAAACGGACTTCTTTTTTGCTATTTTTAGTGATTGCTTTGGTAAAATAGGGTGTTTACAGAAATCTGGTCAAAACATGGTTTCTTCAGAGTTCTAGGCAGGCAAACTGGTTCCGAGTCACAAGATAGGTTTGTGAACTATGGATTTGAGTTTACTAGGTTAAGTGTGATCCTAAAGGTTCAATAAACCATATAATTTTCCATATTTAAAATGGGGTGTCTACAGTTGTCCCTCTTTGGTACTCCCTGTCCTTCGGGGGACAGGTGAGTGGCACAAAAGTAGACATTCTGGCGTTCCCTGTCCTTTGGGGGGCAGGTGAACGTCAAAGATAAAGCAGACATTTTAAATTTTGTCCTGAAGTCACGTGGTCAGGGAGCACACCAACTACTCCTCCAAGTCATTGCGCTCACCGAACTCACCCACCGAGGGCATTTTTCCTCCTAGGGTGTTTGGCGTGAGATGTCGGTGAGTTACACGAGCTTGAAACTCGAGTTGGATTTTCTGGCCATGTCACTTAACTTCAGGTGGTTTTGCAGTTTGAAATTTTTATCCCTAGCATTTTCTTTGATCTCCTTAGGGTTTCCTAAGGCTATTTATAGGAAAAGGCCTTTTAAAGGAAGAGAATTGTCTGGTTGAATCCGAAGAGAGAGACGAGGCAGCAATGCGGTAAATGAGGCAAATGCGGTATTCATCATATACGGGTGTCCAAGCTCCTTCGTTTTATAAATTTTTTAGAGATTTTGAAAGTAAGGGGTAGATTTGAAATAGAACCCGGAGCAAGGATAGGCTACGATTTTAATAAATAAATTAAAGTGTTTTTAAAACACAAGATATATAGTGAAAATTTTGAAATGTTGAAGATATTTCGAAAACAAGGTCGGTTAGCAGTTTTAACTCTTGCAACCATAGAGCCTTCTAAGCAGTTTAGCATCATGCAGCGGTGGACCACACACCCGACCCTTTTACGTCATACGGGGATAGACGTTTGAACAAGGTGGTTGTGCCTTGAACACATTGAACATGGTGGTTGTGCCCTAAACAACAATGAACAGGGTGGTTGTGCCCTGAACACATCTGCCATTTTACGTCATACAGGGCTAGAGGTTACCTGTCCAGGCTCTTTTACGTCTCACAAGTTTGATGTTGAATTGGATATAGCCAACCTTTAGCGTCGTACAGAGCTAGATGTTTGAACAGGGTGGTTCTGCCCTAAACACATTGAATAGGGTGGTTGTGCCATGAACACATCCGATATTTACATCATATGGGGCTAGACATTACCTATCTTGGATCTTTTATGTCGCACGAGTTCGACATTTTTCATGTTTTGGCTCTTTAATGTCGTACGAGTTTGATGTTTTTCCCATCTCGGCTCTTTAACGTCGCACGCGTTTGATGTCTTTCCTGTCTCGGTTCTTTAACGTTGCACGAGTTTGATGTTTTTCCTGTCTCGGCTCTTTAACGTCTCACGAGTTTGACGTTTTTTCTATCTCGGCTCTTTAACATCGCACGAGTTTGACGTTTTTCCATTGAAACAGGGTGGTTGCGCCCTCAATCGGACTTTGGTTGACAGTTTAAGCTTATGCCACCGAGTAGTGTTTTTATTTTTTGAGATTTTTGTTTTTTTGAAATTTTCTGAAAAATTGGTTGGCAGTTTAGGTTCATGCCACTGAGGAGCATGTCCTTTTTTATTTTTTATTTTATTTTTTAAATTAGTTGTCAGTTTAGGCTCGTTCCACCAAGGAGCGTCTGATAGGATATCCGAAACCAATGTGCTTCAAATCATATGAAAACAGTTTAGTTCAAAAATTCATTTTATATAAAAAAAAAACATGATCTTCTATTATTAAAATATCCTAGGATTAGACAAGGGGCGTGTCGCCTAGAGCTAGGCGACATAAGGCATGTTGTCAGGGCTGCATGGGGTGTGTCGCCAACCCAATTTTTTTTTAATGGGGTGAGCGGCACGGGGTGTGCCGCCAACCAAATTTTTTCTTTTTTTTTTGGTATCAGCTTAGGGGACATGGACCATGTTGCCTGGGAGGCATGAGGCGTGCTGCCAAGCAAAACCAAAATTTTTTATTTTTTATTTTATTTTATTTTATAAGGTTGGGCGGCATGGACCGTGTCGCCCGGACAACACGAGATGTGTCACCTGGGTGACACGAGGAGTGCCGCCGAGAAAAAAGTTTTTTTTTTTATTTTAGCAATTAGGTTGGGTGGCACGAGGCTTGTCGCCAAGCAAAAAAAAAAACAAAGAAATTATTATAATTATTATTATTATTATAATTATAAATATTATTATTATTATTATTTTTATTATTATAAATATTATATTATATTATTATTATTATTATTATTATTATTATTATTATTATTATTATTATTATTGTCCCTGTTGGGGGTCTTTTAACTTATATGTGTGCAGTTGACTCGTTAAAGTAGAGTAGAACACTTTCTTTGCACACACTTTCCAAACTGGGTTGTTACAAACTTAGCCCCCCTAGTTGTAGGGTCTTTGTTTCGAATTTCCAGCGATTGGGACATTGTACGCACACACGGGGATGAGCTTGACTCATTTTTCCTCAGGGGATCCAGTCGAGAGAAAAACACTCACAGACTCGCCAATATCATCATCGACAAGATTCACCCATCTCCGATATGTGGTAGTTGGTAGTTATACTCATACAATCATGGAGTGCCTGACTAGTTTCAAGCCTTCATAACAGGCATAGGAAGTTAGCTTCGAGAGCGAGGCCAGCGTGACTAACAGTTTAGCCTCTTGTAGTGATTGAGGAAGTCCCTTATAGAAGCAGAAATCTTTTGAAAATGGATGATTTTATTAATCAAATTAAAATAACATTTTCAAAAGGGATGAGCTTTGCAGTTTTGCCAACTGTGGCCCCTTTGGTGGTCATTTTCTTTATTATATTCTACCCAAAGATGATGAAAGGATTCCCTTGCGGGATCATGAGAACTCAGAAATCATGAAGTTGTCTTTATCTTTGGAGCTTTCATCTTTGGAGCTTTCATCCTCTGCTTCGTGGATCCATGACTAGTCCTCTGAATTCTTGCCAGGCTTCCACCTTGGAGGGTCGCGACGTTTTTCAGGGTTCATTGAAATTACTTCGATTTTCCATTCATGTCACCCTCCTACATCTTTCTAAGTTGGTTATGTTGGAAACCTGTAGGGTTTAGGAGGAGTCTTCATCCTCAAGGTCTGCTTGTGCAGTATTATTAAAACTTGCAAGTACTTGTTTGTACTTGAGTGTTTTGCATCGAAAGCTCCTTCTTGGAGATTTTATTCTTTCTTTTACTCGTGATGCCTTTTCAGGTTTTTACTAC
>NW_006497560.1:1220391-1261156 GCF_000471905.2 Amborella trichopoda | reverse complement strand
TTAATCGTCTCGGGTATTATGCACCGTTATTGGGCTATCTTGAGTGAGCACCATTTTTGAAAATTATTTTTCATTATTATGAGCTTTATCATGTTTTGAATTTTCCATGGTTTCTGAAATGTCACTAGAGGTGTCTTTTATGGGATTCGCAAGAGAAATGTTAGCGATCGAATGCACAGGGCAGTTAGATGGCCACCCTACGCCTATCCATTTTTTGGCATCGGGACTTGGAGGTGTTACTGGCATGCTTCTAGCAATTCTCAAGATAGAGGAGTGATCGACCAATTATGTTCTTGATTTTTAGTAGGCGGATGAGCACGCTTGGCTGTGTTAGTGCCGATTGTGCATATCATCAAATCCAGGCTAGTGAAAAGGTCTTTAATTCCCAGTTCTTGTGTGTGCTGAGATGTGGAAGAAGAATTATTCCTTGTTGGGGAATCAAGGATCACTTTCGGCCATTTTGGACGATGGGCATCGAGAGGATTGAGGCATTGAATGCCCCCTGATATGAAGCACGGAGGGCTAGAAGGCTTTATCCGGCTTTGAAATAGGGTGAGAGTACACCCGAGGCCTCTTTGATCCCCTTTTCCAATTTTGGCTTTAAGTGATGAAAAAATTGTTTCCTTTATGCCTTGCTCTAGACTTCTCAAACCATAACCAAGTTGGAAGCCTTGGGAGAAGAGTATGTGTCAGGCTTCGAGGGACCCGAAGCTATATCGATGTTGACATTGGATAATCTCCTCCATCAATGCGGAAGTTTGCAAAATTTGAGGAACGGGGCCGCCGACCTCTAGGCGTAAAGTGGCACAATCAGCTTGCTCGAAGGAAGCGAGCAGGATTTCCTCGAGCTCAACCCCTAAGGCTAACTTTCTGCTATGCGTGCTAGGATTAAAAAAGATATGGGGAGTCGGCACAAACCTTTGCAACGCCATTTTTGGTTGGAAATTTTAGGCATTGATAAAGCATGGAGGCGACCACAAGGTTTTCGTGGAGCTAGGGTCTTTCTAACAACATGTTGAAAGAAGGTTTTATGTCCAAGATAAAAAAATTTACCGGTTGAATGGTGGGGCCAATCTTGAGTGTGAGAGGCAATATTCACTCAGCCTACCTCTTGGTCCTATCCTATGCAGTGATGATTAACTGACACGGTTCGAAGTCATTTGAGCTTTTGCCTATCTGCTTCACCATTTTCATATGGCATATATTCAGGGATGCCCCATTATCAACCAGCACTCTCCTTATCTCATATCCTTTCATGAAAATAGTGATATGAAGAGGCTGGACATGAAAGAGATTGACATTAGCTGGGATGACATCATCTGTGAATATTATTGGCATTGGTGCTATTAGTTGGTTGATCATCCCTCACAACTCGTCTGGTTGCTGGTTGCGTGTTGCTCGGGATGTGGGTCTTAGCAAGAACTTTTTCAATTTTAGCTTTATATGCCAATGAATTCGCAAGCAACTCCAAGATGGAGATTTGAGCTTGGATCTTCCCGAGATCAGTCGGTAGATCATAGGTGATTGCAGACCCTTGAGTTCTTTTATTAGGTTCATGATCTGCAACCCCTGCTTGTGGTTTGGCTGTTGAAGTGGCTCCCAGACTTTCATCAAGAGTGTCCACCATCAATTGGATGGGTTTGAACACTCAACCTCTTCTGGTTAAGGTTTCAACTTTGCCAGTCTTGAGCTCAATAGGGTCAGGCCTAGCGAGAATAATGGGAGACCTCGGGGTGTTGACCCCTTGTTTGGAAGATGATCCCTTTTCATCTGCTTTGACCATGTCAATCTCGAGGGCATCATCTTCGTCATATTGGTCCCACTTAGGAGGACCATCAGAGTTTGAGGACGAAGAGTTTCCTCTAAGAAGACTCAAAAGAGTTTCTTCAAGAGTAACTCCAACACTTTTTATAACGGGTCTTTGAGAGGAGTAAAGTTGTCCTCTCACCTTCGATTGTTATTTTGAGTGTTAGCTCTAGGCAGAGCCCCTCTATTATTGTGGTGGGTGGCTGAACTCTGAGCCGGTCCGTTAACGATAATTTCATTAACCTGACTGGAAGCTTTCCCCTTGCTGTTGCTCTTATTTTTATTTTGCGGAGTCGTGATGGGTTTGTTATCGAGCCTAGTACTGAGGAGTGTCCCTCTTGCCCTTTCATGTTGCGCCACCTGCTCGATCATGGAGTTGCAAGAGTGGGGGATAAGTCCCTGGCTAAAGAAGGTCTCGTATTCAGGAGCTGCATTTTCTAAGGCCATGGAGATTTTAGTTGGTTCCATAAGTGGACATTCGATGACCTGCATCGCTGCCTTGTGGAATCGACTAATAAAATCCTTGAAGGATTCTCCTAGGTTTTGTTTGGTTGCACTGAGCTCGCCCAAGGAAAGAGATCTTGGTTTCGACCCACGGTAATGAGAGATGGACTGGTTGAACATTTCATCTAGAGTTATGTGTGGTTGAGCGGTCATTATTCTCCGATATCAGTAGTCAAAGTTTGTGAAAACAGGGCCTTCAACTGGTTAGGACGGTCTCGCAAGGCTCGGACGGAGAGGAGGTACACGTTGACGTGAATATCTGGGTCACTCTTCCCATTGAATTTGTTTTTAAACTCTGGGATGACAAACCCAAGGGGAAGGTCTTTCATGCCTCCAAGGTTCTCATGAACATAAGCCTTTGGGGGTAGGATTTCATGCATACCCATCCTTACAAGCATATCTTATATCTCTTTTAAGAAGCCTTCTTGTTGGGTATTCGGCAAGAGAGTAGGCCCACCGGTTGATGGGTTCCCAAGCATAAACTGATGAGTCGAGACTTGGGGTAGAGGTTGGCCTGCTTGGGCCTGTGATCGCTGAGCTGCGGTTACTGGGGCGGTTTGACACATTTGTCCTTAAGGGGTGTACTAACCCACAGGCATCACCACCGGTTGCAGAAACTGCACGGTGGGTTGGACCGGATATGCGGGAGGGACCGATTGAAGAATCGGCTGACTCGGCTGTGCTATGGGTTAACCTATGCTATTAGGCTGGTTTTGGACTGACCCATGAACTGGGGAATGAACTGTGTAACCTAAGTCAACTAGACTTTTGAGGGCAGCCTGGATGCCTATCTCGCCTAAGGGTTGGTCTAGATTGACGCCTCAGCTGCGTACAGTGTTCAAGACATTGTGGGTTGTACTACGGTGGCTCGAGGTTGGGTTAGATCCCCTAGACCTAGATAGTTCTTGATTTGGAGACCGCCAATCCCCATTGTTATCTTAGTGTGACTTCTGGGCATCATTAGATACAACGTGAATGTCTTCCCTCGCACGGCTCCGGCTTTGTTTGCCTAAGGTCATACGGCTCCTACTGTGGCTACATAAGGTTCCCTGTAGGACAATGCCTGGCCGGACCCCTTGGCTATTCAATGTTTTACGGGTGGAGCCAACTTTTCGAACCATACAGAGCTCAGGGTTAGGAGTAGATCCCTGGGACTCAGCTTCTAATTGAAGAATTGGACGATGGATAATGGATTGGCTCGAGTTCTGGCCGTAATCCCAAGGGATTGCGGCATACTGGTCCCTAAGTTTGGGAAGGTTCGGTTTAGAGTCAGCCGTGGAGCGGTCATCGTGATTGACATGGTGATTGCCCTTTGCAGGATTCTAGAATCAAACTTGGGTAAGATCTAGACTCGACGGCCAAGGGTAGACGTAACTTGACTCTAAGGGCCAACCTTGAGTGACAACTAGGCTAAAATTAGCTTGGAATCGAAACTCAACGGGTTTTTGTTTAGACTCTGAACTAGGGTAAGCCTAATTCAACCCTAGAGGTAACTCTAATCTTAGACCTATACTAGAATCTAGACAAAGATCTGGACACGGTAAGTCCGAGTCTCGGCTTAGGTCAAGAGTGGGTCTAAGTTTGGACCTGGATGCAAACCTGGTCCGGACTTGGACTGAGCTGGGTGCAAACCTAGGCTTGGACCTAGAGGTTTATGATAATCAGACCGACTGTGGACCCAGACTGGATCAAAGTTGGTTTAGGCACGAGCCCTTGGCTCGGACCAAAAGGGGCCTAGGTTCGAACCTGGGTGTGAACCTGGATCGGATCTAGGCTAGGCTGGGTATAAGCTTGAACATGGACCCATAGAGTTTTAATGATCAGGCCAGGTATGGACCTGGACTGGATCAAAGATGAACTAGGAACGAGCCTTCGGCTCGGACCAAGAGGGGCCTAAGTTCGGACCAAGGAGAAACCTAGATAGGACCTGGGCTAGGATGGGTACAAGTCTGAACCTGGACTCAGAGGGTTCATCTTGGACCGAAAGCAGATTCAAGCTGAGACCCAAGATCAATAAGCAAGCAAACACACGAAACTTTTTGACATAGTACAGTATTATATTTAAGCTTAGCTTGAGAGTGGGTTCCTAACTACTGAAATGCGGCTAGGCTGATATAGGTCCCCACATAGGTCATGGCCTCTTGTTATAGGATTTTGTCAGGTCCTATTACACTCGGAGTTTCTTTGAGGCAAAGGATTATGGTGGGGCACTCACAGTTAAAGTTACGTGAATCCCAACCGCCTCGACTGTCAAAGCTGGATTCCCCTCACGTCGTTAATGTGAAATTTGGGGGTTCTCAAAAAATTTGTTTTCTGGTTTTATGGGATTCCCGATCAGTGTGTGTTAGAGTGTGTAAAGCAGCACGCAAAGGAAAAATAATGTCAAGCACACAAACGCACAATGCAAAGAAAGAAAATAAGTGGGCGCTCGGCATTGATCGTGCTTAACAATGTGCGCTTCGAGGCAAAACTCGCTCGAAGCAGAGTACAGCTAGAGAGGTAAGCAACCCCTAAAAAGGTAAAGTCATAATAATGAGACCAGGCACAGTCCGTGCTAAGTCGAGCGTCACCAAGGTCGAGGGTAACTCGAATGAGACACAGTTCAGGGAGGGTGCGAACAACCCTCGATTTATTCATTTTTTTATTTTTTTATCTTTTTTAAGTTTGATGAAACATAGTTAAACTAAGCGTGGTGAAAGCAAGAAAAACATGGCTTCAGTCAAAATTAACAAACTAAAATAAACAAGAAAAAGTCAGGAGTAGAACAAACTTATCTGAAGCAAAATAATTTTTTTATATTTTTAAGAAATTTATTGTAACCCAAAAATTAGTGAAAAAGCAAAAAAAAGGCTCTAGAACAGGCCTGTGGGGTCCCAGAATATTTCTGGGATCCCTGTGATAGGGCGGCATGGATCGTGTCGCCTGGGCAGCATGGGTCGGGTCGCACCTATAGATTGGGCGGCATGAGTCGTATACCCAAAAAAAAAAGAAAGAATTATTTTTATTTTTATCTTGTTGATCTTGATGAAATAAGGCTACTGACACTTGTAGAAGTAGAAAAATCAGAATCTTCGATGAAATAAAATTAAAAAAAAGTGAAACAGAAGAACAGCAGATAGAACAGACCTGTATCAAGCGAAATAGTTTTTTGAAATTTTTAAAATTTTATTTTGCTCTGAAATTTTGTGAACAGTCACAAAAGAGACCCAAGACCCAGCCTGCAAAATTCAAAAAAAAATCTGAATTAGGTGACGTGGGGCACCAGAGAGCGTGTCGCCCTAGACTTGGGCCGCACGACCCCTGTCACCTGGGCGGCACGCCTAGTGTCGCCCAAAAACTTATTTTTTATTAATTTGTTTTATATTTTTTTCTTGTATATATTAATAAAATAAGCTTACTGTAAACTTTTAGAAACAACAAATAATTTTTTTTTTTGATGAAAATAAATTAAAATAAAGCAACAGGAGGGGACTGCAGATCTAACAGAAAAATATTTTTTGTATTTAAAACTATTTTATTTTTACCTGAAACATTGGGAACAGTAAAAAAATGGTACCTATAACATGCCTGCAAAGTTTCAAAATATTCTGAGATTTTCAAAATTTTGAAGCTTGAATCACGCTCGAAATGCCCCCATGTTAGGCGCCAAACTGTTTACCATGAAAAATTAGAGAGATCTTGAAATGAAGGTCTCTCAGATATTATATCTTAAAATTATGGAAATGAAATAATAGAGAAGTTTCGACAAATCGAATTCAGATCTGAGGCCAGATCTACCCAGAAATGAGTAGATCTACTCTCTGATCTGTAGCGGTGCCAACATGATCCAAGGTATTAAAATACAATTGTTAGAGCGAATTAATCAAAAATAAATAAATAAAAAATAATCAGTAAAGAAATGAAGAAAGAGAGAAGGCTGAGAATGACATCAAACCGGGCCGGATGGCACGAGACTCCCGAGCCTTCTAGGGCTCGCCCGTATCACAACCAATCATCATTTGTCTCTCTAGTCCAGATGTCGATCAGCAAATATTGATTGAGTAGGATGGTTGTGCACTGGAAAATGGCTTAGAACTAGAGTTCTCGAGCTTAGGTTAGATAGGGTTTTCTCTCTCAGTTTTTCTCTCAGATCTCTATCTCCTACAGCACTTTAGGGTTTTTTATCTCTATCTCAAGTTGTTTTTCTTTCCTAGGATTTCTATCTCTGAAGTCCCTCTTATTTCTCTTTCCATCCCCCTCTAAATAGTCCCGAAAAGATGCTAAAAAGGGGGCCAAAATTGTTGGGATCGATATCCTCCCGTAACAAAAAAATCCCCTTAGTCAAAGATATCATTTGGGGATGCGGATTTGGGCTGCCCAAGCGACATGCCCCGTGCCTCATAAGCCAAAAATGCTCCAAATTGAAAATTGTTTTTTCAGGTGTGTTCCTCAGCCTCTTATGAAGCTATCGGGAAACATTCGGGTCAAAACAGATGTTTTTGCTATTTTTAATTATTTTTTGGTAAAATAGGGCAAAAATGTGGGTAAAAAATAGGGTTTCTACAGGGTTTCGGGCAGGCAGACTGGTTCTGGGTCACAAGATGAGTTGTGTGAATTATGGATTTGGGTTTACTAGGTTAAGTGTGATCCTGCAGGTTCAAGAAACCATAGAATTTTCCAGATTTAAAATGGGGTGTTTACAGGTAGCGATTCGTATTCAAGCCTCAGGCTTGACCCACCCAAGCCTGAATCTATCGTCGTCTAAAGACAAGGACTTGGAGCGTCATTTTGAATTTGTGAGGGGCGTTTTGCGACGGCACTGCAGACTGTAAAAGGAGGTAAAACCCCTTTTTACTATTTTACCAAAAGGTAAACAGTGAAGTGAGTTTCAGAGAGAGCCGGAGGTTCTGTCGAGAGACTTCTGGCAAAAGCTTCCGGCCAAAACTTGCAGCGTCCATGCGTTCAAGAGCCCATCAGCGAACTTGAGCAAGTATTTAGCCTTGCGGAGTGCTTGCAGACGTTCTCAAATAGTGTCAAGGCCTCTCAAGCAGAGAACAGAGAGCTTCATCGAGACGTTTTCGGTGAGGACCAACAGCTATCGTGAGATAAATAGCGGTGCCATCATGTTGTGACACCATTTCCGGTGTGCACAAGGACATCTTGGTGGACTTTTAGTGAAACTGCGAGGGTCGCAGTGGTACTCTGCAGGAGTTTCATTGATCTTTCAGTCGTTCTGTGGTTGTCGAAAGGTTGCAGAGAGGCTAGTGGATTCGAACGATCTTCTGGTTACTGGAAGAGAAGAAGGAGGAGCAGCAGTGAGCTCATCGGAAATATAATGAAATTTCAACAAGTTGAGGAGTGCGAAGAAGAGAAACCCGTAGCATCACAAGGGAGCTTCTACCAGAATTTTGGTGGTTTTTCGTTAACTTAGTCACCAGTGGAAGAGAGGGAATAGACGAGGAAGGGTTTCCCGACGAGTAGGAGCGAATTCCTGACGAGAAGAAGAAAAGCTGGTAGGGGAAAGAATAGGGTCAGAAGTAAGTTCTTGGTGGATGGAGAAGTGTTTCCAGTGAGGGGAGGAAACACCTGTAGAGGAAAGAACAGGGTCAGACGGGAGTTCCCAACAGGCGGAGGTGAATTTCTGACGAAACCCGAAGGGTTGTGGGGGAAGCGAAAGGTCATGAGAAGGTTGACCGTCACCAAGGGGAGATAGTTGGGGAAACCGAAGAGGCATAAGGGTTAATGCTCCCTGGGAATTAAGGACGGTGGGAACCGGAGCGCTACAAGGGCATGCACGACATTAAGTCGCATACAGTGCTGCCTCCGCGCGGTGTTAAGCTTCATGCAGAAACAGCCATGCTCGGTAGCATGCCGCTCGCAGCAATGGTCTCGTGTGGTGTTGGCCTGCTCGCGGTAATCGTAGAACGTGGCATTGAGCTGCTTACGGCAGTGGTCACCTGCGGCGTTAAGCCATGTACGACGATGATCACGTGCGGTATTGAGTTTCACGTGGCGATGACCATGGACGACAATGCCTTGTAGGGGTCAAGAGTGATAGCAAATGAGAAGGCTCAGCCATTGTGGTCTGTTGGAAGCCAAGTCCTCTGGCACAATAGTGAAGCCCATGTTTTTTCGGAGGAAGGGCATCTGCCATAGGCCAGCTCCTTGTTAGGGAAGTCCTCTTTGTATGTCTGATAGACTCTATCAGAGTACTTCTTCCCTCTCTTGGAAACCAGTCGTACTTTGTCAGGTGAATTGAAGCTGACTCAGAAATGGTTGGTCCTCCTTGGAAGCAAGAATAACACTTCAGCATGAACATGCTCTTTTTCTCTGAAGCAAGTGCAACTATTGATACTGTATCTGTAACCTTCTTGATAATGGGTTTTCACAATAAAAGAAATGAATTTCTTTTGAGTTGGGTTGCTATATTTCTTTTCCATTTCTTTCTCTTTACTGCATGCGCTGTATTGTAAGAGCACATCAAGGATAGTACTTCTTTAGGTATCACCCATTGATAGGGGGCATTGCCTCTTCTCCATCAGAGTTTGCCAGTATATAGGCCCCATTTGGCATGACCTTTTTTACTATGAAGGGACCTTCCCACTTGGGTTCGAACATTCCTTTGTGACCCCCATGCATGACAATCAGTCTCTTGATTACTAAGACTAGATCTCCACGAGAAAATGAGCGAACCTTGATAATCTTGTCAAAGGCTCTTTTCATTCTTCCCTGATTGAGCTCCAGGTTCTGCTGAGCCTCTAGTTTCTTTTCATCAAGGGCATCCGACTTCTGATAATGGAGCTTGACCCTCTCATCTTCAGTTAGCCCCTGATGTATAACAACACGGAGTGAGGGTATTTGAACCTCAAGGGGTAAAACTTATTCACCTCGATAGACCAGGGAATAAGGAGTAGAGTTTGTAGCATTTCGAGTGGTGGTACGATTGGCCCAAAGCGCTTCAGGCAGCCTCTCATGTCAATTCTTCTTTGACTTTGAGACTGACTTCCGAAGCACCCCGCACAGGGTTTTATTAAATGCCTCAGCCAAACCATTGGCTCGAGGGGGGTACATGGTCGAGTACCTCTACTTAAAACCGAATTGGTTAACTAAGAAATCAACGTGATGGCTTCTAAACTGAGGGCCATTGTCAGAGATTATTCAGTCTAGAACCCCAAATCGATATATGATGTGGTGATGCACGAAGTTTACCACAATGGCCATTGAAACCTTCTTGAAAGGAACTGCTTCTGCTCACTTGGAGAATTAATCTGTCTCTGCTAGGATGAAGACATAACCCGAGGCAAAAGGAGGTTCGATGGGTCCTACAATGTCCATACCCCACTGGAAAAAGGGCCATGATGGCACTGTAGGATGGAGAGGCTCTAGGGGCTGATGAATGAGGCTCGAGTGCATTTGGCACACCTGACACTTTTAGCATAGTTTTGGCCATCAACCACCATTGAAGGCCAATAATGGCCGAGTCTACGTATGCGCTCATAGAGCTTAAGGCCAGATTAGTGCAGTCCGTAGATACCGGAATGGACTTCTTCCAGTACTTTATTTGATTCTTGTGTATCGACGCATCTGAGGAGAATTTCGTCAAGTGATCGGCGAAAGAGAACATCCCCATCAAGAAGGGTTGGTAGACATCCATCATATACTGTTGCGTTTCGCTCGATCCTCAGGCAACCTTCCATGCTTTACGAAGCTCATGATAGGCTCCCTCCAATCTTCCACTTGTTCAACCTCTGCACATATCGGGTCGAAGAATTCAGGCTCCTGCTTCTCAGCCTTGGTTTCTTTACTTTGGGACATGTCCTGCTCTGCTTTTATAACATCCTTGGCTCCAAGGAGTGCTCCAAATGGACAAGGCGGGCATTCAGGGAAGAAATCTCTCACATCATCTGCATCAACTTCGGCTCTCAAGTCAACATGTCTCCATTCTGTCACCCAGACAAGCGTGGGCCCTGATGAAGATAGTTGAATGGTAGCACCAAGCTTTAAGAGTGCATTGGCCTACGATTTTAGCCTACTAAGGATATGACTTAGGGAGAAATCGTCGAACTGGGCCATATAAGATTTGGCCTTGTCATGATAAGGCTTGAGAGTATCCTTCCTTACATCATAAATTCCCTTAAGCAGCTGGCTGACGAGCTCAGAGTCACCAAAGATATTCAGCTGCTCTAGGTCTAGCTCCTGGGCGATCTCCAATCCGATTATGAGAGCTTGATATTCAGCTTCATTATGAGAAAATGCCTCTGTAAGTGAGAAGGATAGAGGAATCGTTCAACCATTGGGAGTCAGGAACACGACTCTGGTACCCCCTCTATCAGACTAGAATGCTCTGTCAAAGTACATTTCCCACGGCCGAGTTAGCATCGTACATAAGACTTCTTCATCCGAGAGGTCACTTGACAGGGGAGATCCTTAAGGGACCGAGTGAGCCACGAGAAATTCTGTTAAGGCTTGACCTTTGACGGCCTTCTGTGGTACATACATGATGTCGAACTCCATCTGCAATAATGCCCACGCGGCCAAGCATCCTGACAAGCATGGCCGAGTCATAAGGAACTTGACCGGTCTGCCTTTGAGATTAGCTTGACCTCATGACCAAGCAAGTAATGGCGGAGCTTCTATACTGCAAAGATTAAGGCTAAGCACATCTTCTTAATGGGAGGGTAATTTTTCTGGGCCCCCTAAATCCTACGGCTGAGATAGTAGAGTGTTGATTCTTTTTCCCCATCATTATTCTATGCTAGGAGTGACCCAAGTGACTCATCAAGAGCGGTCACGTATAGGATGAGAGGTCTTCCTAACACCAATGTGGAGAGTATCAGAGGATTCAACAAGTACTGCTTGATATCATCAAGTGCAGTTTGGCATGCCTCATCCCTTATGAAGGGAGTGCCCTTCTTCAGCAGGTGTGAAAAGGGTCTGCTTTGTCCTAAGAGGTTCGTGATGAACCTTCGAATGTAGGCCAGATGACCTTGGATAGACTGAAGCTCACGCAGGGTTGTAGGCCATGGCATGTCCTAAATCACCTTGATTTTGACTGGCTCGATCTCCAGCCAGCGATACCTCACGATGAACCCTAAGAAATTTGTTGAGCGTACGCCAAAGGCACATTTCAAGGGGTTCATCTTGAGTTGGTGATGTCGCAATCGCTCAAACACCTTTTTAAGGTCCTTCATGTGAGCATCCTTTGTTTCAAACTTCACCTCTAAGTCATCCACACACCATTCAACCTCCTTGTGCATCATATCCTTGAAGATGGTCGTCATACCTCGCTGGTATGTGGCACCAAAAATTTTTATCTTAAAAGGCATCACAGTGTAGAAAAAAACATCTTTTGGTGTCAAGAACGCAGTGGCCTCCTCATTCTCTGGTACCATCCTGATCTGATTATAACCAGAATACCCATCCATGAAGGAGAAGATCTGGCAATGAGCCATGGGATCAACAAGCATCTCGGTGAACGGCAAGGGGAAGTCATCCTTGGGGTAGGCGATGTTCAAGTCGTGAAAGTCAATACAGACCCTGATTGGGCCATTTTTCTTTTTGACTGAGACAACATTTGCAAGCCATCTTGGGTAAATGACTTCACGTATGAATCTAGCTTGCCTGAACTTGTTCACTTCAGCATCGATTTGCATCTCGAGGATGGGTCTAAACCTTCTTGATTTATGCTTTATGGGTTTGATAGTCTGATCACTACCGAGACGATGGAGAGCGATTTGAGGGTCTAGATCAGGCATCTCATGATAATGCCAGGCGAAGACGTCCCTGTTTGCTCGAAGGTGGGAAATATAACTTTTTTTCTCCTCTGGGGACATTTTTGTCAAGATGAAAGTTGGCCTTGAGTTGACATCATCCCCTAAGTTTATCTCTTCAAGCTCGTCAGCTATGGCCTGACCACCTTCTTCCCATTCTTCCAGAGCTTCTTGCAACTCTTCGTCAAGGGATGCAGGATGCTTCTTATAAATCTTGAGTGCAGAGACCCATGATCCTGACATTTCGGCTTTTAGGAGGGTCTGAGAGTGGGAGATGATTTTCATTTCCTGACCAAACCAAGTAATGAAAGGATCAACTTTGAACATGGAGTCCATGGCATCGTGCTTGGGGTCACTCAGTACTTGCCTCGAGCTGGGTGGTGGTTCATGAATTTGAATCATGTGATAGACCTCATGGGAATAAGAGCTCGAATATCGCTTGGACTTGGCTTGGGCTGTCAGGGCATCAACGACTGTCAAGAATCCAACCACCTGGGCCAGCATCTTTCTTAAGCTCTTCTGCTGCGATCTGCTGATGTTGGTGCCTTTGAGCTCTCTGTTTAGAGTGTCAAAGTTTGGGCACTGGCGAACTGCACCTGTGAAAGAGATTAAAGAGGAAGGAGAAGAAGAAGAAGAAACAACGGAGTTAGAATGTTCTGGGAAACTTTTTACGTTGTTGTCAGAATTGGACGTGTGAAGGGGGTGTTTTAGGTCTTGCTCCGATTCTGACCGTTGGGGGGTGCTTTTAGTGTCGTCACCCATATTGGACTAGTCTTGAGCAGTTGATGACTCAAGGACATCCACCTAATTGAACGAAGGGATAAGGTGAGTTGCGCTTGGGATGAAGTCTCGTAAAGTTGGTAATGGAGGAAGTGGCCTGAGAAATTCTTCCTCAACTGGTGGCTGAGGAATGTGGTTCCTTCGGCGAGCTAACCTAGGTGCTCTTCTGCTTCTGGATCCCTTGAGAGGTGTTTGGTCTATCCTATCGAGCTGATGAGTAGCCCTAGCTTTGTGGACTACCTCACGCTTCAGGGACTTTAGCCTACTTCGTCCATGGTAGACTTTCCAAGGGTAAGAAGTCCAGGGCTCTGAAGGGTCCAGTGTATGCTCGTAGGGGACCTATAGTGAGATTTCCTCTTGGACGAGAGTGATGGCTGGATGAGATCTGGGAGAATGACGCATAAATGTGGCCCTCATGTACCTTCTCTGGGATTATAGCTTCGAACCAAGAGTATTTTGTGAGCTCATGACCCCATACTTGGTGATATGGGCACCAAATATTTTCTGTACTCTGAGCAAGATGCCTAGGTTGCTTAGCGAGCTTGGTGTGACGAGACCCTGGTAGAGCATCGCCTCGAAGAGGGCCTGCAGAGGGTTTAACTCAGCAATTCCCTGAGCTTGTGGCTGAAGGTCTTCTTACACTAGCAGAGCAAGGACTCGAGGGTGTCCTTCTGGGTTACCATGAACTTCTTACTGTTGTTGCATCTTCTTTGCCAAGAGCTCGTAGAAGCCAGTGAATTCGCTCAAGTCATGGCCTCGTAGAAGATTATACGGACACCAGAGGTTCTCAATTCTTGGAGGAAGGAACTTGGGCTGCCTTGTTGGCTTCGACGTAATGAGACCTTCTTCAAGCATTACGGAGAATAGTGCACAGAGGGCAGCGGGTGCCTGTTCATCCTCATAGATTGTCACTATGAGGGAAGCCTCAGTGTCCCCGAATTTAACTCTTCGAGCTTTATCTGGTCCTTGTTGTTAAAGGCTTCAATAATGCATTTGAGCGTATAGCACTCTTGAATGAGGTGGCCTACTCTTCTGTGATAGGCATAGTACCTCTCGTGTGTCTCTTGTCCAGCTTGTTCTGGGGTGTTGACCTCCGGCAACTGGATCATGTTTTTCTCTAGTAGTAATCAAAGCAGCGCAGGAACCCACTCCTTTTCGAAGGGGTACAACATGTTCTAATGCTAGATCTAATAATTACTTCAATTTATATTTTTAGGGGGTGAGACCTTGTTATAGGACTGATGTTATTTGCCTCCAGCCTGAGGTGTCAGTGCCTTGGAGAGGTCTAAGGTTTGAGGGGCATCTTTCTTAGTGTCAGTCATGGTGATGGCCGCACTAATCACCGCTTTTTGTTGGTTGCCCCGATTGTTAGAGCGAGAATTGACATTGCCCCGACCGTTTCCCGAGCTAGAGGGCTGCAGATGAGATCCACCATGCTGCTTGGACAAACCTTCTATATGAACTGCTTTAGAGATGAGCTCTGACATGGAGGGTGGATGGGAGTCCTCAACATGCAAGGTGATCTCAGGCAACATATTTCGTATGCAGGTCTAAACTGCTTCTCTTTCAGTCATGGGAGTGACATGATAGGTTACCAACTCTCTCCATCGAGCGATGAACTTATCGACTGGCTCACTAGGGTCTTGAGTCAGAGTGAGGATCTCGATGGTTTCCACATTTCTCTGGACTTCATAGAAGCGCTAGTAAAACAACTGCTCCATTTCTTGCCATGTGTGCATCAAGCTTGGAGGTAGCTTAGCATACTACTGGAAAGGCTGGCCCTTCGAGAGTATCGACAAACTGACGATGGAGGAGTCGCCCGTCGCTTGCCGTCTCTCGACAAGTCGCTTGGAAGTGAGCGGTATGCTATTGTGGAGATGTAGTACCATTGAATGAGGGGAGCTTCCTCTTTTGATAGTTTGGGAGAAACGACACTTGGTCAATATATGAGGGGTACGGATTTTGGTAAAACGACGCCCCTTGCATGCTTAGGACTTTATTCTTATGACTGTGGGTCATCATGGCATCTATGTCGGTTTGCGAAACCATGTGGAGAGCTGAGCTGTCTTGGGAGGCCAATGGGGGAGTTTGCTCGAGAGCTGTGTCCTCTCCAGATTGGGAGTTGGCCTCATGGTGAGGAGGGGAAGCAGGGGACCTGAAGGTCGTTAGGTGATCCATCTTTTCTAGAATGGATTGCATCATCACCTCGAGCCTATTCATCTACTCTTCTTGGGTGTCATCCGGCTAGTTGATCACCATGACGTTGACCATTTCTTCTGAAAGGTCAGAGCCAGGAGGAGTCATGGACTACCGGGGTTGGCGAGTCGTACGTGGCAAGTTGATCAATAGGGGCTCAGCATGCCTCGACTGGGCTTGAGCCTTGTCCGCCGACCATGTGAGGACTGGTTCTTGACAGTCTTGGGACCGTGACTTCTTGGCAGCTCGATCTTTTCCTGTGATGGTAACCACCGAGCAATCTTGGATTTCTTGCTCAGGTTCTGTAATCCGAAGAGGGAAGAAGGGATTGTGAGGCAGGAGGTCATCAAGAGTGGCAACTTCAACTGCCTTAGGAGTCTCTCTTCAGGAGCTGTAGGCCCCTCTTCTGCTTGATCATGAGACTGCAATAGATTTCAGTTCAAAATCAAGCCTAAGACTTGGACTGCCCCGTCTTTCTTAAGCATGTGAGGGTTGTGTCTATCAACTGGAGCAAAGAATGAGGTCTCAGGATAGAGGGCAATCCGGGCTGCCACATTGGAGTCTGTAGGCTTCTATCTACCATCAGGCCCTTGCCTCGAATTCCCTTATGAGGTCCCGTTGCATGAATAACCTGGGGTGGCTAACTCAAGACGATGCTCTTAGTGAAAACCTTTGAGTACTAGGTCTCAAGGTGTTTGCCTGACTAAAAAGGAGAGACAAAAGAAGGACTGACTCGGAGTGGTAGAAAAATAAGCACGGTAACTCAGACAGGCGCGACGACAATACTCCTTGAAACTAAGGTCGATATGACTGTCCTAATCTGGTGTGGTAGCAAGAAGGGCATGGTACTCAGGACTAGTATGACGGCAATACCCTCGACAACCAGACTGCTATGACAGTGAGTCTGGCCTTTAGTCAAGCAAGAATGAGGAGAAAAGAGAAGAAAAGAGAGCAAAGAGAAGGCGCGAGACGGCGAAGAGGGAGGGTCCCGACGGTGTTAAGATTGCCACCCATGGCCGTGGAGTAACAGTGTCGCGGCCCCTAGACGACGCTGGACGCTGCTACTCATGACGAAATGGGGAGGCAGCGAACTTCGGACGACGTTAAACACGAGAGGGAAGCACATCCCTCCGCAGGAGGCGATAGCTTCTTGTGAAACGCACGGCGATAGGCATGGGACGCGAGAGAAGCCTGCAGACGGTGATAAGCACCGAGCACACGAAAGAAGCCTGTAGACAGCGATAGGCACGAGCGCATGAAAGAAGCCTACAGACGACGATAGGCATCATTGCGACCCTTCACGGGTGGTGATAGGTATCATCGTTTGTGATAAGCGCGGGATGCAACAGAAGCCTACGGACGACAATAGGCACCGAACGCATGAAAGAAGCTCGCTGACGGTGATAGGCATCGAGCGCACAAAAGAAGCCTGCAGACGGTGATAGGCATTTCCACGACCCTTCGTGGGCGACGATAGGCATCCCCGTTTGCGATAGGTGCGGAACGTAGGAGAAGCTTGTAGACGACGATAGGTATTTCCACAATCCTTCACAGGCGGCGATAGGCATCACCGTCTACGATAGGCTCGCAACAGGATGAGACCTCTGCAGGGGGCAATGGGCATCGCCGTCTGTGCTTATGCGGGACACCAAGGATATGCCTGCGGACAGGGATGAGTAGTGTTGTTTGTGAACTTTGTTGACAGATAGAGATGAATGAAGAGAGGGGGAAAGAAACTCACGCAGGGCACTGCCATCACCATGCACGACCTGTGAAACCACAGGAAAGGAAAGAAAGGAAGAGGCATTCACAACACTGCCACTACCGTGCATGGCCTCTGAGAAAAACTCTGACGAAGGAGAAGAAAGAGAAGAAGAGAGAGAAGAAGAGAGGAAAGAAGACAAGAGCGAGAAAGAGATTTACCTTAACCCCAAGGGTATCGACCTAAAAGTTTCTCTCTGCTTCCTGTCTCTCACAAAACTTGACCCAACGATAAGAAGAGATGGAAATTTTACTAAGCAAAGTTCAGTTCATGTATATATATAGAGTTTTGCCCAAATATGGGTGGATTGATCAAAATTAAACCTAATTGTTGAAAATTAAGATTTAATTGAATTAAATAAAACAAGAAAATAGGTTGCAAAATGATTGATTTGCCCGTTCCTAACAATTAAGGAAATTCCAGAACAATCCCTGTTGCAGCCCTAGAACACGTTCGTCTCGACATGCCACCTATCGAGACGCTCGTCTCGACGAGACGAACATGCTCCAACAAGTTTGAGTGTAATCTGACCTTGGAAGAGTGAGATATGAGCATTGCAAGTCACCATTCGTGATTATCCCTTTAATGGAGTTTAGTTACAGGGTGGCCGCACAGGAATAGTGTGCCGCTCCTCCTGTTTTGATCTTTTATCCATAATGTCTTTCTGGAGTGTTTGTTTAAGGTGAAATTTGACCCCTGAGGGTTTTTAACCATGCCAGATCCAATGACGGTGGTCCCATGGCTGTTTAATGCTTTGAAAGTACAGTTCCAATCCGCAGTGCCTTAAAGATGTCGAAACGTGACGAAACTTGGCAAGAGACCTTTTGGAGTCCTTATGAAGATCTTGACCTATTTTGGGACCATTCTGAGACTGTTGAAATTTCCACTATCTGCCAGGCTTTATTGACTGGCTTCTCTTTTTATTCTGCATCGGGGATCCATGGTGCTGAAAAATGTCTCCAAACAAGGATGCCCCAACATTCTATGATATGCACAATATCGCTTGTGGGTGGCAAAGTCAACATCTTCTGGTCATTTCATCTCAGGCAAGGTGATCATATGTTGCTCAATCAACATTCAGAGTAAAGTCGAGACCCATTCTTGATCGAAGCTGTAGACTTTCTTTTTTTGCTCCTCTCTGTAATCTTTTTCATAGATATTTCGAGGTGGAGGCACCTTATTGTAGGACTGGGGTTTCTGGCCTGCCTGAGTCTCCTGAACATTTGGAGTGTTCACCTCCTTAGAGAAATCCAAAGTTTGTGGTGAAGTCTTCTTGGGGTCTATTACAATGATAGCAGCACAGATTACTCCTTTCTGCTGATTTGCCCAAGAATTACTACTATAATTCCCAGAGTTTTGATTGTTTTCCCCATTTGATGATGGGGTTTGAAGCTTTCCAAGACGCCTAAAGAGACTCTCTATCCTGACCACTGTAGAGATCAAATCTGATATTGAGGTCGGGTTTGATGCCTCAACATGCAAGGAGATCTCCGGTCACATGTTGCGCACACATGTTTGGACAACATCAATTTCAGGCATGGGAGTAACTTGATGTGCAGCTAGATCTCTTCATCTTGTGATGAACTGATCAACCGGCTGATCTAGATTCTGGGTCATTATGAGAAGTTCGATAGTTTGGACCTCTCTTTCAACCTCATAGAAACGCTTGTAAAACAATTGTTCCATTTCTTACCAAGTCTGCACTGAGTTCGGAGGGCGTCTAGCATACCATTTGAATGCTGGCCCATTAAGGGTTTCAACGAACTGACAGAGAAGGAGCCTCCCATCAGCTGCTGTCTCTTGACATGCCAAATAGAGGTGGGCAATGTGCTGATGTGGTGAACTGGTGTCGTTGAAGAGCAGAAGTTTCCCCTTTTAGTAATTAGGGGGAAACGGGAGCTGGTCAATATAAGATGGATAGGGCTTCTGATAAAGAACTCTAGCTTCTACACCCGGAATCTGCCTTCCTCACAAACTATGAGTGACCATGGCATCGATGTCAGCTTGTGACACCTGCGGAGAAGAGGAATGATCATTCGCAAGGGGTGACTGCCACATGACCAGATTAAGTGGATGAGGGGAATTGGCTTCCTGGTCAGATGAGTTCCCAAGAGGTCGGGTACTTTCCATTAAGTTGATCTTCTCCATCATTTTACAAATCATGTCTTCGAATTGATTCATGCGATCCTCTTTATCATCATTTGGGCTTGTCAACCACCATCACACTGATTGTTTCCTCAGGAGGATTGATCGGGGTCTGGTGTACGCACCGAACTGGGTGCGGCAAGTCGATCAGTAGGGGTTCAATATGCCCTGATTGAGCTCGAGCTTTATACGCTAATCGGGTCAAGACCGGTTTGCGACAGTCTTGGGACCGCGAGTGCTGCACCATTGAGTCGTCTCTTACGACATTAACAACCATGCAGGATTCCTCTATCTTAGACTCTATTGCGGCCTGTAGTGGATAAAGGGGATTCTCAGCCAAGGGGTCAGCAGGCTTGCTTGCCCCATGTGTCTTGGCTTCTTCTCTTGGGACTATTCGTAGGCCTCGGTCATGTTTGGCTCTCAAGATCTGGTGTACTTCCCTCCAGAACTGAGACTTGGACCGTGCTTATGAAAGTCTGCTTTCTTCAAACATGATCGAGCCATCTCCATGAGGTGCGACAAAGAATGTGTGCCAAGGACAGGAGTCAGCTCGGACTTTGGTCTTGGCCTGGGGAAAGACGGGGAATGGAAGACTTCATCCCCCAAAAGAGCCTTACCCCAAGCTCTTTTGTGGGCACCGAGAATAGAGCAGATATGAAGAAGGTTCTTCAAGATGGTACTCTTAGGAAAAGCCTTCAAGTACCAAGTCCTGAGCGGATCGTCCGGAGGAGAAGGGATGAACAGGGGTGGTTGGGAGCTTAGAGTCGACTGTTGGGGTGGCGTGTGTGTGCCACTTACAGAAGGGTTTCGGGTGACCTGAGGGTTAGCCCGAGCTCGAGCAATGGGTCGGACCTTAGGAGGCTAAGGATTGTGAGCATGTGTTTGTGAGGAAACGGCCTTGTGACTGCCCCTCACAAAGTGGGCAAGCATGCGCTGAGAGGGATGATGAGAGGGTCGTCTCTCGTGTACACTTGGCTAAGCGTAATCAGGGGACTGCCTCGAGTAGTTTGATATGTATACATCAAGAATACAGGGCCAGATCCAAGAAGACCCAAGCCCGAACAGTGGGTCAGGGCAGCCTGAGGGTTGCCCCAAAGTGTGGCTCGAGTGTATGGACCATGAGCCCTGATGTATGTGTGGGAGGTGGCGACCTTAGGACCTCCTCCTCCATGTGTCGAGCTTCTTGTTATAGGGGCCCATTGTAGTAGAACACCTGGGGTGACCTTTTGATGACCTGTAGAAGCATTGGCAAGTAAACTACCAGGTGCAGGAAGGGAAGGGGTGGCCTTTTGGCTGCCCCAAGCAACAGGACTGGCAAGTGATTTTCCGGTGGCAGGGTGGATGCCGTGTGAGGTGGTTAGTGTGCCACTCATGCAAGGTGCTTTGGTGGAGGGTTCACCAAGACTAAGAGATGGGGAGTGAGGAACTTTAGGGTCCCTCCTCGCACCGATCCAAGTCAAGACTTGGGAGCGTGACACGGGGTCAACTCTCAAAAGGAAGATAGAGAGCGAGGTTCGGAGAACCTGTTCCCGCCGCAGAGTCATGAGTGTGGGGATCAGAAAGCCTCTAACTCGAATGAAAGGATTATGAAAACCCGAAGACATGTGTGTGTAAAGTGAATAGGAGACAAAAGGAAGGCAAGCCGAACAAGGATGATTTGACCATGGGGTAGTGTGTCCCTAGTGGAGTCACCAAGCTAGTTAGGTGCCTCGATCTCGCCTCGGGTCGAGGTGACCAGATGACATGGCTCCGGGTTGATATGGACTCGAGATCTAAGACTGCTTTCTCGTGAACCATGCAAGTAAGACACAAGCAGGAATACCAACTGGTGAGAGAGGAATTAAGGTGTGAGGTAGGACTTACCTCACCTGGGTACTCGGGCTAACTCACATGGGCGCCCTCTTAGATCACGGTGAAATGCCCCCGGGTTTATGATCGGTTGAAATCTCCTCCTTTGACCTTTTCTTCTTTTCCTACAATCACACATATACATTAGAATACAAGACAAGTGGGTCTGAGGACCCCACCTTATCATAGGGTAAGCACACAAGTGCATGTGTATTCAAAAGAAAGTGGAAAAATATTATGATGGAGTTTATGCCGATTTGACAGCCTTACGACGTCTCCTTGACAAGGGACTATCAATACATATTTTACAATAAAGGGGGAAGAGAATGAAAGGGTTAGAAGGAAGAGAAATAAAGAGAAGAAGGTAGAGAGAGAGAGAGAAAGAAACACAGACGGCAGCTTGACTGCCGTCTGTGAAGGAGGAAAAGATAGAAAGAACACAGACAGCAGCTTGCTGCCATTTATGAAGAGAGCGGAGAGAGAAAGAACATAGATGGTGGCTTGTTGTCGTTTGTGAAGAGGGAAGAGAGAGAAAGAACACAGACGGTAGCTTGACTACCGTCTGTGAAGAGGGAAGAGAGAGAAAGAACATAGACGGAGGCTTGACTATCGTCTGTGAAGAGGGGAGAGAGAGAAAGAATACAAACGACAACTTGTTGCCATCTGTGACGAGGGGAAAGAGAGAAAGAACACAAATGGCAGTTTGACTACCGTTTGTGAAGAGGGGAGAAAGAAAAAGGACGTAAACGGTAGCTGGACTGCCATCTGTGAAGAGGGAAGAGAGAGAAAGAACACAGACGACAGCTTGACTATCGTCTGTGGAGAGACGAGAGAGAGAAAGAACACAGATGGTGGCTTGACTGCCTTTTGTGAAGAGAGAGAAAATAAAGAGAGAGAAAGGAGAAGAGAGAATACAGGGACAATAATGAGGCCCACCAAAAAGGGTAGGCCCACATCACTGCCCCTATGAAAGGAGAGAGACGGAGAGATTATAAGGAATCGAGAAAGAAAGGAAAGGAGAAGAGAGAGGAAGGAAAGAAGAGGGGAGAAAGAGGAAAGAAGAGAGGAAAAAATAAAGAAGAAAGAGAAAGAGATGAGAGAGAAAAAGAAGAGAGGAAGAGAGAAGAGAGAAAAAGATAAGAGAGAAGAAAGAAAGAGAGAGAAAGAAGAAAAGAGAATACAAGGACAGCAATAAGGCCTACCAAAAAGGGTAGGCCCACATCACTGCCCCTGTGAGAGGAGAGAGATAGAGATATTACAGGAACCACGACAAGGCCCGTCAAAAATGGTAGGCCCACATCATTACCCCTGTGAAGAGGGAGAGACAGAGAGAGAATAGAGAAAAGAGAAAGAGAAGAGAAACAAAAGAAGACGGACAAAGAGAAGAGAAAGAGGGAAGAGGAGAAGAAGAAAGGAGAGGAAAGAGGAGAGAGAAAGGAAAGAAGAGGGGAAGAGAGGAAAGAAGAAAGAGAAAGAGAGGAAGAGAGAGAAAGAAGAAAGAGAAAGAGAGGAAGAGAGAGAAAGAAAAGAGAGATAGAAGAGAGAGAAAGAGAATAGGAGAAGAGAAAGAAAGAGAGAAGAGAAAGAAAGAGAAAAAGAGATGAGAGAAGAGAGTGTCATCTTAAGCCCAAGGGTACCAACCAAAAATCTTATCTCTCCTCTCTCTCTCTCAAACGTGACCCAATAGTGAACAAAAGATAGAATTTTTATTATGTCAAAGTGAGGTCCTTTACATGTAGATGGTATGTTCTTATATAGAAGTGGAGTCTAAATATGGGTGGATAACTAAAACTTAACCTAATTGATGGAAATTAGCAATTAAACAAATTAAAGAAAAATAAGAAAATAAGGGCAAAATGATGATTTTTCCTCAGCACCACCAATCCGTGAAAATCCAAACAGGTCTCTACAATGGCCATGCAATCTTCACGATCTTTCAGGATCCGTTCGGAATCCTTCTGGTCTTCATCCAATCAAAAGATTACTCTTTTCTTGATCAGCTCGAGAAGGTGATCATTTTGATACCCATTTCGAGTCATGGATCGAACTCTCGGGCCATGATCATGACACGAAAAAAACATGGAAAAATGTGCAATCTTAGATTTAAGATTCAGCTCATTTCTCAATGTTTTTTTAAGATTTCTTCATTTTAGCATGTCGAACATGTTGCCACTATCGTTTTGCAAAAAGAACGGCTCGATTTGATCTCTGGACAACGGTTTCCAAATTGGGAAACTTTGACAGGAGTTTGGATTTCGGTAGCCGAAATTGCAACAACTTCAGACTCATTTTCCATTGAATCTAACCATTCATCACGTGCGAGGTTCGACTTAGTTGAAGCCTCTGACTTTGTGCTTGTAATGGGTCTAGTTTGAGGTCAATCCGATGCGCGAGCATCGTGATATGACCACTTGATCAAAGAGACATGTTGCCGAAAATTTCCTGCTACTTGTGAAAGTTTTCCAACAAAATTTTCTCTTTGATTACTCTCAGCTCGAGCTATGTTATCATGTGTGCCACATATCAAATCGACCAGGTCGATGAGATGAAAAGTTCCTAAAATTTGGGCTCGATCCCACCCGAGATGAAGGAGATACGATCATGAAAATTTCGCCTCCAAAATTGTGAATCACGGTTTCCATTAATGGAAACTGGTTCACCGAGGGTGCATCGTAATAGTGTACAACCTACCCATTTTGGGTAATGTGGTCATAACTTACTCTAGAAGCGTCCAATTGCGTCAAAAATTAGGTTTTCAAACGTTCTAAATCCAATGGCAATGGTTTGGAGACTATTTGATGGTCCGATAATGATGTTGTAGTTCAGAATCCATTTTCAGCATGATAGAGGTAGAATTTCCCAAAACTATTTTGACGTCTGCACTGCCTAAAACCAGTCGGATTGCGACAAAACTTGACAGGTATTCTTAAGAGACTCTTATGCACAATATTGAACCTTCTTGAGCCATTCTGAGACTATTGGAAATTTCACTTCTAGATTAGGTCTTATTGACTTACGGCTTCCATAGTCCAAGGCATTTTAGTACCTGTGGACCTAGGTCGCGAACTGCTTTCTCCTTATTCGTATCGGGGATATAAGTGATGGAAAATGACCTCAAACACCAAGGTCTGAAGAGTGGACTAGTCAGTGGCCTGTTTGGCTGTAGAGACAGTAACAGCGACACTAATCGCACTCTTTTGCTGACTGTCCCATGAGTTGGTGCAGTTATTGCCAACATACCGATTAGCTCCCCCTTTCGTGATTCACAACATTGTTCCCCCATGATGCTTATTCAAGCTCTTGATCTGGACTGCCTTGGAGAATCAGTTCTGTAATGGTGGTGGGGGATTCGACATGTAATGAGATTTCAGATCGCATGTTGCAAACACAAGTCTCCACCGCATCGCTTTCTGTCATAGGAATGCTCTGATGTGCAGCTAAATCTTTTCATCTGATAATGAACTGATCGACAGGCTCATCATGACCTTGGATCATAATAAGCAGTTCTATGAGCTGCACTTCCTTCTCAACCTCATAGAAGCACTTATAGAAGAGATGCTCCATCTCCTCCGACGTGTGATCAAAGTTTAGAGGGAGATGGGCAAACCACTTGAATGTCAGCTGGTCTAAGTTTTCACAAACTGACGAAGAAGGAACCTGCCGTTGGGGGCTGTTTCTTCACATGCTGACATGAAGTATGCAACGTGCTAACCAGGTGAGCCTGAACCATTGAAGATCGAGAATCTCCCTTTCTGGTAGTTTGGTGGGATGGGCAGTGAGTCAATGAATGCTAGGTAAGGCTTTTGGTAAAGAGTAGTCTCTCATGCCTTGGCGATTTTCTTGTTCCACAGGTTGTGGTTGACCATGGCGTCAATGTCATCCTACATAACTGAGTGAAGAAGAGCTTGAGATGGCATTGAGGATAGCCATAGGTTGGCATCACAGGGGGTTGTCTAAGAGGCTCATTTGCAGAATGGGGCAGCTGAGGTGAATTGCCACCCTGGTGAGATGAATTTGCTGGAGGTCTGACATTTTCTACCTGATTTAGCCTCTCCACCATCTGATTAATGACTTCCTCGAGATGAGCTATACGGTCTTGAGGTTTGTCATTAGTTTGATTGACGACCATGACCTCGACCCTTTGTTCGGGGAAGCAAGCACTAGGCATAGATAGCAGCAGTTTCACGCCGCCAGTTGACTTGATCAGGGAGGCTAGTCAGAAGGGGTTGGAGTTCCCCAACTGAGCTTGGGCCCTGATGATAGATCTGGTCATCATAGGTTCGCGATAGTCTTGAGATCATGGATTCTAATGGCTAGGGTCATCTCCAATGACATGAATCACTATGCACTGCTCTCCTTCTCTTGTATTGGACTCCATTGTGATTTACAATGGGTAGAAGGGGTTTCGCTTAAGGAGATTATCGTGTTCAGGTGCTGCCGACATCTCGAGCCTCTCCTTTTGGATGAGCCATGCACCTTTCTTGTGCCTGACCCTCATATTCCAATACAGTTTCTCTCAGAACTTGAATTGGGAATGAGACCGCAGGTGCTTGGCGCTTCTTAAGGTAGCCAAGGTTACCTCCATTAATCGGGGTAGGAAATATAGACCTAAAAGGGTCAGTCCTTTGGCCTTTTTGGGTGGCCTTGATGGGGGGAATGGAGCCTTTTTGGCCATCGGAGCTCCACCCTGAGCTCGCTTTCGAGGGCCAATAGTCGTGTGGGGCTGTTGAGGGGACTGAATAAGGGTACTTTCAGGGAAGACCTTGGAGTACCAAGTGGTCAGGCGTTTTACCGAGGCAGACGGGGTGAATGGAGAAGGCATGCACTAGTGGCCCTTGCATCAGGAGCTTGAGGCAGTCCGGTGGTCTGGTGCGTGTGCATGTCTTGAAGAAGGTTTCCAAGTGACTTAAGGGTTTACCTGGGCTCGAGCAAAAGGTTCAGCTTTAAGAGGTCCGGTTTCGAGAGCAAGTGTGCATGACGAAGTGGCCTTATGACCACCTCCCATAGGATGCGCAGGCGTATGTGAAGGGGAACCATGAGGGGGTCATTGTCCGTGTGCTCGAGAAGGGGCAAATATAGGGTTGCCCTGAGTCTAGTGATGCGTACTCATGCAATGCACAGGACTTGCTCTTAGAAGGCCGAATCCCTGGTGGTGATCCGAGACAATTTGGGAGTTTCTTCGGAGTGTAGCTCTAGTTGACGGACCACGAGCTTTAGCTGTTGAATGAGAGGTGATGGCTTTGGAGCCTCCTCCTCATGGTGTCGAACCTCTCATTATGGGGGTTTGAAGTGATGGAGAGTAGGGGGTGGTCGACGACGACCCGGGGGAGCAACCGTAAATATATTGTCAGTTGCAGAGGAGAGGGAGGGGACCTTTCAACTGCCTCGAGCAGTAGGACAGGAAAGTGACTTGCCGGTAGCCAGGTAAATGCTGTGTTAAGAGGCTATCACGCCACTCATGCAAGTGACACTGACGGGGCATCCGCCAATGTCGGGAGACAGGGAGTGAGGGACTTATAAGTCCCTTCTCGGACATAGGGGTTAAACAATGCTGAAGTCATGTGTGTGCGAATGCAAAACAAAACAAAACAAGCAAAGCAAGAAGGGCCGACGATGGGGAAGCGTGTCCTCAGTGGAGTCACCAAGATGGTTGTGTGCCTCGATCTCGTCAAGTCGTGAGACTGCATAGGGACCCGGATTTGGGTCTGACTCGAGATCGCTCTCTCAGGATCGCGGGGGGCGTGGCACTTGTGCGAGCAGGCTACCAACTAGTGAGAGAGGATTGTGTGATGTCAGGAGGAACTTACCTCGCTTTGGGTCCGTGACACGCTCGGGAGTTTCGCATGGGCACCCTCCTAGATCATGAAGAAAGCCCCCCAAGCTTGAGGCTGGTTCGACGTCAACTCCCATGACTCGTTTTCTACATTCCTGAGAGAAGGAGAATGAGAAGAGAGCAGGGAGAAGAGAGATAGAAAGAAAGAAAAGAAAGAAAGAGGAGGAAAGAGAGAGGGAAGAGAAGAAGAGTGAGAAAGGCAGAGATGAGAGATCGGGCCTATGGCTCAACCACCAGTCCCATTGACTATGAGAGAGAATGAGAGAGAGAAAAGAGGGGAAGCAGAAGAAAGGGAGAAGGAGGAAGAGAGAGAAAGAGAGAAGAGAGAAGAGAGAAAAGAGAGAAAGAGAGAAAAGAAGAGAAAGGAAAAAAGAGAGAGGGAAGATAAGAAGAGAGAGAAAGAGAGACAAGAGAGATTGGGTCAACGGCATAACCGCCGATTCCACTGGTTGTGAGAGAGAAGGAGAGATAGAGAAGAGAGAAGAGATAAGGGAGAGAGAGAGAGAAGAAAGAGAGGAAAAGAGAGAGCAGGAAGAGAAGAAGAGAGAGAAAGACAAAGAAGAGAGAATGGGCAGGCGCCTTAGCCTCCGATCCCACTGATTGTAAGAGAGAAGAGGGAAAGGAGAAGAGAGGAATGAGGAAGAGAGAGAAAGAGAGAAGAGAGAAGAGAAGGGATAAGAGAGAGAAAGAGAGAAAGAGAAGAGAGGGAATAGAAGAAAAGAGAGAAAGAGAGAAGAGAGGTTGGGTTGGCAGCTTAGCCGCTGTCCCCACAGTTGTGAGGAGAGAGAGAGAAGAGAGAAGGGAGGAGAGAGAGAGAAAAGAGAAGGGAGAAGAGAGAGGAAAAAAGAAAGAGAAGAAGAGAGATTGGGCCAGCGGCTTAGCCGCCGGTCCCACTAGTTGTGAGAGAGGAGAGAGAGATGGGAGAAGAGAGAGAAAGAGAGAAAAGAAGGAAGAGAGAGAGGGAAGATAAGAAGAGAGAGAAGATAAAAAGGCACGTCGAAAGCCTAAGCTGCCGGCCTAGTTGGCTGGGAGAAGAGGGCATGAGAAGAGAGGGAGGTGAGAGAAGAAAGAGATAGAAAAGGAAGAGAGAGAAAGAGAGATGGTTTACCTAGTCAAGCCCTCGAATCGAGCTGGCGGCGAGGTCGGAGTGAGGGGTTCTAAGTGAGGAATGAAAAGTTCCAAGCAAGGAGTGAGAAGTTCCAAGAGCAATGACTTCTGGGGAATGTTTTCTCTCTCCTATTTTGGAATGAAAAAGGGGTGGGGAAAAGTATTGCAAAGCAAGGGAAACTCAAATAGGAAACCTTACGCTTAAGGGGTTTCATTAATTTGTCTTTCTCTTGGACATAGGGTTACAAATGTTTATATAGAAATTCCCTTGAAACAAGAGTGGATGCCCAAAACTAACTAAGATTTCTAGAAAAAATCAATTTTTATGAATTAAATTTAATTATCGTTTTTGGGAAAAAATGGCGATTTTGCCCCTACCCACAATCTTTCAAATTACAAGATAGTCCTAAAACAGTGGCCATGAACCATGATGATCTTTCGGAGTTCATTTCGAGCCTTTCCAATGAATTTTCGATGAAAATAATGCTGTAAACATGACACTCGACAAGGCGATCGTTTTGATATATCTTTTGATCCTCGAATCGAAGTATTGAGCTTTCGGCAAGATTCGTCAAAAGATGAGAAATGTGCAATCTAAGATCTCTAATCTTGTTCATTCATTGTCATTTTTTATCGATATTTTTATCGTGGAATGACGGGGAAGTCATCACGATCGTTTGGCGACAAGAATGGCTCGATTTGGTGCTCGAATTGCCATTTGCCAAATTGGGGGAATCCACCGGAATTTTGATTCCGGACACCAAAAAATACCTCTTTTTCTACCTAAAAATACATCCTTTGTGGCCATTCATCATATGTGATGCTTAACTTAAATCGAAGCCCTTGACCTTGTGGTCACAATGGGTCCAGTTTCAAGTCGATCAAATGTCGAGGCTTCATGATGTGGCCATTTGATTGAAGGGATCTTCTTCTTCCAAAAATCTACAACACATGAGTTTTCTTAAGCAGCTTCTCTCTAATATTTCTCCCATCTCGGGCCGCGTCATGGGCCCTGCCACATACCAAAATGTGTGCGTCAACGAGACGAAGATTTTGATGAAAATTTGAGATTGATCCGGCTTAAGAGGAAGGAGATATGAACCTTGAAAGGTGTTCCCGAAGTCACATTGCACAGTTTCCAAAAAACGGAAACTGGTTCACTGAGGATGCGCCAGAATAGTGTATAACCCACCTGTTTTGGGTAAGTTGGCCATAGAATGTCCAGAAGCGTCCGAATGACCCGAAATTTGACATTTGGGGGTTTCTGGACCTTTTGAATCCAATGTATGTAGTCTGGTGCTCATCTCAAGCTCTGGTAATGGGGCAGTAGTTAAAAGGTGCATTTTCAGCATGTTAGAGGTTGCAACTAAAAACCAGTTTTGTCTCTGATCTACCATAATGTCGTTAGATTGTGATGAAACTTGTCGAGTGTTCTTTGGGAGTGATACTACCTCTTCATGCCCTTTGGGGCCTATATATTGTCTTTCACCAGTTTACTCCAGATCGAGGTTTATTTCAATGGTGCTTCCATGGTCCGTGGGCATTTTGGTACCCACAGGCTTAGGTCACGACTGGCTTCCTGCTTATTCACATCGGGGATACAAGTGTTGAAAAATACCTTAAAATAATGATACATTATTAGGGGTTTAGCAATTTATCAAATCACACCCATGTGAAAAGTCAAATATTTTAATGTTTTATGTGATTTGATAAAGTTCCCTAATTACTTACAAAAAACAGATATTAGGAACTCAAAAGTGTTGTAAATCCTACCCTGCACACTCAAAATAGACTTCATCAATTTGTGGGGGACTATAGTGTTATACATCATTTTTGACGTATGTATCTCCAGAGCGAATAAGGAGAGAGCTGATAGTAATCCGGTCCTACCGGTATCCAAGATGCCGCCAGACCACGGGGAACACTATAGAATTTAGATTAATATTGGGAGACCTCAAATTTCATGAGAGGGTAGTTTTGGATACCCTAAAGATACCTGTAAAGTTTTGTTGCGTTCTGATAAGTTTTGATATGATCAGGAAGAAACTTGGTTTTCAATCATATTGAAAAATAGACCCTATAACTATAGTCATATCTTTTGGGTCTCAGAAAAGTATAAGAACACCGCCATTGGATCCCGAACGTCAAAAATCCCCTAGATACCAAATTTCGGTTCAATCTGACCCTTCACGACCATTTTAGGCCTAACTTACCATAAAAGGGTGGGTTTTACACTATTGCGGTGCACTGTCGGTGAACCAGTTTTCATTTACGAAAACTGTGTTTTCTCATTTTGGGATGATTTTAAATTGCTCATAACTTGCTCATTTTGTGTCCGATTAAGTTCAAATTAGGATATGAGCTAGATCTCGACGATACGCTCGTTTTGACATATGGCACGCATCATGGTGTAGCCCAAAACGGGAGAATTTCTAAACATAAGATAAGATTAAAACGTGAAAATTCAGATTTTATAAAGAAGAACATCCAATTCTTTGAGAGGCCATAGCTCAAGATCCCAATGACAGATCGTCGCAAGTACGGGTCCGTTGTGATTGTGCTTAGAAGAGCTATAATTTGATATACTTTATTTATACAATCAGAGGCCGGATGACACAAATTTTAAGGTAAAAAATGACATGCTTTTTTTGTCGTCGAAATCTGATTTTCGGCAATTTTCCAAAATTGGAACATGCTCAAATAGAGACAAAAACGGATTAAATTTATCACAAAATGATCATGATAGTAACCTCTTCAATTTGTGTTCAAAATGAAGACTCGGAACATCATTGATCGCGCTGGATTCTTCGATATTTGATCTCCCGAATTACCACCGTAAGCAATGGCAAGAGGCCCCTAATGGAGGGATGGTTTTATCATTTATTGAAAAGTGTTTAAGGGAATTTTGATCATTTGGTCCAAAAGCAGGATTAATATTTTAATTCATAATTTAATTCATAAAATATGTATTTTTTTTGACAATTTTAGTAGTTTTTTAGTATTCCAACCTTGTTTTGTGGTTTCTCTATATAAGGAGCTCAAGTCATTTGTAATAGTCACTCTAGGAAATCACTCTTAAACACTTGAAAATTAAGAGTAAACTCTTGAATTTTTTCTTATTCTTTTGCTTTGTTCTCAAGTTCAAGACTCAAGATGGGAGGAAAGAGAAAATACCCTTGGGAACCTTTTATGCCCTAGAACTTCAAAACTTCAACTACCTTAGAACTCCCAACTTCCATTCCCATACACCCTAGAACTTCTAGCTTCCATATATTGTAGAACCCCTAGCTCCCAATCCTAATCCATATACCCTACACCTTACCTTAGCTAGCCTACACCCTATCCTACTCCATACATTATAGCATCCTATACATTTTAGTTATCATATATCTTACCCTATATTATACACACTAGTTCTTATACATCATACCTCAACTCAACTCATCTAAGCCATACACCTAGTCTTTAAACCTTAGCCTAGACCCACAAGGACCAAGGTTTCTCTCTCATGTGCATGAAAAGGGACCGACGAAAGTACACCTAGGCTCAATCCCATGCTAGTACCACTCTCTCTACTATCTATTCTCTCTTCTTTATCTATTTCTCTCTTCTTTTTCTCTTTCTTCTCTCTCTTCTTTCTCTCTCTTCTTCCTCCCTTTCTCTTATTTCTCTCTTTCCCTTTCTCTCCTTCTTTATCTCTCTTCATTTCTCTCTCTCTCTCTCTCTCTCTCTCTCTCTTTACTGGAGCCTGGGGCAAGTCCGAGCCCTCTTCATTTCTCTCTCTTTTTCGCCTCTCATTATCTCTCTATCTCTGTCATCCTAGCCCAAATCTGCACCTAGGGAGGACCCGGCTTCACTCCCTCTCTCTATTTCTCTCTTGTTCTCTCTCATCCTCGCATAAGCCCTTGGACCCGCACCCTAGGCATGGCTCGGCTTCACACCATCTCTCTATTTCTCTCATGTTCTCTCTCGTCCTTTCTTAAGCACTAGAACCAGCACCCTTGGTGGGCCCGACTTCACTCCATCTCTCTATTTCTCTCCCGTTCTCTCTCACCTTTGCCCAGATGCTCAGACCCGCACCCTAGACAGGTCCGGTTCCCTCTCTCTATTCTCCCATTCTTTGTTACCCTTTCCCTTACTTCCAGATGCTCGGACCCGCACCCTAGGTGGGTCTGACTCTCGTCCTCTCACAATTTTCCTCCCTAATATAATCCTGGACCCACATCTAAGGTGGATCCATCCCCTCTACCCACCACTCTCAACCTCTTTCACCCCAGTCTACCCCTTTAGACACTCGAACCCACACCATAGATGGGTCCATCTTCTTTCATCCCTCTTAACTATCTTCTTTCTCACTCTAAATATCTCTATCTCTCTAACTCATATATTCATCTTATTTTATTGTTTCTTCATTCTCTCTTACTCACTACTTCTTTCACTTCTTAAGAACCGGTTCGAGGTCTGCCTGAGATAGTGCCCTAAGGTTCTAACTCTTGGATTTCTACTCTAGCAATCAACTCGTACAATGTAGTCGAGTGATAAGAGACATTGATTCTCTTACACTAGGTCACTCGGGTTGGGGTCATCCTAAGTCAGCTTTTTTTAAAGTTCTAACCCTTTCACTACTCTAACAGTAATCACACAGTATTTGGGTTGTGAGAGGCTTTCATCTCTCTCTCTCTTTTCTTTCTCACTTTCTTCTCCCTCTTGATCACTTTTAGGGAGCTCTTTGGTTTAGTGATATAGTTATAGGTTCAATCATGTAACTCCACTTTCTAAATCCTCCAGGTACCAAGGCTTCAAGCCTGGTGCTTTTTCTTATCTCCGGTAGTACCTCTTAGGAGAGGTTATACCGGGAGGCTGCCCAATTTTCTTTGAGTCATCCCTGCAATTCTTTTATGTCTTTGACTTCATCTTCCTTTTCTTCTCACTTCTAAACTAAATTTCATCAACTCACTCTGATTCTCTTCTTTCTTCTCTTTCTTTCTTATTTCTCTTATGACTCTACCCCCAAAACTAGAACCATCAACCCATAAAGCACACCAGAGAGGAGTTAACATTAAGTGGATTTCATTAGCGGCTTTTTTTTAAGTGAGAATTCAGGTGTGGTGTTGAGTTTAGAGAGGGGGCCGAATTCAAACCGTATTGCTAGACAGCTGAAGGGATTTCGTTCAAGACCAGGTGTAAGGTAGGTGCTTGAGTTCATCTCTTCATTACTTTAAAATCCTCTCATAGTTGGACATACCTATCCGCATGTGACACACGAGTCGCATACGCACTCGTGAGGTCAAGCAGTTGTTCGAAAGGGGTTCAATCGAACCCGAGTCCCCGAGGGAGCCTGAGCTAAGTAGATCCAGGCTCAACCAAATAGATCTAGACTTTCAAACCCGCAAAAACAATTTTTTATTATGTATTCGTAAGGCAAATCAACTTAAGCTCAAAAAAATCCTTCTAACCACATTTTGGCAGGCTAAACAACTTAATCACGAGATTGGACTAGGATGTATAATCAATTTTTAATTAATTTTGAAAAGAGTAGATTGTATTTTCAACACTGTCAATTGTAAAAACATCCAAATTATCGCCCTTCTTAACAATATTTAAAATCTTTCATTCAAGTTTCGTAAAATTTGCATAAATCCCACTTGTTTATTTTGTTCATCTTTTACTTCTACAAAATAATTAAGAAGTTGCACTTTGGCTATGCTCAACATCCAGTTTTTTGAGTTTTGTATGGTTCCATAATTCAATTTTCGAACAAGCAGTACAATGGGAATATAAAGAAACTTAAAAAAGGTAATATGGTCTAAAACATGGATCGTATGAAATGATAATACCAAATCTTTTTACTGGATTTTTCAGTGTTTGTAGTTTCTGTTTTTTTTTTAGTAAGTTATCATATATTTTCTTACTACTTTTATCCTGGTCATTTAGGACATTCCCCTTACCTTTTTAAATCCTTCCACTTGAACCAAATCATTCCTCCTAACCGGTACGGAACTAGGACAATGCTGCACATGACTAGACAATTTAAGTCTACTTTCCCTCATTTTAATGCCTATTAGAGCTACCCTTAAATTTCCTTGAATTTGTTCATTCCAAATTTTTTCCTTCCTCGTCTTGTCAGTCATCCATCTCAACATCCTCATTTTAGCTACAGTCATCCTCATTTCAAGCAAATATATTAGACCAAAATATATATATATATATATATATATATATATATGAATCAAACGAGCCAACTCATGGATTGTAACTCCTATATTATTTTTAGAGCTACCTACCCAAATAATCAGCATAAGGGGGAAAAAAAGAAAAAGAAACAAAAAAAACATATTGGAGCAAAAGAAAAAAAATAGAATCACTAATAAAGAAGTGAATCAAATGAACCAACTCATGTATTATACCTCCTATATTATTTCTAGAGCGACGCACCCAAATACGAGCTAATACCCACATACCCAACCAAAGAATCAAATCCAAATGGGCCAACAAGTAGATCCTAACTGCTATACTCTTTTTAGATTCAAAGCTAGAAACAAGACCTTTCTCCTTTTTGGAGAAATACTCATGTAGACTTCTTTTTCAAGATCATTATGTAAGAAGGCATTTTTAATATCCATCTGATACAAAGACCACCCACAATTAAATAACACAAACGGTATTCATCTTAACAACCGGTGCAAAAGTTTCTTTATAGTCTACACCATAAGTTTGGGTATAAAATAAGACTATTTATTTCTATACACAGAATGGTGCGAGGCAGAAAAAAGAAACAAAATGTTTGTTTTAATATCTATAGTTTCCATTTTTCAAGGTAAATTTTTTTTTTTTGAATTTTTTTGGTGTCATAATATTAAAATTTATAAGGGGCTTTAATTTTATTTATCATATTATAAAAAAATGAATTAATGAGTGTGTTAATTAATTTAATAATATTAATCAACATGTCAATTAATTTATAAATCTTACCATGTTATGTTTCCAAATTAGTGTGTCATATTCATTGAGCCTCAACAACATTTTTTTTTCATTAAATGAATTAATTAGAGTGCCAAATTACAAAACTATCATATAAAAGTTTTTTCTATTTATTAGTAAAACGGTTTTTCAATAGATTTTATTACCACATGTATTTTTATTTTTGTTTTTTGTTTTTTGTAGCTATTGTGCATGTTACCGATAGGATTTTTTTTATTTTTCGAATTTTGATATCCTTAATTTTCATTTTTTGATTAAAGTTTTTTTATTTTTTTTAATATCATAATATTAGAATTTATTGGGGGTTTTATTTTTGCTTTTAATCATATGATATAAAACCATTTTTTAATAATTTTTAATCATGTTTTACTATAATATTATAATTAATAATTATACATTGATAACCCAATCTTGTATTTTATTTATTACTTTATTTATATCATAAATTATGTAATGATTTATTTTTCTTATAGTTGTGAATAAATTTTTAAAATTAGATGATATTATAAAACATTTTAGATTTGTTCCTATTTATATAGTAAAATAATTATAAAATATGTACCAATAATTTCAATTTCATTATATAATATTATAGTTAGTCGGCTTGTGATAATTTTTGAATGAGTAAATCGAATTAATAAATATTTAATACTTCGATATGATTCTAGTTTCACCTTAGATGAAAATTATTCTTTTTTATAATATTATAATACTATATTATAATTAATAATTATACAGACATCCAAACATAAAAACATATCAGTATTCACATATTTTTACAAAGTAATGAAAGTACATAATGCATCACTCCTAATTACATTTAGAAACTAAAAGAACACTAATTTTAGAGATCTATAGATATTTTTTGAACATTTTTTGGGACAAAAATTACTAACTCTACTGATTCTTAGTTCCGACCCTAGTATGGGTGTGACCGTTTCAAATAACCGATCCGATTTTTTAAACCTTGTTGAAGACTATGGTTTTCATTTTTATCTTTTCCCCATATAAGATGGTTTCTATTGAAGTGAAGTAAACCATACAAATGGCACTTTATGGTATATTGTGCACCACAGCGGCATCCGAGAACATGAAAGTTGCAGTTAATGAGTTTATGCCTCAAATAAAGTCACCCGATACTCCACGTCATCTTTTTTCTCTTCACATTTCATAGTAAAACCAAGGTTATAGAATTTAGAAAAATTCAATTCCGGATAATAAGTGAAGTTTATGACCGGCATCAAATATCAATATGCATATGCATAAAACTTGACATAGCAACCCAAACTCCAAATAAATTAATGTCTTGGACACCACAAATATATGTATTTATCACTGATATTTTATGACCATTTTCATGTGCATGTGTTAAAATGCGTAGAGTACAAACCACTCCCCTCACATACTGTAATTTATCTAAGTGTATGCCATGTAGTAGGGGAAGGTATACGGTCCTATTGTTTCTTCATCACCTTCCATCCCATAAATAGGACCTGATGAGCCATGCACATGTGACCGCATGATAAGAAGAGGGGCGTGCGTTTTGCGTTAGGCTAACCCTTGCTTCTTGCAAGAAAACAGATGCGTTAGGCTAGCCCTTGTTTCTTGTTTTTGAACTGTAGTTTGCTGGGCGCACTAGCGGCAAAAAAAACTACATATATAAAATAGCAAACCAACAAATGCACTTCGGCGCGAAGACAAGCAAGAAAACGGAGCCACTACTCATTCTTATCGATGTAATAAAAGGTATCGTAGATAGCGGCAGGGCCGAAAGAGTCGGTCTTGTATGTTCTTTTTTACATTGGAACCACTTAAGAGAAGCCTCTTGCAAGTCAGGGCAGATGTTGTTGGGGGCAGTGACGGAGGAGGCAGAAGCCTGCCCCGTCATCTACCATAGAGAAGGCTAGTTGAAATGCTCTGGTTCGCCTGTGGTTATAAGTTTGTCAAGGTGTTTTCCTACTTCCAAAGGGTGGTAAAATTAGATAAAGATAGGCAAAACATGGGTTTCAAAACACGGATCCGCTGCTTGATCGGCCCTCCTTTGTACTGAGCTTGACCCTCCTTTGTACTAATCAAGATTGGAAAAATTGTATGGTCCAGATTGGCCAAATAGGCACTCTATCTGAAAGTAAAATGAAAAAAATTGATAATGACAAAAAAATAGCATAAATCACTCCAATTTGTAAAATATTTGTCTGGTAGTTTAAATCATTAAAAAACTATATTCTAGAAGGTGAATAATGGGTTTAATAAAGAATATGGTTGATGTTCAATTTGGCCCAATGAGGTAACGGATCAAACCAAATCAATGATTATTGATCAGCATTGGCTATTTATGATTTTTGTGAGTTCAGAAATGAGCCGCTTCTTAAAAATCTAATTTTGAGATGGATTTTTTGACTTAATTTTTATGGACATGATCATGAATATAAAAAAATAAATAATTTGTGAAAATTAAAAATAATAATTCTATTAAAAAAACATTTGGACCATTAGTTTCAATTATTTTTAGACGGATAATTTATACTTGGGACCGCATATTGTAGAAATTCGGTCGAGCCCGCATGAAACAATTTCCCTTTTTAAAAATCAACTATTTTTAGAACCTTTGGGGAAGTCATTTTCAATCATAAACTATTTCAAGATATAGGGTTTCCTTCTAGGTGAATGCCAAGAACTCGAATATCACACTTCAGAATTTTACAACTTTATGTGTTGCATTGTTAATGATACGCAATTGAACATAATAGATTTTGAAATAAGAAAATATTTGTATTTTTAAATACACCATACAAGTTTATTTACCAAGCACATCAATTGTAGTTTTATACCATTGTTTATGAAAAACAATATATTTCTCTTTTATTGAAGAAATGATGGTCGACAGGGTCTTAGCAAGAGATACCTATAGAGGAGATGGCATAAGGAAGATAGAGGAGCTAGAAATCATAAAAATTGTGAGAATCAACTTTTCAAATATATAGATATTTAAAACAACAATTTTCTACTAAAAACATATGTATTCTTTAAAATTTACAAAATAAGAATCAATGTTAGTTTGCCAAATAGCAAATTTTAAAATTCTTGAAAAATAACAATTGAATGAACTGAAATATAGTTATGACAGAAAACAAAAGTATTATTTTTTAAAACCAATAGATTAGGACCGAATTGGAATAGTTGTAACTGGGTAACAAGCTAAATAGTTGATCTTTTATGGGTATTCTGATGAATTTCCATTGCTATTATCATAATAATAATAATAATAATAATAATATCAATCTTTGTATTTTTAATATGTTTAATACATTAAAAAATATCCATTTTAATTTATGAATGGACCATATTCGGCAGAGAATCTACTTTGCTGGTCTATAGATTAGGGTTCATTTTCATCCCATTTATTATTTTATACAAACATTTCTTGTTCAGAAAATTGATGGGAAATTCACTACTCTCACAAAGCATTTCTCTTCTCTACACGGCATTGGAAGTATGGATCAACCCAAGGCAAACCTAAATTTGAAATAGAAAAGAAGTTACGATTTAAGAGTTTGGCACATCCCAGAAAATCGAAAATTAGGTAGGTAAATTTAAAGCCATCTATTTGAGAAGGGCAAGTAAATTAAGTTACCCAAAAAAAAGAAAAACAAAACAAAACAAAAAAAGATATAAATTCCAATGATCTCTAGCCACCATTGAAAGGTATGCCATTTTGGTTCTTTGTTTCCTGGTTCATGGTTTTCTCACAAGGGTCTCTAGAAAGACGAGAATTTTCTAGTTGCTAAAGCTCAAAGGTTATGATCAGGATATTAGAATGCAATGTAGGGCAGTTCTGTAATTTGTGTATGCTTTAAGTGGTTTATGTATTGTAAAGTCAGTTGCTATAATGTGTACAGGCAAATTTGCCCTTGCTCAAGATGTAACATTATATCTATACTACATTATTAAGTGAGAGTTAAGGGATAAACTCTTATCATGAAAATAAGAAAGGACCCTAATCTTATAGAGAGTGTAGGACATATTACCCTATCTATAGGGAGAGAGAGACCTGTACCCTCTTTAGAGGGAAAGAGATAGACGTGGATGAAAGCGAGATATGAGAGATATATATAGAGAGAAAATTAAAAGAGTAAGAGATTTTAGAAGATAGAAAATCTTTAGAGAGAATTTTATGGTTTCTATTAAACTTTCTAAACGTATTGGTGTAGAGATATAGGAAGAGAGGTGTGTACCCTCTTTAGATAGAGAAAGAGAGAGAGACATGGATGAGAGAGATATGTGTACCTATATTCAAGGGAAGAGATAGATAGAGAGAAAGAATGGATCAAAGAGAGGTGTGAGAGTGATATATGAAGAGAAAAACAAAGAGTAAGAAACTTTTAGAAGATAGAGAATATTTAGAGAGAATTTTATGGTTTCTATTAAACTTAATAAAAGTATTGGTGTAGAGATATAGGAAGAGAGATGCTACCTTCTTTAGAGAGAGAGAGAGACGTGGATGAGATACACATGAGAGAAATGCATACCTATATTCAAGGGAAGAGAGAGTATATGTATCTCCTAAAATATTTAGCAGTATCCTAAAACAATCCTAAATCATGTAAAGAGATATGTTTATAAAAGCTTTGAGATAGGGGACGTGGAGAGAGAGAATGCATGAGAGAATTTAGGAGAGATAAAAGATTTTTATGGAAGCTTATATTAGGGGAAAGAGATAGGGAAAGGTGGGGAGAGAGAGAATGTGTATAGAGAGATATATATGAATTATTGATATGTAGAGATTTTTATGAAAGCTTATGTGTAAGGGAGAGAAAAAAAAAAAAGAAGTTGAGAGAATCAATATATATCATAAATAACAATCTATAGAAACATACTAATCATACCAAATTAAAACAAAAATAAAATAATCAATTCTATTATAAATTTCATTGATTTAAATAGAATATGCTTATTTAAATATATCACAATCTATATCTAATTAGAGAGATGTACATATCTTTAAGGGAAGAGAGATCTAAACAGGCTATATTTAAAAGAAAAGAGAGAGAGTATCACAAGCCCCTCCCTCAAGGTATGAGAGTACGCATATTCTTTTTTGAGATAATGGTTCCCCATCATGCTTTATGGTTTCCTTATATTAGTTAATTTTCATTAGATTTTGTGTTTTTATTAGATATTGGTTCAATTTTGTTAAATTTTGTGTTTGTATTACATAGTTTCGTTAAGCTTTTACCTGTCTTTGAGGTAATGGTTCCCCGTCATGCTTTATGGTTTTGTTATATTGGTTCAATTTTGTTTGTGTTTTCATCTTATGTTGGTTCATTTTCATTAAATTTTATATTTTCATTACGTAATTTTGTCATGATTTTACCTTGGATCGGTTTCATTAAACTTTGTGTTTTCATCATATATTGGTTCAATTTCATTAATTTTCAAATTTCAATAGATATTTTCATCAAGTTTTTACCTGATTTTTTATTTTCAATATGCAAAGTCATAAAGGTGCTTTTCTAAGTATATATATATATTTTTTTTTTAAGATTAGTTTTCATAATTTTTTAGGTTTCAAGTTTTGTTATTTCAGTTAAGTGATAGAGGGGTCTGCCCCGCATGAGGGAGTAGAAAGAGACATAACATGCTCATAGCGGTGCTCCATAAGCATATATATAGTATGAATCATGTAAGTGATTTTCATGTGCCAATGTATATGACAACGCAGGTTTTTCTTTTGGGTTAGCAAAACATGTCTCGGAGGAAGAGACCTTAGTCTACAAATATGAATAAATTCTATAAAAGGCACTTTTATGTATCATTTCTAAAATTCTGGGTTTCGGATCATGGCTTAGTGGTTAGGGCATTCAAGGGCACAATACTTCATTTCCTTCCTTTTCCTGTTAAGATTGTATTGGACCTCAGTTGCTTTAGAAACTGCATCGGAAATCTCATCCCTGTGTTCTCCAAACCGTGTAATAAGTGACTTTTATTTGAATTAAAAAATAACAAATAAAAATTATAAGATATTGAAATAATTACAAATTTTTTACTCTAATT
>NW_006497560.1:1207127-1219676 GCF_000471905.2 Amborella trichopoda | reverse complement strand
CTTCAAGGGAAGAGATTAAGCCAGAGTTCCAAAAGCATAAGCTTTTATTTCTTTTTCAATTTTGAAATCCATGTGGAATAAGCCCCCCAAGGCCCTACCATTTATATATTATAAGTTAATATTTAAAAACATTAGATGTCCATACAAAAATTAAAATGACCCAAATAATCCTAACTTAAACATAAAATTCCTAATGATAATTTTACCCCTGCGAATAGGAACTCATAACTAGTACCCATGAATATTAGTGAATAGTAAATAAAAATATAAAAAACCTTATAACCCTAAACAAACTTAAGAAACCTAAAACGTAAATCCTAAAAATAAAAATAAAAATAAAATATATATCCTTTGAAAATGAATAAAAATTTAAAATAAGAATAATTGTATCCTGCATCATTTACCGCTAATTGGATAATACAAGTCCTCAAGTTTTGAATTGTTCTAGGATGACTTTAGCATCAAAATTATCTTTTTCAACCTTCTTCTTCTTTGTTGCCTCAAATATTATTTGTGACAAGAAAAAAACCCGAAGAAATAGATCCTGGAATTTATAGTAAGGAATTTATATAAACTAATCAAATTTGGCTATATCCCTGAACTCGCATTGAAATTTGCATAGGAAATTTTTGTATAAGAAATTTCAAGCTCAATTTTCTGGCCTTTAGAGGCTTTCTCGGCATCTATTGCATTACTCTCAGAAACCAAGGCCACGACATGTTGTTTATGAGACAACCGCAGTTTTGTTGCGCTATTCTAAATTTAATGTCATAAATCTCTTAAATGCTCCGCCTCTTTGATATCCCTAATATCGCCATCTTTTTCTTCGTCAAATATTGATTTAACCATGAAATTTTGATCATCATCATACATTGGATCTCCTACAAGATCTTGTTCTTCATCTATGTATATATTGAAGATTGGTAATAGAACCTAATCCACAACCTGTTAATGTTCAACAAAGACAACGTCACCATCAAGAACGTCCTTCAAATAAAAACCTGAGTGATATTACCCACGTCTAAATCTTCAATCACTTTCCTCTTCACTGTACTCTTTATGCGAAGCACGAAGATGGAAAGGGTGGTACTTCACATCTTCTTGGGAGGAAAGATCATTGTCTTGCCTATGAATAACACTTGCAAACTATTGTGCCAATTGCTGGACTTGCTTTTTAAGTTCCTCAATTTCTTTGTTTTTGGGATAACAAAGTGGATTTGTGAGAACCTCCCTCCCACAACCCCTTCACGCCAAGGTTTCACCAAATTCCCAAACCCTAGGCAGATGATCAACAAAAATTGTTGAAATCAACAAATATCTATGCTGATTTGGTAAAACTTGGCCCAAATCAGCAAACCCTAAATCTAGTTGCAACTTCTTGGATTTGTTGTTGAAAAAGACCCTAGCTCTGATACCAATTTGATGCAGAGCGATTGAAAGAAAACAAAAAAATCAGCAGGAAAACATGTCAAACACAAGCAATAATTAGGAGAAACCTTGGGTCTCCTCCTCACCTCAAGCTAGGGTCCTAAGAACCTAAGATTTTTTAATTTTAAAAATCACGTGGGATGATCCACTGAAGGCCCTACCACTCTTATATATCATAATTTAATATTCATCATCATCGTCAAAGCCCTTTCCCAACTAACTGGAATCAGCTACATGAGTCCTAATCCACCATTTTGTTCAATTAAGGGTCATACTCTCAGTTAATCTATAAGTCCCTGTATTTTTTGTCACTATTTTCAACCTCCTTTTGGTCATGTCTTTTGCCCTGTTTTAGCCTTTCACTTGAACTAACTCACACCTTCTAACAGGTGTGTACCTACACCACACATAAGTTTAATCTCTCATCTTATCGCCTATTAATGACACACCTAAATTTTTCGGAATGTATTTATTTTGAATTTTGTCACTTCTTGTCGTGCCACTCATCCATCTCAACATCCTCATCGCCACGACATTTATTAGATGAATATATTGTTTTTTTACGACCCAGCATTCCACCCCAAAGAGCAAAGCTGGTTTCACAGTTATCCTATAGAAATTGCTCTTTAGCTTCATTGGAATGTTGTGATCACATAAAATTTTGATTGCGCATCTCCACTTAGCCCATCCAACTCTAATTCTATATGCAACACCTTCTTCAAACTCTCCATTTTCTTGAATTATCGACCTAATATATCAATAGTGTGCTCTTTTTTGTATTCCCTGGCCATTAATCTTCACTACTTCCTTATCTCTACTCCTATTATTACTAAACTTGCATTCCATAATGGTTCGAGTTTCAAGAGAAAGCCTAATGATGGCTTGTACTTGGAAATTGATAAGGAAATTTGGACAGCAGATTTTCCGTTCCTACATATATCCCTCAATTTTTTCTTTCCTTCTTGGACCTCTTTTAAAACAGAAAACTATTTGAAGAGCTGGGGGGTTTTTATTGTGGGTGGATGCTTCTTATAAAGGGTTGCAAGGATATCCTTCTATGGCCTGGAAGTTGTTGTTACTTTTGTGGAGGTGGAGTGAGATGTATCTGTTGTCATACTGCCTTATTGCAATCAAAGGTCAGACCCCAAGGATGAGAGAATGATTTGATCCTTTATTAATTGATCCCTTGGTGGTAATGGAGATAGAAGGTAATGAGGTGATTCTGGGGGAGTGCAGGATGGTTCGGGTGGGTGCAGGAAGAGGAGAATACCTTTGACCCAGACTGTGCTTTGGTTGTGAATGTAGAGGCTGATCTTTTGATTGCGATCCCCCAAGAGGTGGCTCTGCCTCTGTTGCTTTCTGATAGTGGTGCTAGTCCAGTCCCACATGATGTTGATAAGGAGGAGCCTCAAGTTGCGATGATAGTGAATGATATGGGGATGGATCTTAATGTCCCTATAGGGGTGTTCATGCAAGAACTAAAGGCTAAGAAGCAACCTTAGAAGTTGGCTGAGGTGGGGGTAGCTAAAGCTCAAAATCTGGTGAAGGCTGATAAAAGTACTAGGGCTAAAGGGAAGATGGATGAGGCAGGGACTGGAGTAGCCAAGTCCTCAATGAAGGGCGATAAAACCCTAGTCAAAGTTGGGAAATCTTCTAAGAAGATAAAGTATCCGGCCAGGGGTTTTAGATCTTCTGCTAGGCTGGAGGCTTGTGGAGTCATCAAGAGTGTCGTTGCTCCAAGAGGGATTGTGTTCAACGAACCGGCTACCATTGATCTGATGGAGGATACTTCGGCTTCCCTAGCTTCGGACTCGGTGGACTCTGCTGCAATGAACGAGGCATTGATGCTTAAAGAATTTTACTTTGGACGAGGTCTGAATGGGCCAGGTTCTACTTCTAACCCCTCTTTTTAAATGAATCTATTATAGGTGACCCTAGACAAAAAAGGGATGTTCTCTTTTTAAATTTTACTAGAGACCAAACACCCTAACCCAAACGTTGTGGGGGGCAGGGAGGTATGGGACTCAAGGGCATTGGCTTTTTCTGGTATTGATATTGGTATTATAGAACTTTGATATTATCTTTAGAGATAAATTTCTCCTTCTTGGTTTTCATGGCCCCATGCCAAGCTTTTCTTGGGAACTGATGAATGTTTATGGTTCAAACTTGCATGCTCTAAAAGAAAGTTTTGTGAATGATGTTATCCATAATTTTCATTAATCCTTTATACATTGGGGGGATTTTAACCTAATTAGATGGCTTGATGAATGTTCAGCTGGTATTCCTATTAATTCGTCTATGAGATTGTTTAACAATTTTATTGAGAGCAACTCATTTTTGGACCTTTCGGTGGTTAGTACAAAATTTTCATGGTCGAACCAAAGTACCACTAATCTATAACATAGATAGATTTTTGTTTCTGGGTGTTGGGTAGAAGCTTTCCCATTGGCTTGCTTCTGTCAAGCCCTTACTTGATTGCCCTTTGTCTACACTCCAATTGTCTTGAATACTAGTATGAAGGTCTGAAGCCTTTCAGGTTAGATATTAGGTGGTTGGAGGAGAAAGCTATGACAGATATTATTAGAAGCACATGGGAAAATACAATTTCAGTTGGGTCGTTGGATTTTCAATTACATAAAAAACTGTTCAAGATTAAGCATACTCGACTGGAAAAAGGAAAATGGTTATAATGTTAAGTCCAAAATTGAGAAGGTCTTAAGTGATACTGAACTTTTTTATCTTAATATTCAAAATTTGGGGGTTCTGACTGAGGATTTGATTTTGGGAAGAAATGAGAAGCTTAAATCTTTGAATGTATTGAGAAGAGTGGAGGAGATTTATTGGAAGCAAAAGTATATAACAAAATAGTTAAAAGAGGGAGATTTTAATACTAAGTATTTTCATTCTATCGCAAGTGCTAAAAGGAAACAAAATGATGTTTCTGGCCTGTCAATCCTTGGGGTTGATGTTGAAGATAATAATGAAATGGAAAGAGCTGTTGTGGACCCTATCAGGAGAGATTTTTCAACTGAGGTGAAATTCATACCAAAGCTAGATAGAATCCCCTTTAAAGTTGTGCCTGAAAAATTGAAATTGAATCTAAAAAGAGGTATCTCTTTAGATGAATTAAAAATAGTTGTTTTGGCTTTACCAAGTGATAAGACACCTGGACCAGATGGCTTCCCTTTGTCTTTCTTCCATAAATTTTGGAACTTGACTAAATTCGAACTATTGGAGATGGTCAGAGGCTTCATGAGAAGAGGGGAAATTTTTAAAGGGGTCAACTCTACTTATATAGCTCTTATTCCTAATAATATGTTATCTCTAAGCTTTTGGATATTAAACCTATTAGTCTTCTTACCAATCTTTAAAATATTGTAGCTAAGGTGTTGGCAAAATAGCTAAAGGTGGTGTTACCCTTCCTCCTTTCTAACACTCAATCAGCCTTCATTCAGAATCGTCAAATCTCAAAACTAAGATACTTGAAGTCATCTTTAAATTAGATATGGAGAATGCCTATGACAAGGTGAAATGTAGAATTTTGTTAGAAATAATAAGGAATGTGGGCTTTGGTGACAGATGGAGAAGTTGGATTTTTTAGTGTCTTCCTTAAGCACTTTTTTCTGTGTTTTTTAAGGGCAGCCCTATTGGTTTTTCCAATACCTCTAGGGGGCTTCGGCAAGGAGATCCATTGTCACCTTTTCTTTTCAGAATTTATGCTGAATGTTTAGTGTGATGATTCAGAGGGTGGAAAATAGTGGACTTTTGTAGGGTTCAAGGTGTCTGAGTTGGGGCCATGTGTATCTCATTTGCAAGATACTGATGATACACTAATATTTTGTGAAGCGAATGAGAATCAGGTAAAAAATATTATTGGATTTTTGGACTACTACGAGGTGGCCTTAGGTTTAAAGGTAAACTTTCATAAGACTTCGTTGATTGGTATTAATTGTTCTTCCTCTCAAATCCAAGAATTGACAAAGGTGTGGGATGTAGGTTTGGATCCTTCCCAATCTCCTACTTGGGTATGCCCATTTCATATGTGAGGCCTTATATTGTTGTGTGGGATAAAGTTATGGAGAGAGTTCAAGTTAAATTAGATCTATGGAAGCCTAAGTATTTATCGAAGGAAGGAAGGGTAACTTTCTTAACTTGCCAATATATAAAATATCTTTTTTGCAAATGCCAGCTTCAGTTGTTAAAAAAATAAAAAGAATGATGTGCAACTTTCTTTGGGGCTCCTTTGGAGAAGAAAGAAAATTTCAACTTTTGAGGTGGGATTGAGTATGTACCCCAAAGAGTGATAGAGAATTGGGTATTAAAAAAGTCAAGTCAGTAAATGAGGCTCTTTTATGTAAATGGTGGTGGCTCAGTTTCTATTTCAAATATTAACTATGGTATAAGGTTCTAGCATCAAAATATGGTCTTGATAGACAGGGCTCATGGTTAAGTGGAGGGAGACGCAAAGACATGTTGGCTTTATGTAAATCTATTTACAGATGTAAGCCAATGATTTCGGGATATTTTCAATGGCATGTAGGGAATGGAGAGCTTATCTTTTTCTGGCATCATAAATGGTAAGGTGCTCTTCCTCTCAAAATTGTTTTCCCTGAGCTTTTTTCAAAGGTTAGCTAACCTAATGCGAAGTTTGTTGAAGTCAGGGGTAATGTGATCTCTTGGAATATGATTTTTTCTTATAATATGTTGAATGATATCGAACTTTCCCGATGGACTGAACTGATGGGTATGTTGAATGAAGTTTACTTATCTCAGACAGCTGAAGATGATGTAATTTGGAAGGTAGAAAGCGATGGTGTATCCACAGTTAAATCGTGCTATAAATTGTTTTTTAATGATAGATGGATATGGTCTTTGCCTTCAATAGCAATGATATGAAAGCGGTCGATTCCTCATAAGGCCTAGGTTTTTATATGGTTGGCTGCTCAAGATAAGATTTTGACGGTAGATAACTTGATCAAGAGAGATAAGGTCCTTCCTAACATCTATTTGCTTTGTAAAGAAGATGGAGAATCTGGGGCACATTTATTTATTCATTGTTCTTTTGCCTCAAGGATGGGGTATTGGATGTTTGGGCTACTTAGGGTTAATGCTTCTCTACCCCAATCTGTGATGGGTGTTGTATCACAGTTAGCCATTCAACATTTACCATTTTGGGTAGTGTAGTATGGAAGATTGCAAGAGGGGCAGTCCTTTGGGAACTATAAAAGGAGAGGAATAGGAAGACTTTCGAAGGGGAGTATTTACCATTTGTTTGGTTGTTTTCTAAGATTAAATTGACCATCTGGTGTTGGTTGTCAGTTACAAAAGAAAGTTGGTGGATCATACAACCAGATGTTTTGGTTAATTTGCATAACCTTTTTTTATGGGAGGTTTTGAGACTAGACCTAGATGTATTTAGATTGCAACTAGCCTAGGGGGTCTCAAGTTGAACTTTGATGGAAGCTCTTTGGGGAATCCGGAGTTGGCCAGTATTGGGGGTGTTTTGCGTAACTATTATGGTGATTTCATTTTCTCCTATGTAGGACTTGTTGGTATAGCCGCTACTAACCATGGTGAGTTGCTTGCTCTGCTTCAAGGTTTGAAAATCTTCATATCTCGCAATCTTGGTAATTGTTGTGAGATTGAGCGTGATTCTTTGAATGTTATAAAATAGTGTAATAAAAAGCAACGGGTCCCTTGGGAGCTTAGATCTTGTTGGCTGTAGATTTTGAATTTAATAGACCATATGTCTGTTGCTTTTCTTCATGTATACAGAGACTCTAACTGGCTGACTCTCTTGCTGAAGGGGGCGCATCTTTGCCTTCTCTTTCTGTCTCTTCGATGTAATCTCCTTCTATAATGACTTTATTAATAAATGTTTGAATTTTGAATTTTGTCATATATATATATATATATATATTATATTATATTATATTATATATAAAAAGTATTAATATATTTATTATAGGGATTGTATACTATGAGACCAATTATTTTTTTTACAAAGAGGTCACAAGTGGTACTAGCCATTAGATATCAAATTGGACAGCTTGAGGTGTATCACAAAGTTTGAGAATTTGTTTTTTGAACTTGGTGTCTAATCAATGTTGCATACACAACTATCCAATTTGAAATCTAATAGACAAAAGTGATTGTGACTTTATTGTATTAGAAGCAACTTGAAAACAAGATTAAGGCGCACCTAAACAATCCATTAAAAAAAAAAGTTGTTTTGACATTGAAAAAATTTCTAATTGATCATGTTAACATAAAGATGTATGAATATGAAAAAAAAAAAAGTTTTGAGACCTAAAAATAGTGCATCTTGCAGCACACTATTCGGACTGTCTAATTTCAAGATTTTTAAGTGTTTATAGATCACCTTGATATGACTATTTTTTGAGTTTAAGATTTTATAGTTAGAGATGAAAATAGATTCTCAAACCATCTTAAGAATTTTTATACCAAAGTTGTAATTATGATAAAATTTGAAAGCCAGCTTTATTTTTTATTGTTTACGGTTGCAACCTTATACAAACCACACCCTAATTTATTTTAATAAGTACAAGTATCCAATATCTTTGCCATGTTGGAACATACATTTATTGCTCAAACTCTGTATTGGAGAGCTTCATGTAGTCAATGTAGAGTGTCATGGAAGTGTGGAAAAGAAATGACCGAGAATCTTCATGTTCATCTTCCACAAATCTGGTTTTTGATGGAACAGCCATGGACGTTTGATTTGAGCTGAGTTGATTGCCTTAAAACAAGTAGTGTTTCCCAAATTCTTAAGTCTATGTTAGTTATGATTAGTTAAAGTTTTTATGAATATGATGATCATTTGATAGAATAGGAGCACACCTAGTCATTTGATGATTAGTTAAATTTTTTGAGTCTCCCATAACAAGGTTAACGTGAGGTTTAAGCAAAGAGGCATAGAGTTTGCAGAAATAGTCATTTCATTTTTACGCAAGAGTGTGTTCTATACTCCCTCATAAGCATTCTATACATTTACTCCCTCAGGTAAAACACTACCTTGGAAAATTATTTTTGCTTTCGGAATCCATCTAGTTATAACTAGATGATTATTTTTAAAGAAAAAAATTTAGATTTTGAGTTCATAAACAGCTAGATCATTCCCTTTAAAAGATGGTTCCAGTGAAATCTTGGGATGATATTTTTTTCAGGCATATAAGAGTAAAAAAATAATAATGCCTTTTGAAGTCATATTCCGGATTCTAGAGGCCACATCCCCAAACTTTGAGATAAAAACATATGTCCCTAGAGTAATTGGAAAAAAACATTACATAATTGGAGATTGTGATGTAATAAAGATCTTAAGATTCAAGAAAATACAACATAAGCAAATGAAGGATTGCATTTAATAAAAGATTGCGGAAGTTTCCTTATCCCAGGTGATTATTGTTGTAAATCCCTTGATTCTTAAAAAGGCCGAACCTTTAAAATCTCCCTTAATATATTCAACAATAATATTCTAAAAGTTCGCAGAAAATCTCCTAAACTCGTGGGGATACTTCAATTCATAATACCTGAAATATTTTCTCGCAAAGATCAAGGTTTTAAAATGCTGGCCGATATTTTGGACTGGAGGTAGAGAACACACGCAAAAATCACAAGGCGACTGCTCGTTACGATCTCATTTGTTCTTATCAGTTTTTAATGGAATTGCAGGAATCATCCTTCCCCATAAATTCCAGCTACGATGATGCATACAAACATGAGGGAATGCTTAAGTGCGCATGTAACACAGATCTCTTCATATTAACATACACATACAATTATACGAGCAGGAAGCCAGGTGGAAAGCTGATACATACAATTTTCAGCATCTCCAATAGAAACACTTGCCGCTTTCTAGTACCAAATATTTCAAACTAGACTACTGCCATGAAAAAGTGGCGTGCTGATGATATCAAAAACCGGAGGTCTTATTGATGCTCTCTAGCGAGATAATGGCACCTGACCCATAACTGTCTGGGTCTCTAGATTGTGACAAAAGAATATAAGTAACCCAAACATGCAGGCAAACAAGATAAACAAGCGCATAACCTTGGGCTGTTCGGTTCCTCCTCAAAAACACAGCACCTGCAGAAAAAAGCGCATCCAATTGACGCAGCATAGACATTATATGGGGCATTATGGACCTCAATTCCTCTTGAATTGGCTGCCTTATCCTCATATTAGTATGATTATGAGCCCTGCCGAGCCCAACTTCAATATCATCATCCTTCCAACTCATTCCTGAACTACTTGCTGGATTCTCCAATGACAGCATGGATCTGTTATGGTCACTTAGTGACCGTGATGCAGCCTGTCCAGAAGGTAAAATAAAGAGTTAAAGAGTCATGGGCATTTTCCATATTCATTGCATGAGTCAAAGAATTTGCATATTGTTTTATGGACACCATACCTCGAGTCTAAGTAGCAGCATAGCTTTCTCTGAAGTGAGCACCTCAACCTAAGAAGAAAGGATGCAATTCAATTGTTAGCATTATGAATTCTTTGATTTATATCGATAATATATTTAATGGTCTGCGTAACAAGGCATCTTAGACTCAATGAGACAGTTCCAGGATATTAAACAAACAAATCAATCATATTATCCATGAACACATTTGCAGAAGTATGAATGTATGAATGGTGAACCTGAGCTTGTTTCTGTATTAGATGATCAGCGAGTATTGAAAGTCTTTTCTTAAGTTCAGACTCCACTTCAGTTGGATGTTCTGATGCTTCTCGTGTCATTAAAATGCTCTCTTCTAGTGCCTTTGCCTGTTCAGTACATGAAAAAGGGAATAAATCTCACATGGATTTCCAAGAACAGCATGTTCTGTTCACCATTTGATAATCGATAAGGTATTTAAACCAGAGATGTACTTGTAGAATACACGGTTGTAAAGAACAGAGTAAATGGTAACAAGCAGTATATCGCATAATGATGGAATGTAAAATGTAGTTCACCAAAGCTACAAAAGAACATAACCACAAACACTAGGACCATGTAACTAAATGCATTTGGCTAATGACAAATGCATTCCGAAGCCCTGAATGGCTAGTACAACACCTGCTAGGAGGTGCGAGTTAATTCAAGTGGAAGGCTCAAAAAAGGAAAGGGGTAGGCCCAAAATGACATGGTTGAAAGAAGTGAGAAAAGATATGGGGACTTATGGCCTCATTTAGGGTATGTGACCCTTGATAGAGCAGAATGGTGGATCAGGATTCATGTAGCCCACCCCAAATAGTTTGGAAAAAAGCTCCAATGATGATGATGATTCCAGAACCCTGAATGACATGAGATCGCCTCAGTCAAGTCACCTTTGGTATTTTTTTCTGAAGGTTAACTGTGTTTCATTAAGTTTGAACCAACCAATATGCAAGAATATTACCAATCTACAAAACTGAGCATTTACCTCTATTGTTGCACCAGCACACTTCAACACGAAGCCCTATAAATGCACCTACTACTAATTCACTTTGGTAATGATTATACAGAACTTTAGGCTCTCTGCATAAGTTTATCAATATAGAAGCACACGAAAGGTGAAATATTCATGAGCAGAGTGATTGGCGAGGTGAATTGGGAGGAATGGGGTGATTGGCATGGTGAATGTGGAGTGCACTGACAGCAAGGTCAAATGGCTCAGAGCGTCTGCACAGAAGTTGTGTAAGGTGCAAACGAAGATAGGGATATGAGGGAAGGCACACCGAGTCACCTGCATAGATCTCTCTCTGAACTAGAAGCACAATGAACTGTAAAGAAGCACATTGGAACTGTAAAGTAACAAGAGAGAGAGAAAGAGAGAGAGAAGCTTGTGGCGGTGAAAATCCCCGCTGCCCCATACCCCGCTCTTCTCTCCTGTAACTTTTGTAATCCACTTTCCTAGCTCTCCATCCCCCATATCTCTCCCTCCTCCCTCTCTCCCTTTGGGATAGAATGAGGGCCTTTTCTTCCCCTTTTTCCTCTCCCCTTCTCACAGGTTACTTATTCCAGTTTGGGCAAGTCATTCATGTCTCAAAACCTACCCTTGAAATTCATGTTCCACACTAACAATTTTCAAATCACAGAGGCCAGCAAATACCACCCCTTGATCCCCCCACTCCAGAAGCTCGATGACACTTAAGCAGAGGTCATCAGAAACAAAATCAGACCTGTTAGTGTTACTCAGAACCCTCAAATGTCTGTTTTGACCATCCCACTTCTATCCCTCCTACTACTCATCAAGGCCCCCACCTATGCGGCCCTCCTTTCCCCCCAACCCCCAACAAAAAAACAGAAAAAAACAAACAGCTAGCAAGATGTATCAAGGTCCTGGATGTTGTTATTTTATTGAAAGGATGGATCTCTTGAGCAATTCCCTGGGGATTCCCCACCCCCCGGCGCATTGTAATGAAATCAGAGGTATTTTTTTTTGGGCCCAATTTCTAAAAGATGTGACTGTGCGGAATTCAAGACTATAAAATCAAAATTTTTTTTTTTTATTATTATTGCATCTGAATACCACTTACAAGTGCAACAATAAACTCTGTAAATGAAGATTAAAAACCTTATGTACAAACTAAGACTTCTCTTTTTACTACCAAATCAAAAAAACACAAACCATAAATAAAACCCAACCCTCTACTAACAATTTAAGTACAACTAATGTTCTTAGAAATTCAGAATAATTACTCAAATATGACTGGAAAAAAAAAAAAAAACTGAACAGCCCGGAAGACTTACTCAATTACGCCTAGGGTCAACAACATAGGACTTGATACACTCCACACCAATTTCCTTACCAATGGCACACTTCGATCCTATTGGTCTTGCTGAATTTTCTTACCTCCCAAACTAGGATTTTTGAGAGCATAAAACACAATTAGGGTTTTATTAGAACCTCTTTTGAAAACAATTAGGGCATGCCACAAGGCACCTCCCTTTCCCTAGGGCTAGGCTTGCCCCTCTCTCTGCAAACCCTAATTAGGGTTAGGTTGCAACCCTCTTTTTAATGTATTTATGGTGGTGTGCCACCTAGAGAGAGAGAGAGAGAGAGAGAGAGAAAGAGCAATAAGATGAGAGAGTGGGCGTGGAGAAGAGAGAAGATACAAAGAGAGAAAGGC
>NW_006497560.1:1178972-1207107 GCF_000471905.2 Amborella trichopoda | reverse complement strand
CGACACGAGAGAGAGAGAGAGAGAGAGAGAGAAAGAGCAATAAGATGAGAGAGTGGGGCTGGAGAAGAGAGAAGATCAAAAGAGAGAAAGGCTAGGGAATTGTGTAGAGAATGAAGGGAGATCCTCAACCCTTTAGGTATGCCGAACCAATTATGACTCACCTTGATTAATAGGAATATAGGAAACCTGGGAGGTGAGAGACAATTAAATCTGAGGCATTTATCTTATAAATTAGTAATCATGATTGAGGGAGGAATATTTGGAACTTTATCCCCTTAAACTTTGACCCATATCCGCTTTACTTCTAATTAGGATAAGCCCAATCTCAAAACCTTTTAGAACTTCCTTTTTTATCTCTTTAAAATTGTAGGGAGTCAAAATAATATATTTTTGGTAAAAAAAGACTCCCACAAAATAAGCACACAATCTTTTCTTTTTAAAAGATTATCTAACTAACTTCAAATCATCTTTTAATTAAAATATAACTTAAAGATGAGTGAGGAGGGGGGCAACCCTCCCCATGTGGGAGGTGTGGGTCCACCATGGGCTCCACACCCCACCCATCTGGTGTGGCACACATGTGAGGCTGGATCCAAGGGTCCCATGTGCACCTACACACAATAAAAATTTCATAAATACACTTTCTATAGATTTTACAGAAGATATAAATTTAAAAAAATCTAAAACTTCTAAAATTCACAGAAATATTTTTAATACTGAAAATAAAACATCTAGAAGAAGACAAGTACCAATGGGTCAAAAATAAGTGACTATAAGGCACTCCACTCGACCTAGTGATCGTGATTCACAATTGTCTTCTCAAACCGACCCAACAAGAACTATGACCCACAATCACATGCAAGGGCTCATGATTGGCTAATCAAAGCTAACCAATAAACAATGAAACCATGATCTCGGAAGGCGGATTACAATTCCCCCAACCCCCCGTTAAGAGCAAGTCAAACACACATTACGATGGTGCAAGGAGGACAGTCTCTATGCAAATGTACACATATCACTTTTCAGGGTTGCTTCCCAGTCATGCAATTTTCATGTAAATGCCGTGCGAAAATTTATTGAGGTTTTAGCCCTCGCTCTCACAAGCCTACATGCGCATACAAGAAACCAAAACAGCTTTCGTGATGACATATCATCCCTGGGTATCTCTCCGACCTCAAAAAGGGATGACCCTCTATAAACCCTTTACAGTAGTGCCACATGCTCAGGAATTAGGGTTTTGGACATGACCAAGGCCATAGAACACTTATTCAAGGTAATATGTTAACACCTCATCTCCCCTCCACGCTAGAACCTGGTGAAGCCGCAAACCTATCTCCTGAGCCTTGGGATTGCACCAAGCTAGGTGAGGCAAGGCGAATTTTAATACCCTAAGAGACAGCTCAAACAAAGAGTCCTACTTTGTGCACTCCTAATATATCACTCACATGCATCGTGCCAAATCAAGCAGAGACATCAACCTTTTGCTTTGGACGATTGGTTTCAAATTAAAGGGTCCTACAGGTGATATCAGTAACATTATGAGAAAAACTGCCAGTAGGAAAAGCAAGAGCTGGAGAGAGATGCATAACCCCTCTTGAAGCATAAGCTATGACAAATCAGAGGGTATCCCTATGCTTTCTGGTTCATACTTGTTCAGCCTGGATGAGAATTGCAGGATCCATTCTTAGTCGATGCCACCACTCTTCTTACCCCCTCCCTCAAATGAGAGCAGTGTGCCTCATCATCTCAGAGGTTTCACAACAACCAAATTAGGAACCGCAGGTCTTTTATACATCCACAATGTTTGGGGTAGGAGATTCTGTCAGTGAGAGCCCATCCCTTCCCAGGGTGTCTCTGGTGATTGGTGGGTTATAGGAGACCCTGTAGTCACTCCAAATTGTAGACACGACGTACCCTACTCCATCAACCTCGTACCATGGCAAGTAGCAAACAATTTGAACGGAAGCTAACTTCTGCATGTGGCCCCAACAGGCCAGCACTTAGTCCAGAATTATTGGCTAAGCTTGACTATATAGCTCCTTTAGACCCCAAAAAGGGTGCCTCGGAAGTGATTTCATTCTCACTATATGTAGGTATGAGAAGAACACAGGTGGACGCATTACACAAGCATCATGGGCTTTTGACTTTGTCTACAGGCATGATTTCATAGACCTTCCCCTCCGGGGGGCCTCTGGTCACCCGGTGTAACATAGGGTCTTGAGATTACACAAGTATCATGGGCTTTTGACTTTGTCTCTAAGGAATGATTTCATAGACCCGATGAAATAGAGTCCATGGATCGTGCCGAGAATACTAGGATGCTCTCTCCTCCAGAAAGGAACCTTAGAATGTAAGTGAATCCGAATTTAATAAGTGCTCCAAAAAACAACTTTACAGGTTTCAGAGATATAGGATCAAGTGGCTACAAAGAGCAACCATGCCATTCCTTTTTCCAGAAAATTGCCAGTTTTAGAAGCTAGAAAACTATACTTCAAATTAATGATGGGGGGAAGACCTTACTCTAAGCCAATACAAGTTAACAATGCTTTCAATCGAAATTCCAAGGAACTTTTCACAGCTCAAATTGGGCTCACAAACTTAAACTTTAGTATTCTGTGGATCGGACTTGTGTTCTTGGGGAGGCCCTCTTCAGAGGTAGAGATCAGAAGAGCAATTTTGGACCTAGGACAGGATGAAGCCCCTGGCCTGGATCGATTCTGGAGAGCCTTATTCCATCTGTTTTGGGAATGACTAGCCCCAGATATCTTGGCTTTCTTCTCCGAACTTTACTACCAAGGAATTATTTATAAAGGCATGAATTCCACTCTCGTTGCCGCAGTCCCCAAGATTGAAGGGGCTCCGCAAATCAAAGATTTCCAACCCTTCATCCACGTAAACAGTAACTATGATATCTTGTCTAAGGTACTATTTACCCGACTTCGGGTAGTGCTAGACTCAGTAATGTTCCCCATGAATATGCCTTTATTAAAAATCAATATCCTGGATGGGGCTCTAATTGCTCATAAATGCATTCACTCTAGACATCAATCAAAGCCCACAAGGAAAGTGTTGAAGCTAGATTGGATAAAAGCTTATGATCACATTTATAGGTTGATCTTGGACAGCATCCTCCAGCGCATTGGAATAGGTGATCTTGGAGTTCAGGCTGCCTCTCATCCCCCTTTACCTCTATTTCAATTAATTGTAGCTCTCAAGGTAAGGGAGGCAATGGTTCAGTCCTGGGGCCCTGGCCCAGCCCTTGTCCCCATAGGCCCGGCTCTCGCCTTGTTAGGGCCGGGGCCGGGACGGGCCAAAAAAAATGAAGAAAAACTAAAAGAAAAAAGGAAAAAAAAAAAAACCGGGGGGCAAGGGCAGGGCTGGCAGCACTAACCCTAGCCCAGCCCTATTTTTTAGGGCTGGCTGACTGGGCCGAGCCGGGCCACCCAGTCCATTACCAGCTCTAACCGCTACTTCCCTACCTTTGGGGCTCTCTGCCAAGGAGATCCACTAAAGCCTTCCTCTTAGCAATTATGGCCGTGGTTTTCAGTACAACTGTATGACCACAACTGCCTCCAAGGATTCAAATCATCAAGTAGAGACCCCTCTATCTCCCATCTACAATATGTAGATGACACGTTAGATTTTCTGATGTGCTCCCTAAGCAAGCTGATCCTCGATCACTATTCATGTCCATTTTCAAGCTTGCTATGGCCTCAAAGTTAACATGCACAAAACTACCCCATGGGCATTGGCATTGATGACCATACCAACCTAGCTAAGAAGATTGGTTGTGGGGTCAACAAATACACTGCAAATAGCTTGGTTTGGCCTTGTGCTTAAGAAGGCCCACGAAAAAACAGTGAGATGTAGCAATTGAAAGATTCAAGAGACGCCTGGTCTCTTAGGCTTTTTTTCTGTGGGTGGTACACATACCCTCATCAAGGCTACTAAGCTTTATAGTATACCAGTTTTCAACCCCTCTCTCGTCCGAATGCCTATGATGATAGTAAAAAAAGTTGAAGTGCTTAATGAGGGACTTTCTTTGATCAGGCTTGAAGCGAAAACAAATTTTACCTAGTTAATTGGGCCATGGTCTGCAAACCCAAACTGCTGGGGCCCTGGCGATTAGGTCTTCAAAAGGATATGACACAGCTCTGTTAAGCAAGTGCCTTCGCACTTCGCCACCCCAGAGAATCACTTACGGATGCTTGTGATTGCACCAAAATAAGGCCTTAATGAGTCAGGTTGGCTACTTGAGGGGTTCCATAACTCTTGAATCTTGGGAGCTTGGAATGGTGTTCGTCAGATTACACCCCTTTCACTAAGAAGACAAGGTTTCCACCCAAATCAGGGACTGGGGTGCACCTCTGGAACGACTTTTGGGTTCTGAATTGGACCGAAAAATTCAGTTCCCCTCTCTATTTCATGTGGCTATGGATCAGGACTGTGGCATCTCGGATTGCTTCAAATTTTTGGTGGCCATCTGGTTGGTCCCGTACTTTCAGGATGAATTTCTCCAATGACAAGGGCCCTGGTTTTGTTTCCCTGATTAACTCTCTTCACTCTTTATATACCCCTGGCCATGGATGTGATAAATTTAGTGGATCCCTTCCACATGGGGCTTCTTCTCAATCCTCTTTCTAACAAGAGCTTCGGCATGAAAACACCCAACCCTCTGTTGCTCACAAGGCTTGGCTTGCCCCAGACCATCCAAAGATCCAAAACTTTTCAATCGGTTGGCCATTCACAAAAATATGCTCTGTCGACCATTTCCAAAGGCGTCGCCTTTCCATGCTGAATCAATGCATCATGTGCAAGGCCAACAAAAAATCAGTTGACTATATTTTCCTTCATTACCTTACATTACTCAATTTTGAAGTTCACTTCTAAAGCTTTTTGGCCTGGAATGGGTAGTATCGGAGTACATTCAACGACTGTTTTCTACCTTCTTTGCTACTCCTTTCCCTCCTTGGGCCACACTCCGGACGATCTCAGCATTAGTAATCCTATGGAACGTCTGGCTCAAATGTAAAAGAAGAGTGTTCAAAGGCATTGTTAGATCGCTGAGGCTTTTTTAACAATATAATTGTCAGTGCAATTGGGCGGGGAGCACTGTGGAAAGGTTTCAAAGACCTCGCTGCCTCAGCTTTCTTACGGGACCTTAATCAGGTCAAGTAAGAACCAGCCCAATCGATCCTCCCCCTGGGTCGCTCCTGAAAGTGGCAACATCAAATCCCTCGGCAACCCAGGTACTTCAGGAATAGGGGGACTGTTCAGAGATAGCCAGGAAAATACACATTTATCTTTCATGGGTACGGCATGCTGTGTCAGTTCAAACATGCTGAAGCACCCAACCCTTCTTTAAGGAAACAACTGTTTGATCACAGTTGGGGATCGAACCTTGTGGTTGAGGATGATTGAAGACCATTAATTGGGCTACAAATAGTTGTACCTGCCCATGGATACTGGAACAGATATTTGCACAAATTTGCAACCTTAGCTAACCAACGCAGATCTCTTTTCGCCATGTATGGTGCGAAGAAGATAACATCATGGATAGCTTGGCCAAAGGAACTCTTGAGGCATGCCTTGTTCCCAACCGACCCTAGGATACCTGGTACCTCTCTTATTTTATTTCTGTGTTGCTCATGGCCAACTTTTAAGTGACTTGCTCTTTTCTTTTCTTGTGGAATTTTATTGATGCGTGAAGTTTTATTTTAATTCAGCACTTCAACAGTAAATTTAAATATCTTATATAATATATATTACATTCAACTTTATCAAAAGAGAAGAACAAGAATATGAATGACTAGAATACCCATTTGGATACTTACAACGATGACATATGACATATAGTCAGAAAGCCAAATGAATTTATGTGCCCCTGAGACACTCAACACTTCTGAAAACATCTCGTTTCCAAGAAATAAAGTTTGTATCATTTTAGATTCAAGTTTAATCTGAATTTTCATATTCACCAAAAGGTCTATTTTACTGTAAATACATTGCCAGTTATGGTGTTAATCTGGCTACTCTGAGGGTTGGCGTTTGTTTCCTTAGGAGACTGCATCCCATAATTTTTTTATCCAATGTATTTATGAAAGAACATTGTGCCATCATTGCTAATACTATCATGTTTTAAACACTTTTACCAGATAACATATGTAACTAATACAAGATACTAAACTGAACGACTGAGGATTAGTGAGCTATTCACATTTAGTATCTTTCAAGCACACAAACTACAAAATGACAAATATAATCAGAATAAAACTGCAAACAAGGAAAGTTGCCATGTAGAGATGGGTGAAAAGTCATTTAAGCAAAGCGTCTAAATAGACTAACCTTCCCTTGCAAATGCCCAATTTTATCATATGTGAATGAATACTCTGCCTCAAGTATCTCCCGTTCAAATTCAACTCCTCTCGACATTTCCAACTATTAAAGCCATTCAAGAGACAACAATGTGGAACACAATTCAGGAGAAACATAAGCATCTTTCACTATAAATGCTGGAAATATGACAGTGCTATTTCAACAAAGGGAACAGGAAATAAGCCTTCCTAATGCTAGACATGGATATTAACCATCAGAAAAATACATGCATCAGTTACCTCATTTAAAGATGATATATTCTGGTTAATATTTGATGTCCTCCTCTTGAGTTCTGCAAACAAGAACCAGCAACTACGATCAAACAAATGTAGGAGCATGCATAGATAATCTGATCTCGACGCAAGTGAAATGTCCTCAACAGTAAACCATCAAGCATTAAATTTTGAAAGACATAACTGCAAACCAGACTCCAAAGGTGAATGCCATGTAACTTCTCACACATGATCAGGTGCATATTTGTTTTCACAAATATAACCAGGTAAATAGGATATCAATCAAACTATTTGAACTATAGTATGGTAGTCAATCAATCACTTACGAATCAAAATTGAACTATAGTGAAGCATGCAATTTCAAAAGTAAGAACAAATAATGAAAAGTATAGTTCAATATGCCTCAAACTTGAGAGCTCACATTACTCTAGCTACAAATGCATAGACCAATCCAAGATAATCAATACTTGGCTTGACAATGGTTGGTGAATTTAATAGTCACAACAGATAAAGCAAAAGATGCCATGCTCGTTGCCAGAATAAGTTCTTGCCAAGAAGGGCAGATCTTTGCAAAAGAAGAGAACATTAGAGGGTTCCCCATCAGTCTGTGGTTGCAGAACAGTGGGGGCATGCCTACACTAATAAAGGAAGAGCCCTAGCACGCTTTGCCCGGTTGTGTGTGTGTATGCGTGTTTGAGAGAGAAAGAGAACAGGGCGAGAGGTTTTGTTAGAGATTGGGAATATGAAAGAGAGAGAGTATGCAGAGCAGCCACAAAGAAAATTGGGGGGGTTTTGTCACAAGGTTAAAGTAATTTGCATTAACCATGAATTGTAGCTCCACAAGTGGAGAGCATAACTCAAGCAATTTTCAAGCAACTATAAATTTACTTGTAGGTTATGGATATTGGGGTTTGCAGATTTATAAGCTGTGAGAGCATATAAATATCATTTATAGTGGATTATACACTTCAATGAGAGTGTGTGATGGTTGACTGACCAAGGGCTAGGCAATCTATGGCCCTGATCATGTCCAAAACCCTTACCCCTAGGCATATGGCACTACTGAAAAAGGTTTACAGAGGGTCATCACTTGCAAAAGTCGGAGAAAAGCTCAATGATGGATTGTAGGCCAGAAGAGTTGTGTGGCCTCCTATAGATGTAGGTCTATGAAAGCGAGGGCTAAATTCTCCACAAACTTCCACACAATATGTACATACGCAATATTCAATAAGGCAGAGGCGGACGCCCAAACCGAAAAAACAGGTTTTTTTTTTTTAAAAAAAAATTTGGATCCCCCACACCTCCCCCCATTTTATGATATATTATTCAATAAGTAAATTTTGCATGTAATATATTGTTAAGTTGCCAGAAGCACAGATCAAACCTAAACATTTACAACTTCAGATTGTAAATGAAAGAATTATAACTCAAAATGAACATTAAAAGATAAAATGAACTCGAGATGTCATTTAAATCTCGCAAATCAAAAGCCACACATGCAATTATTTAAAAAGCTATAAGCATTAATTAAGAAAATATTAAACTAACGAATAAAAGAATTATGCTTTATGAATCATATATCAAGAAAACACATTGCACATACAATTATTTAATAAAGAATTAAGAATTAAGCAAGTATTAAACTAACTAATAAATTAATAATCCAAGATTCCAAATAGAAAATAACATATCAAATATATATCACAAAGTATCAAAGAAAAAATACAAATAGCAAAAAATAACATCATTAGACATTAAGGGAAAAATACAAAACCTAATGAAAACTATTGAAATATACCAATCTTCTTGAAGTGGACTCGATTTCGGGCCAAACCGAAATGTTTGGGATCCCAAATCTCCTCTTTTACAACCCCTAGATATTATATTTTTAGAACCCCAAATCTCCTCTTTTACAACCCCAAATCTCCTCTTTTACTAGCATGCCCATAGGTTCTAAAGGGATCTTCAAACCCTAATTGTGTTTATGCTCTCTAAAACCCTAGTTTTGTGAGGTGTTGCCTAGGGAAGCTTCCTGTCTCTGAAAATTGAGCAAGGCCAATAAGATCAACGTGTACCACCAGGTAAGAATCGGGTATGGGGTGCACTAAGTCCCATGGGGGCCCATGGGGGTGACCCCAAGGCACATTCAAGCAAGTCTTCCTAGCTATTATCTTTTCTTCTTCAATCATATTTGCATATTTTCTTGAATTTTCAGGAACATTATTTGTATTGAAATCTTTAGTGAAAGCTTGGCTTTTTATTCCCGGATTGAGTTTGTTCAATTTTGTAGCAAAAGCAAAGGCCGGTTGTATTTAGGGTCTTAATTTTCCTTTACAGCAGTGTATAGTGGCACATGTAAGTGGAATTCAGCTTTACTAATATAAGTAAAAAACGAAAATTTTATTGCCTTGAATTCCACATAGCCACTGCTTTCAATCATCATCATCTAAATTATTCCAATTATTTGGAATCAGCTAGCCCCTTCTTTCAATGGCAACAATAAATTTTATTTGTAGGTTATGTTCATATGCATCTATTCATATTATATTTTCTAAGTGTTTTTGTAATGTGCAACCATATGCACACAACAAAGGAAGGAATAGGTTTTAGACAAGACCCGAAAATTGTGTACATATAATGGGAAGGGAAGTAAAGAAAGCTGCAAAGAAATAACCCTTGATCTGCGAAGTATCATAGCAAATGATCAAATCATAAGAGTTAACAATAAGAGGGTCGATAACAACTAGGGTTGCAAACGAGTTAGGTCAACCCTGACCCCGCAGTGTCTAGGCAAGGTCCCGGTTGATTGGACCCTGACCAAGACCCAACCTGCTGGGTCAATTTAGATTATATATAATATAATTATAACGGGTGGGTCCTTGCCGAGTTGGAGACCAAACCGGATCTGGATTGTGGGTCCAGGACCTATAACTAGGTTGGGTTAGCCTGACCCGATTCGCACCCCTAATAACAATGTAGGACAAATATCCCAACAGCCTATTCCATGGAGACAAGAGAGAAAGAAGAAATAAAGAATGTAAACTCATAGGTAATTTTTTTATCTAAGGTCCTGTTTATATCTATGGATGTCATTAAATAAGCTGCTATGGTCATTGAGTCTCACTAAAGGGCAATCTTCAATATATGCAAACAAATGAGAAACCAAACCTTCAGACTCCACATTAAGTGTCGTTTTCTTCCTCTTGAGGTAGTATCAAGGGAATCATACAAGGTATGAAACATAAAAAATTTAAAAACCTCTTATACAAATTTTCATTTCACCTTGGGAAAACCCTTTCTTACAACAAATTGTGTCAACCAAACTACAACTCTTCAACAACAACAATGCCCTTATAAATTAAGCATTGCTTTATACAACTCAAATGAAATAAATTACATCATTGTCAAGATAAAAGAAACAATGTGCATGAGCTTAAAGTATCCAATGGGAAGCCGATTTCGAAGTGATTACCATGTGAACACCGCAACAATATAGTTACAACCCTTGACTATCACTCACTCTTGATAGCCCAAGACGGGTCAGATTTCGATCTAAACTTAGGAAGCAAATAAATCACAACGTGAATTAAATGTCTTTCATATAAAAGAGTCCAAAATAGAGGTGATATGGACATGGGACCACCGAGCCAAAATGGGGGAGAAAATGGACTCCAAACAAGCTCCAAATGGTGTAGTCTTGGCTCAAAGGTCTAGTACAAACTACCAAACAATTCTGGGGTCAAAAGGGAAGAGCTAGGTGTATGGAATAAACTTAATGCTCATTTCATTTCCAGCAGCATGAAAGACACAACAGTTTGCATTCAATACTTTAGAAAATGCACCAACTAAAAGCACAAGATCAACGGAGAACTAAAGACTAACACTCAAGAGACGATGGGAGCATTTACCTCACTGTTATGATGAATTTCCAGCAGCTTTAAAGATCATAACAGTAGCCTATGAATAATGGAAATGGCGTGTAAAGGTTTCAATGGACACACTTATATCATAAGTAAAATGTGATGACCTAAAAATATATATATCTAAAATAAAAATATATATATAATATATAATAATTAAATAAATAAATAAATAAAAATTTATATACATGAATGACTTTAAATGATGGTCCATTGTGTTATGACACACTATGAGAACATCATTATTGTAGCATCAAAGAGTCGAGAGGAGCATGAGCAGCATCTGAGAGAAGTGCTTCAGACTCTGAAATCAAAAATGTTATATGTCAAATTAAGCAAGAGTGAATTTTGGCTTTCTAGTGTGACCTTTCTTGGGCACATTGTTTCTACAGATGGAATCGCAGTCGATCCTTCTAAGATTGAGGCCGTGATCAAGTGGGAAAAACCGACAAACGCTACAGAAGTCCGTAGTTTCCTGGGATTAGCAGGATATTACAGGTGCTTCGTAGAAAGATTTTCAAAGATAGCGCTCCCTCTAACTCGACTGACCAAGAAGAATGTGAAGTTTGCATGGTCAGATGACTGTGAGAAGAGCTTCCAGGAGCTAAAAAGGAGACTGACCACGGCTCCGATACTGACCTTACATGAAGAAATGAGAATTTTACAGTTTGCACCAATGCCTCTCACAAAGGACTTAGATGTGTGCTTATGCAACGTGGGAAAGTCATCGCCTATGCCTCTAGACAATTGAAGTCGTATGAGCAGAAATATGCAACACACGATTTGGAGCTTGTGGCTATAGACCCTAAAAATTTGGAGACATTATCTCTATGGAGCCAAATTTGAGATGTCGACGGATCATAAAAGCCTCAAGTACTTGTTCTCCCAAAAAGAGTTGAACATGAGGCAAAGAAGATGGATGGACCTGTTAAACGATTATGATTGTACTATCCAATACCACCCGGGTAAAACTAATGAAGTAGCAGATGCTTTAAGCAGGAAACCCCTAGCATCAGTGGCTCATCTAATGATTCAAGAGATGAAGTTATTGAAAGAAATAGTGGATTGGCATCCAACTCCGCCATTTAATGGGGTGGTATGTATGGTTGCTAACATAAAGGTAGAACCCCAACTAGTTCAGCAAGTTTGACTGGCACAAAAGAGGGACTCCCGGCTCATGAAAATTGTAGAAGAGATAAAGCTGGGAAAAAGAGACAAATTCTCTATAAGCAGTGATGACTTATTGAGATTCAAAGGTCGGATTTGCGTCCCAAATGATGAAAGCATAAAAAAAATGATTTTGGAAGAAGCACATCACTCCCGATATATGATACATCCTGGAAGTACTAAGATATATCAAGAGCTGAGGAAAACCTTTTGGTGGAATGATATGAAGAAGGAGGTGGCACTATTTGTATCTAAGTGCTTAACCTGCCAGCAAGTAAAAATTGCGCATCAGAAGCCTGTCGGGTTATTGCAGCCCTTACCTGTGCATATTTCTATGGATTTTGTTTCTGGCTTGCCTAGAACGAGCTCAAGACATGACGGTATTTGGGTCATTGTGGATCGGCTGATCAAAGCTACTCACTCTTTGCCGATTCGCACGACCTATACTTTGGACCAGGTGGCCCAGTTGTACATCAAGGAAATAGTGAGGTTACATGGAATTTTGGTCAGTATTGTGTCCGACAGGGACACTCGATTTACTTCAAGATTTTGGGCTAGTTTACAATCAGCTTTGGGAACAAAACTCACCTTTAATACTGCCTTTCAGCCTCAGATTGATGAGCAATCAGAGAGAATGATCCAGACCGTGGAAGATATGCTAAAGGCTTGTGTCACCAACTTTACAGGAAGCTGGGATGACCATTTACCCCTGATTGAGTTTGCCTATAATAATAGCTTCCAAGTCAGTATTCAGATGGCACCATACGAAGCCCTATATGGAAGGAAATGCAAGTCACCCATTTCTTGGGACAAGGTTGGCGAAAGAAGACTTTTAGGGCCAGAAATCGTCCAAATAACTTCAGATAATATAGCATTGATCAGAAAAAGGCTCAGGACAGCCCAGAGTCGGTAGAAGAGTTACGCCGATAACTGAATGAGGGACCTTGAGTTTGTTGTGGGTGATCGGGTCTTTCTAAAGGAGTCACCAACAAAGGGCATCATGAGGTTCGGCAAGAAGGGAAGCTGAGCCCGCGCTATATTGGATCCTTTGAGGTCCTGGAAACGTTCGGAATGGTGGCATATAGACTTGCCTCGCCCGAGCTAGCTAACATCCATAATGTCTTCCAAGTATCTTTATTACGAAAGTATCAGCCCGACCCGTCCCATGTCTTAAAATATGAGCCTATACCGATAAGAGAGGACCTAACCTTCATTGAGCGACCAATTCAAATACTAGATAGGAGGGTGCGGGTGTTATGTAAAAAGGAAATTCCCCTAGTCCGTGTGTTATGGCAGTACCATTCAATGAAGGAATCAACCTGGGAACGAGAAGATGAGATCCAGGAAAAATACCCCCATCTTTTTCAGCAATCAGGTACGAAAATTTAGAGGACTAAATTCTATTAAGGGGGGGAGAATGTGATGACCTAAAATATATATATATATAAAAAATAAATATATATATATAAATATAATAATTAAATAAAAATTTATATACATGAATGACTTTAAATGATGGTCCATGGTGTTATGACACACTATGGGAACATCATTATTGTAGCATCAAAAGATTTATAAAGTAAGGAACCAGTACGAGGTGTCTCGAGATTGCACGAGGTGGCAATCGCCAGTACGAGGTGTCTCGAGATTGCACCAGGTGGCAATCGCCAGTACGAGGTGTCTCGAGATTGCACGAGGTGGCAATCACCAATATGAGGTGTCTCGAGATTGCACGAGGTGGCAATCGCTAGTATGAAGTGTCTCGAGATGGCACAAGATGGAAATCGCCAGTACGAGGAGTCTCGAGATGCCACGAGGTGGCAATCGCCAACATGAGGTATTTATGAGGTGGCAATCACCAGTATGAAGTGTCTCAAGATGCCACGAGGTGGCAATCGCCAATATGAGGTGTCCCATGATAGCATGAGGTGGCCCTTAAAAATGACACATGGATGCCATGTGTCGAGTCTAGGTTGAGCCCTACACTTATAAATATGCCATTAGCCCATGAACTAAGCCATCAATTGGTTCTTTCTCTCCCTCTCCATTGGGAATTTCTCTCTCTACCTAAGCACCTTTGATTCCAGTTCCACTTCAGCAACGGCAATACCATATTCATCTCAAAGTGACCCATAGGTAAGTGGCTTCATTTTTCTTGCAAAATCATTATTTGAAGAAAACTGATGTTCCTATAGTATTTCCAGAAATAATTCTGCATGTAATCATAATATCTCTGAAACTATAAGTTTTATGTACCTCCATATATAACTATAATATCTGTAGCATAAATATTAGATACTGAAAATGTCATATATATGCAAATATTATACGGTGTTATATGCAGGGGTTATGTACAGGTGTTAGGTGCAAGTAATTACTTTGAATTATTTTATGGAAAAGCATTGTTGTCTGACATCTACTACATTGATAAATAGCCTACAATTGACATATAAGGTCTTTTGAACTGATATACATGATAATATGACATAGTGATGCTCCTCGTGACTATATGTACAGCATAGAAATGTTGAGGTTCCTTGTAATTACATATGAGACATATTTTTGATAAGATATGTGTACATAGCAACATGCTTCTGGTAAGATATATATGCAAAGCAGCATGCTTTTAATAAAATAGGTGTGCATGTTAACATGCTATCAATAAAATATGAGCGTATGGAGATATGACTCTGTTATGATCTTATGAGATACTTATGCCGGCAGTTGTGATTTATCCTTATTCTCTATGATAGGACAAAAGTTAGGATTGGGTTGTGTTTGGGACGTCGCACCCCCAAAATTTATGTGAGGCACTACTCATTGGGACTCCTTTTGGTAGTGTAACGCTCTCTCGCCAGAAGGGCACATGAGAGGGCCGTGTCTTGCAAGGTCAGTGCCTATCAAAAGCCCCAATGCACGTTGGGGTTTTGTGTGTGTGTGAGGTACTATGCAATAGATTTACCCGTTGGTGGTGCTTCATCTTGTGAGATAATAGAAGTCCTAACCTTGAAACAAAGCCTGGAACTCGAGGTTAGTGCTTCTATTGCAGGACTTCTGTTATTATGAATACTTATTTGACCACATCTGATACTTGATTGTAGTAATATGATCTTGATATGATCACGTGCATATGGTCGATGTATTATGCTTATTTTTTTTGTTTAATAAGGAATACAGGATATGTGTAAGATTAGAAGCGAATATGTCTAATAGCATATATTAGAATGCATGAAATCAGTATGTCAAAATTCTGCTTAATATATGTTCGTTTAGAAAATATTTACACTCTCTAAACATGATTTGCGGGGATAATGATGGTCACTTACTGCGTTGTCAAACTCATCAAACTATTCTGAAATGTTTTTCAGAACAATCGCAGCCACATGGTTCGTATGTACAGCAGAAGTAGTTGGAAGAAGGTTGTAGTCATGGATGAATTCCATTTTGTATTTTTGTTTTATTACAGTTGTATATACACATAGATCTTCTTGCAAAAAACGTTGTACAAATCAAAAAGGTAAGTGGAAATTTTGTTTTGATGTAATATTTAGTGAAACTTTCAAATTTGTTTTTTTGTTGTTCTTTAAGAATGGACTGTGACATCTCAGGAATTCTAATATTATAAAACTTGGGGTGTGACATAAAAGGTGTGCCTTAAACAAGAAGAACAACTAACACAAAATCATGACAAAGAAAAGACGTATTTGAGTGAGGCATGAGGCTTTGGCGAGGAGAGGTAGGTGATTCAATTTAAAACCATTCAAGTGTGAATGGAATGAGAGGAGGTCATATTTATAAACATTTCATGTGGGATGTAAACATTAGATTAGATATAACCACCCATTGAGTGATCCAATAGCTGAGAGAGGATAAAGACTTAGCCTAGTCAATCACCATTGATGGCTATCACATGGATGGCGATGATTGAATACACCTTTATCACCATACCGACATAACACCTCCACACATTTTCAATAATTTCTTAAGTGCCCTGGAAACCTTAATTTTCAAAAACAACTTCATCTTAATCATTGATTTTTCAATCAATAAATCACAACCCTTAATAAAATATCTCCCTTTCAAATCTCCAATTGGGGTGGCGTGCCACCCATTTGTTTCAATTAATGTGAAGCTTCAATCACACATGGGGTCGTTATCAAAGGGGGGGACATGACATCATTATGTCAAAGTTATGTGTCACATCCAAGCAAGGGCTTCCACGCCTAAGGTTAGGGTTTTCATGTCATGTCCATTGGGCAATGACGTGGCTGCCCCATGGGATGCACGTGTGACACACATTGGCCATTTATGTGCCACATGCCATATGTGCAGATGCCCTTAATTGGAATTTACACAACAAATTTGTCAAAGTATTTTTCCTATGAAATAAAATTTTCAAAAATCATCTAAAATCATGGTAAATCATTTTTTATCACTTCTTATAAAAACATTAGGGTTATCTAAAATCCTGGTAAATCATTTTTTATCATTTCTTATCAAAACATTAGTGTCTGACACTTCTCATAAATCTGGGGTGGAAAACCTCAATTCCACAGGAGATCGATCTGTGTGGTACTCCATTGGGCTATACCCAAAAACCTAATCCAATTTCTCAAACCAGCCCAAAAGGTCCCTATGCATCACAAACTTCAGTCCGGACATGAGTGGACCTATCAAAACTAACCGAGGGTTGCACGAATTCTAAGGTGTTTTGTGGATTACAAGTGCCTCCCAAGGACATGGACTCTTGCGGATACGAAGGTCCTCTCTCAGCACACGTGCACAGTTTTGATAGCTGAAGCTTACCATATCAGAACGGCTTCCTAAAATACGACTGTCTATGCACATGATGTGAGCAAGCTTCACATGTCATGGATTTGGGCTCATGTCCTCTTACAGCCCAGCTATGCTCACACAGGGCTTATACATAACATACCTCAAACAAACGGGGATTCACTAATCCCCAAGCCCTGGCTTACACGACATGAGGAGAAACCAGTCATACCGACCCTAACTAGAGGAAAAATCGTAAAACCTCTCTATTCACAACACGCTTCAAGAACTTGCCTCAATCAAAACGGGGTTATTTTGGCCTATCTGGATCCCAGCACACAAAGACTCTGGTAGCCACTATGTTCCTGGTCACTCCCACTGTGACTCTGAACAGTGTTGGCATTCCATATAAGGTCTTGAAAGGCCATATATCCAATACTTCCATCATGCAATACTTCTTGAACCCAAGCAAAATCCTAATTTTCTTTGAAAGCGACATTCTAGGTTTATAATTTTTTTATTTGATGAATGACGAGTTCAAATGTTTGATTCAAGATTGATAATTCAAAGATGAATGTTGAACTATAAAATCAATCAATCAACTATTAGACTTTGTTTAACAATTAACTACTTGTCACTTTCAAAATTTATGGGGTTTGAGACAGAAATGAGTTAATTTTAGAGATGCTAAAAACTATTCTTTCTTGAAATTTTTTTTGAGTATGTATACTATGCTCCCTCAGGAACATATATTGTACATCTACTCACTCGGTCAGAAGACCTACAAGGGAGATTTTTTTTCAATCTGAAATTTTGAGAATCACATAAGAGTCACTAGATGATTATTTACAAAGGAAAAATTTTGAATTTTGAGTTCGTTAACACATAGATCTCACCCACCAAAAAATGGACAGCCTCTGTTAAATCTTGAGACATCTCTTTCTTTATGAGCGTACACAGAGCAATTTGCAAATCCTTTTCATTGAGGAGAGTATGTGGGTTGAAGATATCATATCCTCAATATTTAGGGTCCTAAAATAATGCCTACATCAGATTTTGCCCAAGGGAAAAAATGGACAATATACTCCTGCAAGAGTAGGAAATCTTTTGGCTTTTCTTTTTTTTTCATTGTTAATCCAATTTACTAATCCTTTTACAACTTTCCCATTTTTCTGGCATCTCTTTGAATTTATATTCTTCCAGAAAAATAATTATACTGAAATTTCTCAAGCAAATTAATTGGCAAAATTATCAGGCTTGTGCCTTATTGCTAAGCCAAAAAATGTCATAAATTAATGTACTTTATACAATAACAATCAAAGTAAAGAACCACCAGAAGAAATCTCCAACCCAAAAACTCACTTCTTCTTCAAACCAATTTAAATCAGAGGGGGGAAAATTCTCATATTTTTATGATATTCATAAAGCAATTCATATAATTCTCAGAACACCCAACCAAAAAAAAAATTTCTACAGGAATTTACAAAAATCAATATCTCTATGAAAAGAAAGAAAAAACTAGCATGATTGTCGACCATACACAAAAAGAATGTAGCAAAATTTCTAGGGGTGGCAGCAGACCTGGAGCAGACCCAAGACTTGACAACCGGACCCGAGCCCGATCCAGGTATGGGTCCAAAAATTGGACCCAGTGGGTCGGGTCTGGATTCAAATATTGGATCTAAACACTATTCGGGTCCGGCCTGGGTCCATGTAGACTTGACCCGGACCCAACCGGCCCAATCCACATAGTGTTAATATTTAAATAATATATAATCTGCAATATTTGAATAATATTTAAATAAATATAATTATATATTTTAGTTATATAATATGTAGATAAACATGTATATACTTAATATAAATATTATATTTATTTAGATATTTTTTTAGGTCGGGTCCAATCGAGTTCGGGTCTAGTTAGGACCGGTTGTGTTCGGGTCCGAGTCCGGGTCCTGGTCCTGGTCCGGGTCCGGTCAGACCTAACCTGTTGCCACCCCTAAAAATTTCTAAGGAGAACTATCTGCAAAATGAACTAATAAGGATAAAATTTGGGCAAAGGCTCATCAAAATATGCAGATAGATATGATCAAGTTCCAACAACCAAAAATAACTTTGCACAGAAACAACTCATCCACATTACAGGTGAAGATTACATGATTATGAACCACTAGCAAAAAGTCAATACCAGTATGTGAATGTGCAAAATGCAAGCAGCTTACACAAATGTCAACAGATTGCAACAAATCAGCACTATGCACTGCAACTTAGGCTAAAATATGAACTTATCAGTTCGTTCGAATGTATGCATGGAATTTTAATTCCATACTCATGAAGTATATACCTTGCTGGGCTGCTTCCTTTGATTCAATCTCCTGTCGAAGTTCTGCTACACGATGGACCTTTTATTTCGAAGAAATATGAAAATAAGATAAAACACAGTTATAATTCATCAAAACAAGACAATTCATTAAAACAAAAGAAAATTCATCAAAACAGAAGATACAACACAGTTACAGCTAATAAAAGACCCTCCATTCTGATGTAATTCAGCTTGGAATGGAAGTTTTTTGAGGCCTGAGAGGTAGACTCAACAGAGCTAAGCATCAAAATATGTGGATGTTTGTGTTAAAAGAATTTCAATACAACCCACCTACAGCACACTGTTCAATTTGATGATGTAAGGCACTGTGAAGTTTGCAATGTAAGTCAGGGGTGTTAGGAATGTAAGGTCAAGGGTTTAAACCACACAAGCTTACTAACCTAAAAAAGGCACTCTGAAGTACACATATCGACCACTTAAAGGCTCCTAAACCTGTTGACGTCCATATCAAGTATTAAGAACCTATGGAGGAAAGGAATTGCAAAAGGACAACCTAATTGCATTTTCTATGGAATAAGAGCACCTGAAAGAGGAAAAAGCTTTTGCACATGATATTTGCACCAGATCAACTGGACAGGTGCTTTAAGCTTGACAATGTAAAACCTATGTAATTCCTTTTCTATCTCAATAACATATAAAGGGTTATCTATAGAAATCCTAAATCCAGTTTAAGATAAGATTTGAGAGAGAGGAACACCAAAAACATACCCCATTGATAGAGAAAAAGAGTGAATTCCACATCATCTTGTGCGGAAAACCCTATATGGACAGTAACAATTGCGTATGCAGAAAGGAAGCGTAGATATGGTTCCAAATATTAATATGTTCAAACTATGGTGAAAATAACACCAGTGCACAGCAGCCAACTTAGGTTGTTCCCTTGAGAACCAATGCACACAATAATCCTTAGTCCTTACAACACGAGCCTCATCCCGTATAGTCAAACGACATCTTAAATCGAATGGCACAAGGCAACAACTAGAGGAGTACCTTATGGCATTTCATTTAAATCCAAATACAATGACTATCCCGAATCTCCAAAAGTCAAAATTAAGAAAAATAATTCAATAGTGAACTGCAATTCCATTGCTCCAACACATAGACGTTATTAAAAGGACTCAGCTAGACTTTCCACAATGGCAGGGGCTCAAACAACCATGTAAACATGGAAACATCTTTTCAACTCCCATATTGGCTATCGATATTTTATTTTTATTTTTTGAGGGAAGTCAACTGCCATATTAGCTATTTACTTATGATCCTAGAAAAGAATATTGTTTGGGTGTGGTTTGTAAAAGAGCCCAGACATAGTTATAAATCAGGAAATATCCAAATGGTCATGGACTCAGAAGGTCATAATAAGCAGTTCTATAAAAATCAGAACTGTGAATATACTCCTGAATAGTAGTATAAACTTCGACTCCAAAACTGACGAAGTTCAGAGTCCATCTTGATGGGTTTCCAAAGTCCATCACGAGCCTAGTCCATGCATAGGCCCCTGGTGGTGAACGTTTTGGATCTAGACCAAATGAAGTCCACATGGTCGCAAACTTTGGGGAATGCTTGGATTCCATGGTTATTTGACAGAAATAATAAGATTTGGAAGTGGCTTCAAGGGTCTACCAAAATTCACTGTGAGCCACACAAATGTGAGGAGCACTCTCACAGTGAACTTTTGGTTCGTGGCCCAAATTATGCCCAATCATGTTGTAACTTGGTGGAGAGCTTGGTATGATACAATTAGAAAGCTTGAGAAGTTTCATCAAGCTTGGAAAGATTTGATGAAGGTTTGAAAGTTCATGGTGAGCAACGGATGGCCTAGCCATGGATGTTAAAAATAAATGAAGCTTATTGAGTATGATACTTCAAGCTTAATCGTAATTTCTCCATGAGTTGTTGAGCATTTATGAGCTTGCCAAAAGTTCATTGCAAGACACGCATAGCCAAACATAGACACACGGAGGACAATTTTGAATGAGGAGTAAATTGCAATTCTAGATAGTGCAACTTTGCAGAGGCTTGTTTAGGCCTGGATAGTGTGTAGAACATGTTACATTACATTTCATGGAAAAATTGTGGGGTTCTGGAAAGATCACCACGAGCCCTATGTCTTAGCTCATGCCTCAAGGTGAACTACTGGGTTTGTGCTTTTTGGCTCAAGATTGCAAGAAGATGACACCTTGGAGAGGATATTTAGAATTTGATTGATCAACTATGATAAGGTTTGACGTAAATTGATGAGACTAGGGCAAGAACAAAGAAGGTTTTCCCTTTTGAAACCAAATTGAAGATTTTTCAAAAATATGGAAAAATCTAGTGCAATTTGATTACAGATATCATGGAAAATACATCAGACGGTGATTTATGGAGAATTTACCCGTTTTGAAAATTTATATTCAAGATTGGAAGGAATTTGCAAAGTTCTGATACACTTGAACTTTGTCTTGGAAAGCAACTTAATATTTAAAAATCTTGAGATATACATCAAGATTCTGGGTGCAACAAAAACTATTAGATCGATATTTTGATGGCCAGTCAAGTTTAATCCATGACAGTGACTAAAGACTTCCCAAAAGGAAATGATTTTGTGAACAAGCTTGCTGGTTTTCAGGCCAAGTAGAGCTTCACGGAAAACTTTCCATATTTGGTCTTTTGATGCATAAGTAGCATGTTATGCATTTGATAAGGCATGTAATATCCAGAAAATCATCCTCTTGTGTCTCCTGAAGACAGAAGACTCTAGAAGCAGAAGATTTAACAAAGGAATACTTCCTAAATCAATGAAGGTTCTTCCTTGCTCATCAAGCCTTAACCCTCGATATAAAAAGGGTGCGTTGAGCATGATTTTGAAACAAGTCTAACTAAGATCTCAAGCTATAATCTTGTTGATTCAGAGCCAAAGCTCTGTGAGAGCTTCCTTGATATAGAGAATCTTCATAACTTCCAAAGAGATAGAGAGAATTGAATCCCACATCGAAGCAAAATTTAAGGAGTTCTATAGAGAGAAAACCAGCTTGACTCCCTCATCATACGCAAGGTACACAGGATGTATCTGAAAATTAGAGTTTCTGTATGAGAAGGTCTTTTTTTCCTGTTTTTTTTCTTTCTTGAGTCTCTGTATGTCTTTGTAATCATGGATAAAGGTGGCCCTTTCTATATAAAAGACCGGATGTAAACTAAATGAGTGTATCATGAGTGCTTGCCCCAACGAAAGTTCTTGATTTCTTATGCTATCTCGAGTGAGTTTGTCCCTTCAACGTGTGCTTCTCTGATTTATTTTTTATTCGGTTCATGTTCAAAAAAATCTCTTTACTACACTTTCAGACATAACAAACCCTCAAGCAGAAGGCAATAACAACCCTGTAGCCGACACATTGGACTAATTAGTACATATCTGGTAAAAAAATGCCTAAAATAATAAGATAAAGAGAAAAATAAAAAATGCCAGGTACCAGAAATATCACAGTAAGGCCCCCAACACAGAGCTACCAGAAGAAAGAAGTGGAAAATGTAATTGAGCAGATGAAAAATTTAAGTTGTCTAACACGGACTAAGTTGGGTTTCATTAGTTAAAATCCACTTCAAAGCTGCGACAAACTCATCAAGTATTGCAGAAAAGAAAATGGCAACGATTTAGTGAAGCTCGGCATACCTCAACCTCAAGCTTCCATTGCGTTGTTGCAAGAGATTTTGCAAGTTCTGCATTTGTAGTCTGCAACAATTATATGATATAAATACCTAAATATTCCTGATATACTGTTGCATTATTAATTCTACTAACCATAGCGCATTGTGATGGCAAAAAGGAAAACAATACCATATAAATTATAATAAAATATATAGAATGATCACAAAAAGCTAAAGCAACATTCGCTATTCAAAACCTCTAATTTAGCCAAGCAAGCAAGGGCTTCCATTCTGGTACTATTATGCTTCTGCTTCTCTATGTCAACAGCTTCCATTGCTTCCATCATATTTGTTTGCAACTCAGAAGCCTGATGAACCAAAGATAAAATCTCAGAATATGCACAAATGCAACTAAAGTAAACGTGCTATTATTATTAGGAAAAGTGTAGCACAAGTAAGGGGATGCACTTCTACATGTCCATCCCTTGACACAACTAGCATCCATCTTAAAGATGGATGTTAAAGGTGGCGGTCCCACGAAAATCCATAAATCAATGGCCTAGAAAAATACATCAAAACTATTATTTTATTTTTAAAAAATAATTTTTATTTTATATTCATAACCACCACGGCACAGACTATTGACCTCTAAATTTTTTTAATCCAATATCCATCTCTAAGATGGACTTTAGAAAGAGGACTTATATGAATAGATGAGTAGGCCGACAAACAGAAACCTTGTTTGAATAGATGGTAAATTATTGATGGTTAGATGGGTCGTTTTATTAGAAAGTTTCCAGATCATCTTTGATGATCCCCAAGATTTTTTTTTTGAGAAAAGGTTGACTTTGATGATCCCCAAGATTACTCCATAAAAAAGAATGATTAGGAGCTCAAAAATTATCAAAATCATTTCCCTTTCAAGGCTGACTCTGAACCATCCATTTGGGGAATAATAGATCCAAGGTTTTAGGAGCTTGAAAGCATTTCACCTGCATGCATGTGCCTGCTCACGCATGTAAGTGCGTGTGCACATGCACATATACATACATATATGCAATCAAAGACTTGTTAAAAACTTTGATGCAAAGCACTACGAGAAAACTCCCTACTTAGTCACTGAAAGTCATATGGCAATTTGGTTGCCCTTAATGCCTTTAGAGAACACTCATAGAAATGATATTCTACACTACTAATAATATCACTTGAAATAAAAGGAAACATCAACAATGCCTAACTCATTTTCCATTCACTTCATAAGAAAGTAAGAAAGAGAAAGACATTTCCAATAGTGTCCTGCAGCAAACAGACACTACTTTTTTTACCAATCCCTTGGTCAATAGGAATGTAGATCAAGCATTCACTTCTAGTGATTTAGAGTTTATAGAATCCTTCCCAGTGCATTTGGTGAATGTATCTGCAACTTCATCCATATTTGAGGGATATGGGCGACGATAATGCCCTTCCTCCACCTACTCTCCAATGTAGTTACTGTACACCAATGTTCTATAGCTCATCATGTCGACTCAAAATCCGTGTCTCCCCATTATGCCCTGGATTTTGAACAGAACCAGCTGAGTCTTTACATTACTTGACTGAGAGAGCTGGTTTCACTCAGCGATGCAAAGCTCCTAAACTTGGATATTTTAGTACTGATGCTATATGTGGGTGCATGCTTACTTCTGAAATAGTACATGCATTTGTTTTGGGTATTGTCTTCATGATTTTGGGAGTTGTGTCACGCATTAGGAGCATGCATTTTTGGGGAAACCGTGCACGGTTTCCAGTTTGCTACAGATAGGTTTCTTTCCCCATGAATAGGGAAAGACCCACGAGTTGATAAATAAATTGGGTGTCCAATTACAGTAAAAAGAAAGCTTGCAGAAAAATTTTGGAGCATTTTATTTAAGGGGGCGTCATGGTAAGACAAAGTTTCAGTTTTGTGTTAAATATTGAACAATTTTAAAACGTGTAGAGCTTCTTTTGAGCTCCCTCCTAGTTGTTGATTGATCTCTCTAGTACGTTGAATAATTTCTTTCGGAACTTTTGTCTTTATTTCGTTCCTTGTTGAGTCTTCCTTCCATCGAGCTTATGTTTACTGTTACCATTGGTGTCCATTGATTTTAACAAGAAAAATGCCTTTCTATTGGTTTACATCATTTTGGAATCAGAGGAAATTGATTCAGGGTGGTACTTGCGGCCACTTCGATCTCGAGAGTGCAATGAAAGCAAAAGGAGTTCATGCCAAACAAAGAGGAGGGCAAGGAGGATGGTGATAAGGCTTCCAAGGTCTCCAACAACAAATAGATTAATTAATGCAGCTTATGCTGCATCGCGAAGCACAAGAACGACCACATGAAAATGTAAATCTTCATCCCTTCATGGTTCAGAACATAGACATGAACCCCTTCCAACCACATTGGAAAAGGTTGGATGGGATGACGAAGTTGAAAATTCAAAAGCTCCTTCAGGAATAAAGGAGAATCGAATTAAGAATAATCACATAAGGGCCTTAGAACCAAGTTTTATCATGGAATTATTTCCATGCCAGCTAACAACTCGATGAATTCCTAGATTAATTAGAAACATTGAATAATTTATGGAAGGAGGGAGTTGCCAGAAGATATAAGGCTAAGTCTGTGAGCTTGAAATTGAGAGGACATGCTTTGCTTTGGTGGAAGCAAGTCCAAATGGAAAGTCAAAGATAAGATTTCTTCATGGGACAAGACGCAAGGCAAGTTGCACAAAACCCCATCCCATCTGATTGCAATCAGGTCCTATTTCAGAGATTAAATAATCTCCAGCAAGGTAACAAATCCATGCATGAGAGGACTTCTATCAGTTCATGACCCAAATTGACTTGAGAGAGACTGACAAGCAGTCTGTTACTTGCCATGTTAGCAGGTTACATCTCTCCATTCAAGATCAAGTCCCCCTTCACACCCCTTGAAGGGATGATGCCTACCAACTTGCTGTGGAAGTCGAAGAGCATCAAAAGAGAACTTTGATGACAACTTTGGTGACCAAGGAGAACCAAGCTCGACCTCGAGGCCCTAATGGATCAAAAGTGGCAGGTCTTACCCTAATCGACCCAGTGCCCAACCAAACAGTCAACGAGGGAGTACTGGTCAAGGTCATGTAATTGCTAATAGGCCGCATTGAGGAGCCACATTCAAGTGCTTCAACTGTGGAGAACAGGGCCACTGTTCATCAAAATGCACAAAAAGGCCCTTTGACCCGCAAGCTTATGAACGAGTTGATGGTGATGAGGACGAAGAAGTAGAAATGAAAAGCAAAGTTGATGAACATATACAGACATGCAAGAAGCTGATTAGTGTGCCAATAGTGTTAAGTACTTCGTTGTTTGGCACGTGATAACTATCCCTAGATTTAAAGAAGACCATTGGTTGAGAACTAATAGCTTCCACGCATGATGCACTTCTATTGGGAAGGTTTGTAGCACAAGATGTGAAAATATGGTAGCAATGGACATGGTGGACAACCTAAAGCTGAATTTTGGGAAATGCCCACTGCCCTACAAGATTTCTTAGTTAAAGAAAGGTACTGAGTTCCTTACTAAGAGATGCCTTGTTCCTTTCTCCACAGCTAAAATTCATTCAGGTAAGGTTTAGCGAAACATAGGTCCTGCTGATGCATGCCGTATTTTTCTTGGACAACCATGGCAATATGACAGCGAAAGCTGCGAAACCAAGCTGCGAAACCATTCATAATGGATCTAAGAATACTTGCATGCTTTGGAAGGGCACTGTGAAGGTGACTGTCCTATTTCTAAAAGAAGATGAACAACCCAAAGTTAAAATGGAAAGTATGCCAACCTTTTTATTATGCAGTAGTTTATAGAGATTAAGCAAGCTGGCATCATATATTCCTTCGTCATAAATAAGGCTCACAGAACAACTCGGAAAGAATTTAAAGATATGATGCTGGATGAATTACTTATGATTTGCCTTCAACAAGAGAAATCAGCATTCAAGTTTGCCTAGTTTAGCCTTAAATAGATGAGCCCAAAAGGACATGGGGAGCTACATTGACAAGTGGATCAGTTGTTAAAGAATGAGCTAGCTTGAGAAAGCATGAGACCTTGTGCTATCCCAACCTCTTAACCGAAAAATGAAATCATGGCATACATGTCTGGACAACAGAGCTATCAATGAGATAACCATCAAATACAGCTTTCCAATACCTAAACTTGACGATTTGTTGGATAACATGTCCAATGCTTTTATCTTCTCCAAAATAGACCTAAGAGATTGGTGGATAACATGTCCAATGCTTTTATCTTCTCCTAGGTAGCATCAAATCTGGATGTGCCCAACTCATGAATGGAAGGCAGCTTTTAAAACTATAGGGCTTTATAAAAGAAAACTAAAGTGCCACTGGTGCTAGCATTGCTACTTTAAGGAAGTTTTGGAGGTGGATTGTAATGCCTCATATCAGGATAGGTGCTGTTCTACATCAAGAGGGACGGTCTATTGCATTTTCTAATGAAAAATTGAATATTGCAAGGACCCATATTGTCTATGAAAGGTAATTTCGTGCCATTGTGCAAGCGGTAAGCATTGAATGAATTATCTCATTCAAATTATGTTTGTTTTGTGCTCCAATCATGAAGTCCCTTTGATGCCTCAACTCACAAAGAAAGCTCAATCATCATGCTACATGGGTGGCTTTCTTTCCAAGTAAAAATTTGTCCTTGAGCATAAATTTGGTGTTCATTAACAAGTACCTGATACTTTAAGTCGATAATCTATTATTACCATAACTTTAACCCCTAGAGTCATTGGGTTTGAGATGCTCAAAAACCCAATATGCTGATGACCCCTTGTTAGGCCTCTACGGGAAAGGTGCAGGCAAGGCAATGAACCTTCATTTAAATATATGTTGCAGGATGGCAATTTATGTTACCGTACACATGCATTCCCAACAGGTTTTTGCAATAAACATAATTATGGAGTCGCACGGTGGTAATCTTGGTGACCATTTTGGGCAATCCAAAAACATAGCATTGGTGGAGGAAAAGTATTATTTGCCTAAGCTTTAGCAGGACATGAAGCAGGAGTGTTGCTGAGTTTGCCAATTTTCAATAGTACAATCTCATGCCACAGCCCATTTGAAGTGCCCCAAGGGTTGATATAAGTAAACATTTTGTGAGTGTGGCCCTCTAAAGATGCCCAAAGGGTATGGATTCTCTATTTGCAGTGATGAACCAATTTACAATACATGGCTCATTTTTTACCATAGAAATCACTTTTGAAACATTAAACATGGGTATTTTATTTTTCAAAGAAATTTGTACACTTGCATTGTGTTCCTAAGACCATTACTGCCACACCCCAAGATTTATAACACTAAAATTCTTGAGGTGTGACAGTCAATTCTTTAAGAACAAAACAAATTTAAAATTTTCACCACATATTGTATCAAAAGAAAATTTTCAATTCAGGAACTTTCAGAATTGTACAATGTCTATTTTATAGCTCATGATAACATGAGGATCTATATATATATATATATATATATATATATATATATATATATATATATATATACTATAGTAGTAGTAAGTAACGTAAGTAAGTAAGTAGTTACTTAGTACTACTATACTTAACTACTACTACTACGTCTACTATAGACTA
>NW_006497560.1:1167637-1178815 GCF_000471905.2 Amborella trichopoda | reverse complement strand
GTATATATATATATATATATATATATATATATATATATATATATATATATATATGCAACTTTGATAGGACAAAAGTTACAAAGGTGACTTTATCCATGACTACAAACTTCTTCCAAACTACTCCTGCTGTACATACGAACAATACGGCAGCAACTACTTTGTAAAAAATTTCACGATAGCTTGATGAGTTTGGCTACTCAGTAAGTGACCATCATTATCTTTACAAATCATAGTTAGAAATTGTAAATATTTTTTAAAAGAATGCATAATATGAGGAAGAGCACATATGAAGAACATATTCAAATTCAGAAACACACAATTTAACATAATTTCGAAGATTTGAATGCAAACTAAATCAGTATGAGAAAGTGCATATATAATTCCTTTAATAGAAATGCCTTCACAAGATACCCTACTGGCGTCCCAAGTAAGTCATTTATATACCCCACCAGCGTCCTGGATGGGTCCACTCATATCTCACCAGCGTACCAGATGAGTCCACTTAGACACACGATTCATATCAAGATCAACAATATTCTAACAATACTGCAATTAAGTACCAGATAGAATCAAATAAGCATTTACAACAACAGAAGTCCTGCCACTAACCTTGGGTCTAAGGTAAGAACTTCTAACATCCCGCAGGGAGAAGCACTACTAACGGGTAAATCCGTTGTGTAGTGCCTCACACACGGACACAACCCCAGCGTGCTTTGGGGCTTTTGATAGAAACTGACCTTGCAAGACACAACTCTCTCATGTGCCCTACAGGCGAGAGAGCGTAACACTACCAAAGGAGTCCCAATGAGTAGTGTCTCACACAGATTTTGGGGGTGCGACCTCCCAAACACAATCCATTCTTAACTTTCATCCTATCATAGAGAGTAAGGATAAATCATAGTTGTGAGAATAAATATCTCATCAGATCATAATAGAGGCATGTTTACATGCGCTCATATCTTATCAAAAGCATGTTGTCATGCACACACATTTTATCAGAAGAATGTTGCTATGCACACATATCTTATCAAAAGCATGTTGTCATGCACACATATCTTATCAAAAGCATGTTGCCATGCACACATATCTTATCATAAGCATGTTTCCATGCATACATATCGTATCAGAACCATGTTGTCATGCACACATATCTTATCAGAAGCATGTTTCATATGTAATCACAAAAACATCAACATTTTTATGCTATATTCACAAGGGACATCACTATGTTATACTACCATGAATATAAATTCAAAAGACTTTATTATGTCAATCGCATGCCATATATCAATGTAGTATATGTGTTGTCATGCACACAAATCTTATATCTTTCATATAATTTCAATCAGGTCGGCAGCCCAAGAAGTATCCCAATAGACAGTTTTCTTACCGGCCCCAACATGAATCCATCACCTTCTTGTCAATTTTGACAAATTTTTTATCATTAATAATTCCAATAGGTGAAGTATCCATCTCCTCAAAGTAAAACACTCCATTTTTGACACCTTTGGCCCTAGATAACTGGTCTGAGGACCTACCCGAGCCCCAACAGCTGTTAGGTACACAATCAATCTTGTACATAACACTTGCATATAATATTTGCACATAATACTTACACATAGTCCTCTCACATAATACTTGTACATAACAGTTGCACATAACAGTTGCACATAACACGTGCACATAATACTTGCACATAACACGTGCACATAACACTTACACATAATACTTGTACATAACAGTTGCACATAACACTTGCACATAACACGTGAACATAACACATGCACATAACACTTGCACATGACATTTGCATATACTTGCATATAACATTTATAGTATCTAAGATTTATGCTGCAAATATTACAATTAAATACAGAAATACATAAAACTTATAATTTAGGAAATATTACAATTAAATGCAGAAAGATCTCTGGGAATATTATAGAAATATCAGTTTTCTTCAAACATTGATTTTACAGGAAAAATGAAGTCACTTACACGTAAAATTTATAGTATCTAAAATTCATAATAATAGACGAAACTATGACAATTTTATTAAAGCGAAAATATCAATTTTCAAATAACTATTTTACAAGAAAATGAGATCACTTACCTATGTGGCACTTTGAGATGAGAGAGACATTAAAATTTATTACCAAATGGAGGTAATAAATTTGGCTTGCAGAAATTCAGGGAAGTACTATGGTGGGGTAGATGAAGAAAAAGAGAGAATGCAATAAATAGAAGCAGTACCAGATAGAGAGAGTACAGTGAATGTAAAAAGAATGGTAACTTAGAGCGAGAGAAAGTATAGCATGAGAGAGACCAATTAAAATTGTAACACCTCATAAAAAAGGTGCCCCACATATGAGTTGCCACGTAAGGTGGAAATGCTAACCACCTTCAAGCAAAACTTTGCAAGAGCTAGTGGACCAAAGGTCCACACTAATAAAAGGGACCAGCAGAATTTAAAAAAAAAGAGTTGCTTGGTTGCCACGCCATCTAATGAAAAACAAGAGAAAAAGATGGTGGAGCAAAGGTCCACCTTATAAAAATGAACCATCACAAAGAGTTATTATTATTATTATAATTATTTCTCTTTCTTTTTCTTTTTTAGTTTCAGAAAAATTTGAGTCGTTACATTTTCCTGTACTTATCCTTCACACAGTATCTTGCTTCATACCTTTACAGCATAAAAGAGTGTTCAAGGATAAAACAGAATCTGGAAGTTGAAATACATTTGAAGAATCATGATCAGCAGTGGCATTTTTTTTTTTTTGGGTAGTTCGAAGGTAAGAATTGAACTTGAAATGTAGTACTGCTAAACATGTGCTGCTAGCCACTCAAGCCCAAGCCCAACTCCTAATCTGCAGTAGCATATGCTTAGTTAATATTGCAATGGAAAACGTTAACAAACCTTGATTTATTGTGTGATGAGCATACCACCTAGAAAGAACCTAGTTGAAATGAACAACATGAAAGAATTAGGGCGAGTTACTTATAAGTCAAATTCAGCTTGGGACTCGTCTGGCCCTGAGCCGCATGATGTGAACCAACCATAGAGCAAGACTTTCTCTCTCTAAAATCAGTTGACACCAATGGTAACATAAAACAAAAGCTAAATAGAAGAAATAGTTCCACAAGGAAATGAAATTAAGTCAAAAAATCTGAAGGAGATCCTTTAAAATAACAAACAGAACAATCAACAGCTAGAAGGGGGCTCAAAACAAGCTCTACACCTTTTACGATTGTTCAATATTCAACTTAGAACTGAAAATTGTCTATCCACATAGCCCTTTAAACCCTCCTAACTTCCCTGTCCAAGCTTTCTTTCCACTACAAATAGAAAGCCAACCTTATTTCAGAACTTAGTGTGGATCTTTACATGGGGAAAGAAACCTACACATGCAAACCCATGAACCAATTCCCCAAAATGTGTGCTTCCCATGATTGCATACAACTCAGAAAAGTATGGATACAACTCAATCATTGTACTATTGGTTAGGGGGTCACCTTCCCATTGAACCAGTTATCAACCATAGTTGCATTGGCGATTCTTCATGGTTTGCACATCAAATACTTATTTAATTTTTTTACCAGGCTTCATAGTCATGTGCTCTAATCAATCTTCTATTCGGGAAATAGGTTCTAGCTCGATTTATCCATGAAATTCATAAATCTCAACGACATTAAAAATATGAGAAATCTGTAGATTGTTAGGAAGGTCTACGAGATAACCGTCATCTTTCATCTTCTTCAACACTTGAGAAGGACTTATCTTCTTGAGTTTAAGCTCCAGGATCCAACCGGATGACTTTCTCGGTGTATGTTCATCATAATGAGATCTCTATCTTCATGATCCTTGGGGCACTTATATGTGTTAGCATCTTCTTTGTACTTGGCTGTACTTGCATGCAACTTGGTTCCTTTGCACATGTATTCGTTGTTTATAAGCCGTAGCAACATCATTCACCCTCCAAAGATTTGGTAAAGACACAAACTCTAGGTTATGTATGGGAGATTGGCCACCAACAATCTCAAATTGAGACTTACCTGTCGATCTATTAATAGACATATCAAAGGGAAACTCAGCTTGGGGAAGCATCAAGTCCCATTGGCAAGGTTAGTCACCCACTAAGCACCGTAGTAGATATCTGGGGGTCCGGTTGACTACATTTTTTGTGGCCATAACTTTGATGGTAATATGCTCTAAAATAAAGTAGTTTACTTCTCATCTTGCATCTCAAGGTCCTCCAGGACAACTCAAATTTTGTGTCCTTATCTAAAGTAATTGTGACGACCCAAATTTTTTTGAGACTGTAAAAAAGTAAAAAATAAAAATATGAATAAAATAATAATAATAATAATAATAACTTTTTGTGATGGTTCATTTTTATATGGTGGACCTTTGCTCCACCATCTTTTTCTCTTGTTTTTCATTAGATGGCGTGGCAACCAAGCAACTCTTTTTTTTTAAATTGTGCTGGTCCCTTTTATTAGTGTGGACCTTTGGTCCACCAGCTCTTGCAAAGTTTTGCTTGAAGGTGGTTAGCATTTCCACCTTACGTGGCAACTCATATGTGCAGCACCTTTTTCATGAGGTGTTACAATTTTAATTGGTCTCTCTCATGCTATACTTTCTCTCGCTCTAAGTTACCATTCTTTTTACATTCACCGTACTCTCTCTCTGGTACCTTTTATCGCTTTCGATTTACTGCATTCTCTTTTTCTTCATCTACCCCACCAGAGTACTTCCCCGAATTTATGCAAACCAAATTTATTACCTCCATTTGGTCTGACCTCTACCTTCAAAATCTGTCATCTTCCTTTTTTTCTCTTGCGCCATGGCCCTTGATTTTCGCCCTATGCACTGTTCAATCTCTCTATTGGAAAGGCCAACAATAAAACACTAGATCTAAGAAAGCACCGCTACTTTCACTGCTAACTTTTGCAGTGGCTCGTTGCTCCTCTTTTTGTTGCAACCATGGGGTGGCTGAGGTCGAAGACGAGGAGGAGCATGACGAGTATTTTAAGGTCTCTCTCATCTCAAAGTGCCACATAGGTAAGTGATCTCATTTTTCTGTAAAATAGTTATTTGAAAATTGGTATTTCAGCTTTTAATAAAATTGTCATATTTCCGTCTATTATTATGAATTTCAGATACTATAAATTTTACGTGTAGGTGACTTCATTTTTTCTGTAAAATCTTTGTTTGAAGAAAACTCATATTTCTATAATATTCCCAGAGATATTTTTGCATTTAATTGTAATATTTCAAAAATTATAAGTTCTATGTATTTTTGTATTTAATTGTAATATTTGCAGCATAAATCTTAGATACTGTAGATGTTATATGCAAGTATATGCAAATGTCATGTGCAAGTGTTATGTTCACGTGTTATGTGCAAGTGTTATGTGCAACTGTTATGTACAAGTATTATGTGTAAGTCTTATGCGCACGTGTTATGTGCAAGTGTTATGTGCAACTGTTATGTACAAGTATTATATGCAAGGGCTTTGTGCAAGTAATATGTGCAAATGTTATATGCAAGTGTTATGTACAAGATTGATTGTTTACCTAGCATCTGTTGGGGCTCGGGTAAGTCCTTAGACCTGTTATTTGGGGCCAAAGGTGTCCAAAGTGGAGTGTTTTACTTTGAGGAGATGGATACTTCACCTATTGAAATTATCAATGGTAAAAAATTTGTCAAAATTGACAAGAAGGTGATAGCTTCATGTCGGAGCCGGTGAGAAAACTGTCTATTGGGATACTTCTTGGGCCATCAACCTGATTGGAATTATATGAAAGAGATGTTGAAGAAGATGTGGAGGCTTGAGCGGGATGTTGAAGTACTCTCCGTTGATGAGGGCTTCTTGATTTTTCATTCCATTCTAGTACGGAGATGGAGGTTGCCCGTACGGGGGGACCTTGGTTTATCAACAAAAAGTGTTTGGTGCTTCAAGAATGGGATCCTTCAGTTCAACCCTCTAGGCATACTCGCCATATTGCGCCAGTTTGGATCAAATTGCCAAGGTTAGCATTGGTGTATTGGGAACCAGAAATTCTTTTCTGAATTGCCTCCAGTATTGGAAAACCCATCTTCATGGATAAATCGACAATACTAAGATCAAGGGTTGAGCCAAGGGTGTGTGTTGCATTGGATTTAGATACCATTCGACTGAAGTTTGGCTGGACTTTTTGGGAAGGAGTATAGGCAAGAGATAGTCTATGAGTTCATACCCTCGATCTTTTCTAATCGTCGGAGGGTGGGCCACATGCCCGAATCATGTCGAGCAGGCTTAAGTGCAAAGGTTTCCATCAAGGTTTCCATCAAGGCCAGCATAACAATTGTTCCCAATGGTGATACTTCTGTTAAGTTACCCTCAAGGGAAGGTTGGAAGGTAGTTAAAGGGAGACAGTAGTTGGTTTACAAAAGGAAGGGGAAGGAAGGCACTGATGTTGTTCCAACCCTTCCCAATTTGTCAGAGATAAATAATGTGGTTGTTTCTCATGCTAACAACAGCGTGGATCCGAAGGATATCATTTCTAATGCTATTGCAATTCTAGCCAATGTCCATGAAGATAACGAGGGGTCTCTTATTGAGCAGCAGTTAGCTCTTCTTAGCAAAATACAGTCGACACTTGTATTCCAATGGGTGATTCTGATATGCAATAGGAGTATGAGGTGACAGCTATGACTCATATTGATAATACTGGTGTGTCTGGAGAGGTCGGGGTTCTGTCGCCAGTGATTGGGACGGCACCTGTTGAGGATGGCGGTTCCTCGCTATTGTCTCTGGACAACCAGGCTGATGATAAACATGTTGCCCATTCTAAGAAGATATGTGAGCACAGTCTCAAGCAGGTCAACACCACTGCCGTCGTAGAGAAAGATGGGGAGGAGTATGATGTTGAGGGCCATTTGGATTACTTGCCTATTGAGGATCCGAAAACCCTTGGTCATGGTAACGGTGTGATTGGGCCACAGGGGGACACGCTAGAGGATGGCATAGGGAATATTGTTGGTGATCACAATCCTAAGCACATAGCCGATAAGGTGGATGGTTCTAGTAAACGAGTGCAGGATCATGCGAATAGTGAGAAGCTTCCTCAAGCTTGAACTAGGTCGCAATTAAAGCCTCTTTGGCAGCTTCTGGTGACAAGAGGGGCCATTCTTCATCAGCCACAGGTGATACAAAAGGACTAACTGCAACTTCTATTGGCGACAAGATGGGGTTACCCCATAAGGCTCAGCGTGCTACTACAGCTCCTAAAGGTAAAGTTTCACTTACCAAACGTCCAAACCTTTGATTTTGGCTATGTCTATTGCTGCTTGGAATGTCAAGGGCCTTCAGGGCTGGGGCAGAATATCGGATATTGGGGTTTTAAAAGGACAACATAACCTTGGTCTTATTTTCTTATTGAAAACTAAACTTCCTGTGGAGTTGTGCTGTAGTTGGTCAAAAAGGCTGGGATTCTATAATAACTTTATTGCTAATGACATTGAAGGTAGATCCAGAAGTTTAGACCTATAGAATCCTCTAATTGACTCAATCAAACTGATTGAGGTAAATGATCAAATGATTACTGTGGCGGCTACCCGTATCTATAATGGAAACATTTCAGTGATTTCAGGAGTGTATGCCTCTAATTATGTGTCCCAAAGGGCCTTGCTATGGGATCATATGAGGACCTTAGGAGCAACTATTGCTCTTCCCTGGCTGGTACTAGGAGATTTTAATACGTTATTGGATCCCTCGGAAGCAGTGGCGGGGAGCAATTCTCTACCACCAGACTCAGGCGATTTTGCTCAAGTAATGACGGATTGTGCCCATGCTGATCTTGGTATAGTCAGAGGATGGTTCTCCTGGTCTAATAACCAATTGAGCAGATGCATTAGAAGAAGGTTGGACCGAGCATTAGCAACTACTGATTGGATTTTGGCCTTCCCTGAATCCAAAGTCCAGTTACTCCCTAAAGGTACCTCAAATCATTGTCCCTTACTCGTCTCTGTTTCTGATCTGAGTCTAGTTGAGCCCAAACCTTTTAAGTATTTCTCTATGTGGGAGCAGCATCCTGGTTTTTTAGATGTTATTTGTAATTCGTGGTGAGGCCAAGTGGGGGGTACTCCCATGTATTGCTTTGTGGCTAAACTTAAGAGGCTCAAAGCTGACCTACGATTATAGAACAAGGAGGTGTTTGGCTTTGTTGGGGAATCCATTACTATAGTTCGACACCAACTATTGTCTTTGCATGATAGTTTACACATGGATCCTTCCAATGATACATTCCTGTCTCAAGAAAAAGAGTATACTCAGAAATTACAAACTCTTCTGGCCAATGAAGAAAGATTCTTGAGGCAAAAATCAAGACCAAACTGGTTAAAAGAGGAGGCCTCCAATACCAAATATTTTCACTTATCGACTATGGTCAAAAGGAGAACTGATAGAATTATCTCTTTGAAGGATCAAAATGGGAATCTTTCGTATACTGAGGCTGATATTGAAAATCATATGATTGGCTACTTCAAAGACTTATTGGCTCAGAAGAGCAATATTGACCTTCACATGGTTGATCAGGTCTTGCCGCCATTGCATCTCAATTCTTCTCAGAAGAATAAACTAGTGGACGCAGTAACTATGGAGGAGATTAAAGCATGCATTTGGGATATGAAAAATGAAAGTGCTCCAAGGCCAGATGGCTTATCAATGGAATTCTACAAGTTTGGATGGGAAGTCATTAAAAAGGATGTTTTTCTTGCCCTTAAAGATTTCTTCACTAAGGGTAAGCTGCTCAAGCAAATCAATTCCACCTCTATTTGTCTGATTCCTAAAGTGGATGCACCTAGGATGATGAAAGACTTTCGACCTATAGGGTTGTGTAATGTCTAAAATAAAATCATCAGCAAAATAATTTCTAATCGCCTACGAGTTGTTCTTGCTGATTTTATCGACCCTCGGCAGGCTGCATTTTTGAAAGGTAGGTTTATCACTGATAATATTCTCATGGCAAACGAACTTATGTCTCTTTGTCATAGGAATCAGATCGGCATAAACTGTGTCTGCAAATCGATTTGAGCAGCACATATGACAAAGTGTCATGGGATTTTATAGTGGATAGGATGCCTGCTTGGGTTTTCCTGAGTTATTTGTTTCTTAGGTTCACTTGTGTGTTTCCACTACTTCTTTCTCTGTTCTGAGGAATGGCTCACCCAAAGGTTTTTTTAAAGGTAAGAGAGGTTTGAGGCAAGGGGATCCTCTATCTCGTTATCTTTTTTTGCTGGTTATAGATTTTTTTAATAGACAGCTTGATTGTGCTATGTTGCAAGGCATGGTTCCCAGGGCGTTTCCTTCAGGGTGTGACTATGGGTCTCATCTTTTTTACGCTAATGATGTGCTTAGTTTTTGTGAGACATCCATCTATACTGCCACAGCTATGCGTGAACTTATTCATAAGTTTGAGAGGAGTACTAGTCAGATTCTGAACTCATCTAAAAGCAAGGTCTTTTTCTTTGGTCCACCACGGGGAGGACGGGAGAGAATGCTGAGGGAGTTAAAGTTTGTTGAAGGGTTTCTTCCTGTTCAATATTTGGGCCTACCATTATTTCGTGGACATCTGAGGCACAGTTATTGTCATAGTCTGATGGGTAAGGTGTTCGGTAAGATTGGGTCTTGGCAACCTTTATGCCTCTCACATGCCAGTCGACTTCAGTTGCTTAAGTCTGTACTGGGGGCTTCATCAGTTTTCTGGTTGTTATCCTTCATTCTCCCAAAGAAAACATGTCATATGATAGAGCGACTACAGATAAACTTCTTATGGGCCGGTGAAGCAGAAAAAAGAGGCGTTCATCTTATAAAATGGAAAACAGTGTGCCTCCCTATGGCTGAAGGAGGTCTTGTGGTAAGGGATATGGTGGATTTCAATATCGCAGGAATGATGAAGTTAGCATGGAAGATTTTGGAAAATCCATCCTCGTCGTTGGCATGGTTCTTCAAACGTCGATATTTTAGAAATTCCTCTATTTGGGGGGCTGAAAGCAGAAGAGGATGTTCTCATGCATGGAAAGGGATTTTACTTGGCTTATTTCATTTGAGAGGCAATGTACAGTGGAATATAAGTAATGGTCAGATGATGGATTTCTGGATGGACCCATGGTTAGCAAGTCAGTCACTTTCAGATTTCCACGATGATAACATTCAGGAATATTTGGGGGCTGCTGTAGGGAGGAGGGTTCAGACTTTATCAGAGGAGTACCTCAAGCTTGGTTTCTGCCACATCTCACATCTGATTTTTTGAGGAATATATTGAGAGAGGTTGAGAATTATACTCTCCCTCTACAGCCGAAGAAGGATTCACTGGTCTGGATTCATTCTACTGATGGATCATTCTCCATTAAAAGGGCATGGGATTTGATTAGGCATCAAGGTTCAACCTATTTTCCGTACCCTTTGGTCCACCAAATGCCACCCAAGGGCAAAATGGTTCTCATGGCTGGCCTTGCATAATCGATTGCCCACTTCATTCTTACTACAACAGCGAGGCACTACACAACGGACTAAGGTTATGTGCATGTGTGAGGCACTACGCAACGGATTTACCCGTTGGTGGTGCTTTTTCCTGCGGGATGGTAGAAGTTCTAACCTGGGACCCAAGGTTAGTGCTTCTACTGCAGCACTTCTATTGTTGTGAATGCTTGTTTGATTCTATCTGATACTTAATTGCAGTATTGTTAGAATATTGTCGATCTTGATATGAATCGTGTGTCTAAATGGACTTATCCGGTACGCCAGTGAGATATGAGTGGACCCATCCAGGACGCTGGTGGGGTATATAAATGACCTACTTGGGACGCCAATAGGGTATCTTGTGAAATCCTTTGTATTATGTTAAACTGGGCACTTCTGTTAAAGGAATTATATATACACTTTCTCATACTGGTTTAGTATGCATTCAAATCATCGAAATTATGTTAAATTGTGTGTTTTTTATTTTGAATATGTTCTTCATATATGCTCTTCCTCATGTTATACATTCTTTTAGAAAATATTTATAATTTCTAACCATGATTTGTAAGGATAATGATGGTCACTTACTGAGTAGCCAAACTCATCATGCTATTGTGAAATTTTTTACAGAGTAATCGCAGCCATATTGTTTGTATGTACAGCAAGAGTAGT
>NW_006497560.1:1133397-1167165 GCF_000471905.2 Amborella trichopoda | reverse complement strand
AAATAAACATTGTACAATTTTGAAAGTTCTTGAATGGAAAATTTTCTTTTGAGACAATATGTGGTGAAAATTTTAAATTTGTTTTCCTCTTTAAGAATTGACTCTCACATCTCAAGAATTTTAGTGTTATAAATCTTGAGGTGCGATAGAAAATGTCGTTAGGCCCACTACGAGGCCCACTACGAAATAGCATGACTACAAGAACAATGACAAACGTAGAAATTTTACGCACACGCACACTAACATTTGCCAAGAATAGTTGTGTCATCCAATTATGTATGTTTTCGTGAGCGCGATAAACATGTGGAAATGGATTGTTACAATAACTGACGCTTCTCATTAGAAATTCTTTTTCTTGCCATAAAATGTAATTATATTTTCTACTTTCATAAGCATCATTCGAACGCAGGTTTCCTACACCTGCAATATCTACACCAAGAAGTCACTGTTTGAAGCCATTTTTCAGCACCATGGGTCCCCAATGCAGAATAAAGAGAAGCCGGTCAACAAAGCCCTGATACACGAGTCGAATTCTCGACAGTCTCAGAACTGCACCAGAATAAGTGGAAATGTTCCTAAGGACTCCAAAAGGTCACCTGCCAAGTTTTGTCGCAATCCGACATGTCTAAGGCAGTGCAGACAAAGAAACAGATTCTAGCACCCTAAAACGGACCCTATAACTAGAACCTTAGGATCGGAACGTCAAATGGTTGTGGGACCACCGCCATCGAGTCCGGCACGGTCGAAAACCCTTATGGGTCAAGTTTCGACTCAATCGGACACTCCAGGACAAAGTTATGGGCAAAACACTGAAAAGGGGTAGGCCACACGCTAGTCCCGTGTGCTCTTCCTGCACCAGTCTCCATTAATGGGGACTGATTTTCACAGTTTCGGGCAGTAACTTTCAGGAGTCATATCTCCTTCGTTCTAAGTCAGATCGAGTCCAAATTTTGGGAGCGTGTTTGTCTCGTCAAGACGAGCATTTTGATAGGTGGCACCGCCCGCGACGACATTCGAGCAGGGAAATTTAGCAGCAACACGTCTTGCTCGAGCGGCCGTATCACGGCGCTCGTACAACAAATCGATGTGAAATCAATTGCATTGCGTGCGTAAGATCTGAGGTAACATCTAAGCCAAACCTCGCACGTGATGAGCAGTTAGATTTGGCACACGACGGCGTTAAATTTGCTTCAAAATTCTGGCAAAAAACCCGAAAGTGGAAAATCCTTGTTTGAACACGAAATCAAGCTGCGTTTGTTGCAAAACAATCACGGCGGTGTGCTCAGTACAATTCCGCGAAAAAAACATAAAAATATGTCAAGAAACGAATGCAAAAGCAATCAGAAGTTTTCCAAGTTTCTTACAAATTTCAGGTCACATGATCGTGGCCTAAAAACGCGATTCGGGGTTCGAAATGAGTATCAAATCGATCATCATTCCGAGCCCAATGAGAAAACAATTATATTTTGGCCAAACGAGCATCGAAACAACCCCAAATCAGCTTTGGAAGATTGCACACGTTCTATGGTAAAGACAGAAACTGTTTTGGACTTTCGATTCTTGTTGGGCAGAGGAAAAATCGTCTTTTTGCACCTATTTTTAGATTTTCTTTAATTTAAATAAATTGTATTTTTTAGCAATTAGGGTAAATTTTGAGCATCCACCCCATTTTGGGTCTACCTCTATATATATCACGTTATACCTCAATGTAAAGGACCCACTTTGATGGAATAACATTTCCATTTTTGCTCACTATTGGATCACGTTTTGAAGAGAGAGAAAGGGGTAATGTTTAAAAAAACAGACCGCCTGACGCCTAGGCGCCTCCGCGCGCTCGGACCTGGGCGCCCCAACACGGGCGGCTGTACCAGGGCAGGCGCCCAGGCGAGCTAAACAAGCGCCCTGCACCCAGTTCTGAGCGGGCGCCTAGCACAATTTACGATTTTATTTTTTTTAACTTCGCCCAAAAGGGTAAAGGGGGTCATTTTGACCCCCAAGTTCGTATAAAATAACTTTAGGGGTTTATTTTCAACCCCAAACTAAAAAAAAAAACAAGAAACCCTCAATATTAAACTTATTTATGAGAATCTAAAGCAATTGCTGAGAATCAAAAATACTTCTTGTGGATTGAAAATGTTTGTTTTTCTGATTGAAATTATTTTTAGGGTGCTATTGGTGATATTAGAAGACTTTTAAGTTGATTCGTAGCTCGACTGAGATAGCCAACATCAAAGATCCGAGATTGGCTAGAAAAGAGCAGTCTGTAATCTTTATTTGAGATTTATTTTTTCAATTTGAGATGTCTTTTGCGGGGTCTACTAGGGGTGGAGATCCGGGATGGAAATATTGTGTTAACCCGGATAAGAATGACGGAAATAAAATTATATGCAATTTCTGTGGACATGTTTCTAATGCTGGCATAAATAGCTTTAAGAAATGTCTTGCCGGTATTAGAGGTGATGTCGCTCCATGTAAGAAAGCCCCAGATCTCGTAAAGAAAGAAATTTTGGAGTACATTAAAGCTGAAAAGAGTAAAAAAGATGCAAAAAAAAAAGATATAGAAGAATTAAAGTCAAGGGTTCCTATTTTTTATGATAATACTGAAACTGATAAAGAGAATGATGAAGAGGGGGAAAAAGAGATAGCCATGGTTGGTACTCAAAGCTCTAAGACCAAGAGGGCTTTTGGGTCTAAGAAGGCTCCTACGAGAGGGCCCATAGATAGTTTCTTTACACCTAGCCCTGAGACAGTAATTGAGAAAGGCAAGGGAAAGGGAAAAAAACAGGTGACAATTAAAAATAGATTTAAAAAGGAAGAAAGAGTCACGGTGATTCAGTATATTGCCAAGTGGTTTTACCATGGGGGCATTTCTTTCAACAAGTTTGAATAGCTTCCATACAATGTTGGAAGCAATTGGGCAATTTAGGCCAGGTTTGAAAGCTCCAACTCCTTATGAGATTGGAGAGCCACTACTAAAAAAAGAAATCGAGTACACTAATGAATATCTCAAGAGCCATAAGGACGGATGGGCTAAATTTGGGGTTTCTTTGATGACAGATATGTGGAGTAATAGGAGGAGGAGTAACATAAATTTATTAGTAAATTGTCCCACGGGTAAAGTTTTTTTACGCTCAATCGATGCTTCCAATGATGTTCATGATGCGCATTATATATTTTCTTTCATTGATAAGGGTATTGAGGAGGTTGGGGAGGAACATGTAATTCAAGTGGTCACAGATAATACTGCTCCCAATCAAGCTGCAGGTCATTTGCTTCGACAAAAGAGGCCTCACATATTTTGGACTCCTTACGCTGCACATTGCGTAGATCTTATGCTTGAGACAATTGGTGAATTGTCTCTTATTAAATGAATTATTTTTAAGGCTAAGGAGGTTACAATCTTCATATACAGTCACATACTTACCCTTAGCATGATGCGCAAGTTTACAAAAACGAGAGAGCTAGTGAGGCCTAGGGTCACTAGATTTGCCACTGCCTACCTTAGTCTACAGAGCATGTATAAGAGGAGGATCGCATTAAGGTCTATGTTTGCTTCAGAGGAGTAGAGTAGGTGTAAGTGATCTAGAGATGCCAAGGGAAAGAAGACACGAGATATTATTCTTTCGAAATATTTTTGCCGTGGGGTAAAGCATGTAATATTAGTATTCCTTCCCTTGGTGAAGGTCTTACGCTTGGTTGATGCTGATAAGCCCTCCATGGGCTTTATAAATGACGCAAAGGAACAGGCTAAGAATGAGATTGCAGAGAATTTGGGCTATGATGCAATGAAGGATGCCCCAATTTGAGACTATAGATGATAAATGGGATAGGCAGCTCCATAGACCATTGCATGCAGCGAGGTACTACTTGAGCAACAAATTCTTTTACGTAGATGCAGATATTGAGTCAAAAGGGGTAATTATGGATGGTTTTAATGAGTGCCTTGAGAAATTAGTTCCTGATCCAAATATCCAAGATAAGATATCAATTGAAGAGCTAATTTTGTACAAGTGTTCTTTGATGTCATTTGGGAAAGACATGGCATTAAGGCAGAGAAACAAAGGCGAACCAGGTAATATTCTTTTGACTTATGTACTTTTGTTTTATAAAATATAAATTTATAATTTTCTTTCAAGTTCTAATAGCGTTAAATACCTAAATTAATTATAAAGGTTGCCCACATATTGCAGCCCAATGGTGGAGACAACATGAGAGTAGCGCTCCAAACCTTCAGAAGATGGTTATGCGGATCTCGAGTTTGACAACTACCTTTTCTGGTTGTGAACGCAATTGGAGTTCATTTCAGATGGTATTTTACAATTTTATTATTTTAGAGGAATAAAATTTTATATGCTTTTTTTGTTTATAAGTTCATATTCATTTTGTAATATAGATTCATAAAAGGTAAGAAGATTATAGACCTATAGTAGTTACTTAGGCATACAAAGAGAAGAAATATACTTAAGCAAAGGAAGCTCAATGACTTGGTTTTTGTTAGAGAGAATCAAAGACTCAAGGAGAAGAAAAACCAGCAAAAGAAGGACCCTATCTCTTCGAAAGACATGGAGAATGCTTCAGATTGGCTAGTTAGTGACCCTGATACTGCGGAGGTCTTCCATGGGGAGGGTTTGACATGGGAAATGGTCGAGGAGGCTTCAAAGCAAGCTTTTGATCCTAGGAGGGCCACTCGAGCAACTTCTTCTGCTGGTACTTCACGGGGGAGATAGAGGAAGAGGAGGCAGATTCAAAAGAATCTTTGAAAGAAGAGGAATATGTTGAAGAGGGTGATGATTCTGATGATGACGGCCTCAATTCTGATGCAGATGAAGGCAATGAAGATGATTCTGATTCTTATTGATGTCATGATTGTCTTCTCTCTTCTTTTGAAGTAACTTTAATACTTTATAGCACCATCTTTGTTTGGGCTTTAGACATTTGGAGTTTGATTGATTTTTATTTAGTTATGTAGTTTGTATTTTTTTTGCCTTTTTGGACTATTTCGTTGTATGGTTTACTGGTTTTTCTATAGTTTTGGAAGTCAATTTGTTGATGACTTGGAGAGTTGGAAACTTGGAATCTTGATTATGGTTTATTTTATGGATATGGAATATGCCAATATGGAGAATTTCTGAATGAGAGTTGGAGACCTTGCAGAAGCCTATTAGACTTTTAAATGTTTTGTATGGTTTAAATTTTGGAATAAATTACAAATTTTGACACAATTATATGCATATATGTGGATTTGGATAACAAATATATAAAAAAAAACTAAGAATTTGCACCGTAGGGCGCTCGAGGTTTTAGGCGCCTACCTAGGCGCTGAGCGTTGGGAGCCAGGCAGGCCGCCTAGCGTTTTTTGAAACCTTGGGAAAAAGATAAATTTTTGGGCAGTTACCCCCAAGCTTAAGGTAATTTTTCTTTCTCTCTCTTCTCTCTTCTATCTTTCTTTCTCTCTCTTCTCATCTTTCTCTCTTCTTTCCTTTCTCTCTCTTCTCCTGCTTTCTCTTCTTCTCTCTTTCTCTCTTTTCTTCTTCTCTCTTTCTCTCTTTCTTTCTTCTCCTCTCTTTGTCAAGCTCGGCAGTACCCACCACCGAGCACAGCATGTCGTTTGCCTACAAAAAAACCTTCACTTCCCCATGGTCCCTCATGTCCACCTTTATCTTCTCACTCCTTATGCTCCCTGTATGTCTACGTCAACACCATGCTCCCTCACATACACTCACTTTCCATCTTATATTTTCAAAAGAAGACACAAGTGGCAAAGCGACCTGCACGTCCACCTGCTCGCTGTGCACCCTCGAGTCCACCTTCTCCTTTTCTTTCTGATGGTCCCTCATGTCTACCTGCTTCCCCCTTCTTTTGGTTGTGTTCCCTCACATCACCCCTGTTGTGCGCCCTCACATTCACTTTTTCCCTCTGTCTATTTGTGCTCCCTCACGTCCATCCATCCTTACGGGAGCAGCATTCAAATGGTACTCTCAGTTACCACCAGAGTCAATCTCATCATGGGCACAAATGGAGGAAGAGTTCTTTAAGTGCTTCTGTGACATAGAAAGGAAAGTGCAACTCTTTGCGGTGAAACAAAAGCCACACGAGCCAATGATTGAGTACATCGAAAGGTGGCGCAATCTGGCCACAGCAATAGGTGAGCCTCAAGAGATGGACGACTACATAGATGGGATGCATCCAGAATTGGCTAGTTATGTCACTTCATCATGGCCCACAACATTCGCCAAGATGATCAACAAGGCAGTACAAATTGAAGGTTTGCTCAAGCACCACGAAAGTATATCTGGACCCTTCGCATCAGTCAAAGACAATGATCAATTATCAGTTGCCATAACAAATACCATGCACTCCCCAAGCCAAGGCCGGCACGAGGATTATTCCTTTGATGAGCGTATGACCCCCAAGTTGCTTTAGACTCTCTTATCAAAAGGGATGATCGAGCTACCCGTGCCAAAAAGATAGAGGGAACTTGGAAGGGAACGCAAGCCCAATAATAGCCAATATCATAGGGGACTTGGTCACAGGACTGAGGAGTGTCGTGCTGCTAAGGACATCATCCAAAACTTCATAAACATGGGAAAACTGAACGGGGGGGCTGATTCTACGAGTGATCCGGTGTCACACATGGTCCAACCTATACAACCCTAAACTATAGCACATGTCTTAGTGGCACGATGTTAAACTGCACAACATACGGCCTCGAAGGCAAGACCTTAAACATGCCCTCAAGTCTCGGCGGATGACTTTAAAACACACCAAATTGATGGTCACGGTGGCATGACCTTAAACACGCTTCTGCAAAAAAAAAAAAAGAGAAGACGGAAATGAAAAAAAATCCGCAAGGGCATCATGGGTAAAAATGTCAAAAAATGACAGACACGGTGTGCACCCCAAAGGCCACCATGGGCAAAATATGTCAGGAAAAAACAAAAAGAGAGAAAAAGACGGGCATAGTGAAAACCGGCAAGGGCACTATGGTCAAGAGTGTCGAAATAAAAAGGATGTGGTGAAAACCCTTCGGGGCACTCCCTCTCAAATGATGGGCATGTTGATCTACCTTATGGGTCAGCACGAGTAAAAATGTCTCGCGTCCCTATAGCTAGACGTTAAACTGCACGACATATAGTCTATTCGCACGACTATAAACTGCTTCTTGTTCCTACATTTCTCTATGGGGTTACCGCATGACACCCTCCTACACATCCCCTACTATATCCTTCTTCACAGGCCCCCGGTGAAAGGACACCACCCCTCCGAGGCATCCTCCCTAGTCAAGGTGCACCTCGGTTGTGACTGTGAGGCTTCGAAGCAGAGCATGTAATCATCAAGGCAGGCACTCGTCTCTCCAAAAGGCGTACTATAGCTCCGGTTGTGAGGCTTCGAACCAGAGCATGCAACTGCCTCATCGACGAAGAGGCATACCACAGTTCTAATTGTGAGATTCTAAAGCATGCGACCGCCTCTACCAACGCTATATCTCAAAGAGGTGTACCACAGTTCGGACTGTGAGGCTTTGAAGCTGAGCATGTAATCATCAAGGCATGCACTCATCTCTCCAAGAAGCGTACCATAGTTCCGACTGTGAGGCTTCAAAGCAGAGCATGCAATCATCAAGGCATGCACTCGTCTCTCCAAGAGGCGTACCATAGTTCCGACTGTGAGGCTTCGAAGCAGAGCATGTAATCACCACAGCATGTATTCGTCTCTCCAAGAGGCATACCATAGTTCCGGCTGTGAGGCTTTGAAGCAGAGCATGCAACTGCCTCATCGACAAAGAGGCGTACCACAGTTCTAACTGTGAGATTCCAAAGCATGTGACTGCTCCACCAAAGATATATCCCAAGGAGGTGTACCACAGTTCGGACTGTGAGGCTTCGAAACAAAAGCATGAGACCGCCTCATCGATAAAGAGGCGTACCGCAGAACTAACAGTGAGATTTCAAAGCATGTGTCTACCTCCACAATATTATATCCCAAAGATGCATACCGCAGTTCCGACTGTGTGACTTCATACCATTTCACTTGATAGGGCCTTTCACCATCTGGCTCCCATTTCCCCCAGCTGAAATACACCATTCGTGGCTCTTTTAAGCCTTCATCATGCACCTTAACTGCCCATGATGCCACTTCTTGTCATGCGGGCCCCTACCTCTACAACGGTCTAAAGTAGGTGAAGATCTTAACCTTTCCCTCAACACGTCCAACAAGGGTGAGGACTTTTAAAAGCACCCCTCAGCAGTCTGTTTGGGACAGGAAACCTTAAAAGACCTTTCCCCATGAGGCCGGGATGATCAGGGCAGCAGCTCCCAAGCCCGAGTCTGAGGTCCTTCACAAACCGCTACTCGCACGCGTGTCTCACCCGCATGTTCCACTCAACCGCCGTGTGTGTTCCCTTCAACTGCTGTGCATATTCCTTTCTCACCGCCGCGTGTGTTCCTTACCGTCGCGCGTGCTCCTTAACCTCCACGCATGCTTCACCGCCGTGCATGCTATTGCCGAGCATGTCACCGCCGAGCATGCTACCGTCGTGCATGTCTTTGTGTTAGGCCCTGTTATCACTGTGCGTGTTCTACCACTATCCCCAGTGGAGTTACATGCATGCCACAGCCATTCATCCCCGCCACGGTCCAGCTGTATGACCCTAAACTATAGTGCACGTCTTGGCCACATGATGTTAACCTGCTTTGCCCAGGTCCTGGCGGCATGACCCTAAAGGCGCCTCCATGCACGCACACACACCTTTTGTATGCATCTCCATGCACGCCTTCCCTAACCGACCTATTCGTGTGCGCGTACCACTTTCGTTGCCTCCCCATTGAGTCTATTTCCATCATCATCATTCACAATTCTCCAGTGAGTCCTACCCACGCTCACAAAACAACGGTGAGCCATTCCACCTTCCATACTCACTGTCAGCTAGTGGGTCACCATCGTCCATCTTTCCGTACAAGCACCATCCATCATTCATAGGCAGCCTCGGGCCATCCCCCCAAAGTGAGTCAGACCACCACCATACTCACTCCATGACCTCTACAGACTGTCATCCGTCACCACCACGGTCCAAGCTATATGACATGGTGGCACGTTTTGGCTGCATGACGTTAAACTGTTTTGCCTAGGTCACGGAGGCATGACCTTAAACACGCCCTCACCAAAAAAAAGGAACGGGCATGGTGTAAACCTGAATAAACTGAATAAAGAAACACCATGAGTAAAAATGACGGACGGGCATGGTCACAAAACCATGAGTAAGAGTGTTCCATAAAATAAAAGCCGGGCACGGTGAAAACCTGAAAGGGCACCATGAGTAAGAATGGAAAAAGGTGGACGTGGCCGCAAGGTCATGAGTAATAAAGCCCCAAATAAAAAAGAGATTGGTGAAAACCGTCTCTACAGCGCCACTTCCTTAGTCCAAGTGAAAACCCGCAAAGGGCGATTGGACCAATAAAGCAGGTTGATGCAGCGCTCGCTTCCATAGGCCGCTTCGATCGGCATTCCAAGAAAAATCCCTGGTATCAGAATGCCCTGCTATCGGGACCCAAAAAAAAAGAGCTTCAAAGAAGAATTCCACAGCCTGAGTCAAAACACAAAAAGACCCAGAAGTCAGAAGAATCGCCAAGAAGGCAAGTTAAGCTCCATGCAAAAGAGACCCATTTCTAAGAAGTCACTACAGTGAGCTAAGTGACAGCCAAACTAGCCTCCATAGAAACAAGGAGCCACATTCCGATAAGCTGAAGATGCCCCCAGAAGGCTAAGTAAACTGTCGAGCCAGACCTAGACCTATTATACATCAACCAGGATTGAGCCCCCTGAGGTCGCCGCAAAAAGAGGTATCCTGCTTGTCGAAACTGTTGGCAAAAAGCAAGGTTGAGCCCCAAGAGGTCGCCTCGAAAATGAGGTACCCTGCCCGTCAAGGTTAAACTAGTGTAGCAGCAAATGACCGTCAACCGAAGGCTTTTCAGCTATCCATACAAAAAACAAACAGACAAGGAAACAAAACCCTGAAAGAATGGGAAGAATGCCTTTAGGCATGGCACTCGACCACCAGACAGGCCTGATTCTGACCAACGGGGTCCACAAAAAATCCTCGACTGTTGGAATCACAATTATTGTCCAACAGGGTGAGAAGACTTTAAAAGCATCCCTCATCATTATAAGACCGTCCGATAGGGTGAGGACTTAAAAAACAAATCCCTCCAAATCACAAGACCGTCCAATAGGGTGAGGACTTTAAAAAATATATCCCTAAAAAAGTCCAACGAGGGTGAGGACTTTGACAATACCCCTCAATGTCTCTTCTCCCCCAAAGTCTCCACGAATGGATCGGCGACAAATGCATCCAGACGTTAGAGCATCCTGGTGATATCGTTACGCGGACATCTCCTCGGCGTTAGCGTGATCCTGTGACCAGGAAGAAAAAAAGTAAGTAATAAAGCCGAAGGAAATTTTCGGAATGTTGACTTCTCGCTTCTCTCGAAGCACAATATTCGGCAGGGCAAGTTGTTTGAAGGCATTTTTCTGCAGCTTGGGTCCCCAATGCAGAATAAAGAGAAGCCGGTCAATAAAGCCCTGATACACAAGTCGAATTCTCGACAGTCTCATAATTGCCCCAGAAATTGTGGAAATCTTGCTTAGGACTCCAAAAGGCTACCTGTCAAGTTTCATCGCAATCCGACATGTCCAAGGCAGTGCAGACAAAGAAACAGTTTCGAAAAAAATAGCTTTTAGCACCCTGAAATGGACCCTATAACTAGAACCTTATTATCGGAGCGTCAAATGGCTGTGGGACCACCGCCATTGGGTCCGACACGGTCGAAAACCTTTATGGGTCAAGTTTCGACTCAATCTGACACTCCAGGACAAAGTTATGGGCAAAACACTGAAAAGGGGTAGGCCACGCGCTATTCCCGTGCGCCCTTCCTACACCAGTCTCCATTAATGGAGACTGATTTTCACAGTTTCGGGCAGTAACTTTCGGGAGCCATATCTCCTTCGTTCTAAGTCAGATCGAGTCCAAATTTTGGGAGAGTGTTTATCTCGTCAAGACGAACATTTTGATAGGTGGCACCGCCCACGACGACGCTCGAGCAAGGAGAAAAGGTAGAGAGAAGTTGATTCGTGATAAGAGTTGCAGGAAATTCAGCAACGACACATCTCGCTCGAGCGGTCGTATCACAGCGCTCGCACAACGGATCCACGCGAAATCAGTTGCATTGCGTGCCTAAGGTCCGAGGTTACATCTGGGTCAAACCTCGCACGTGATGAATTGTTAGATTTGATGTACGACGGCATTAAAGTTGCAGAAAACTTCCGGTCGCTGGAATCCAAATTCTGGCCAAAAACCCAAAAGTGAAAAATCCTCGTTTGGGCACAAAATCGAGCTGCGTTTGTTGCAAAACTATTGTGACGGCATGCTCAATACAATTCAGTGAAGAATCATGAACATCTGTCAAGAAACGAACGCAATATTGATCCGAAGTTTTCAAGTTTCTTACAATTTTCGCGTCACATGATCATGGCCTAAAAACGCGATTCGTGGTTCGAAATAAGTATCAAATCAATCGTCATTCCGAGCCCAACGAGAAAACAATCATCTTTTGACCAAACGAGCGCCGGAGCAATCCCGATCAGCCTTGAAAGATTGCACACGTTCTATGGCAAAGACAGGGACTGTTTTGAAATTTTGATTATTGTTGGGCAGGGCAAAAATCGTCATTTTTCACCCATTTTTAGATTTTCTTTTAATTCAAATAAATAGTAGTTTTTAGCAATTAGGGTAAATTTTGGGCATCCACCTGTGTTTTGGGCCCACCTCTATATATATCATGTTATACCTTAATGTAAAAGACCCACTTTGATTGAATAAAATTTCCATCTTTACTCATGGTTGGATCACGTTTTGGAAAAAGAGGAAGGAGAGAAATTTTTGGGCCAATACCCCCGGGCTTAAAGTAATTTTTCTTTCTGTCTTCCCTTGCTTCTCTTTTCTCTCTTTCTTTCTCTCTTCTCTCCTCTCTCTTCTTTCCTTTCTCTTCTCCGTCTTCTCTCTTTCTCTCTCTTCTTCTCTCTTTCTCTCTTTTCCTTCTCTCTCCTCTCTTTGTCATGCTCGAGAGTACCCACCGCCGAGCACGACATGCCGTTTGCCTAAAAAAAACCTTCACTTCCCCATGGTCCCTCGTGTCCACCTTTGTCTTCTCACTCCTTATGCTCCCTGCATGTCTGCCTCAACATCATGCTCCCTCACATACACTCACTTTCCATCTTATTTTGTCAAAAGAAGATACAGGTGAAAGCAACCTGTAAGTCCACCTGCTCCCTGTGCACCCTCGGGTCCACCTTCTCCTTTTCTTTCTGATGGTCCCTCATGTCTACCTGCCTCCCCTTTCTTTTTGTTGTGTTCCCTCACATCACCCCTGTTGTGCGCCCTCACATTCACTTTTTCCCTCTCACAATTTGTGCTCCCTCACGTCCATCCATACCTTTCTTCTTATCATCGTGCACGACTTCTACCTTATCGTCGTGCACGACTTTCACATTATCACCGTGCACTACTTCCACCTTATCGGTGTGCACGACTTCCACCTTATCATCATGCACGACTTCTACATTATCGCCATGCGCGACAACTCCCGCACACCACCACCGTCGTGCGTCACAGCCGAGCCCACACACCACCATCGTTGCATGCCATTCTACTCTTGCCGAGCTAATCACTGCCCTGTGACCTGCTATCTCCACCTTGCTGCCCCATACCTCTGCTGCTAAGCCACCTAATCCTCCGTGAATTCGGCCACTTCATTGCAGCCTTACCCTGCTGCCCCATCGTCTACAACTCACAGCCTGCTCTCACCTTCCCCATTCTCTTCCTTCACAGCCCGCTCTCGCCTTTTCCCTCTCTCTCATGACGCTTAACCACCCACCAATCACCTCCCATTCTCTCCCATTTTTTTCTCTCTCTAAAAAACCCACTTCGTTTTCTTTTCATTGTTTCGTTTTCGTCAAAGTTGCGTTCACCCCTCCTTTCACTCTATTTTGTTTAAGCCTCACTCTCTTTCTTCCTTTTTATCTCACATTTTCATCCCAGCCTCTTACATAAAAACCCAATAAGAGGCCCCTCTCTTTATTCCTCCTGTTGCCCCTTTTCTCCTTTTCGCTAATCTTGTCCATGCCCCTTCCCTTTGTTTTTATCCAACCCTTTCATCCAAATAACCCAATACCCAATTCTCTCTCTCTCTCTCTCTCATCCAAAGAACCCAACAAAAGCCCTCTCTCTCTAAACCAATCTACCCAATAAGCAAACCCACTCTCTCTTAATTAATATATTTTTCTTTATATTTTATTCCACCATCTCATTTTACTTCTTCTACCACCTTCCTTTCATTTTATTCCCTTCCCTTCATTTTATTTTATTTCATTGACTCATTTTATTTTCCCTTGTCCTATGTTATTTTATTTATTTTATTCCACTTACTTTATCCCACCATACTTTACTCTATTCCATCCATTATCTCATCTTATTTTATTATTATTTTTCCACCCCTTTTATTTTATTTTACTCCATTTCATTTTATTTATTTTACTTCCTTCATTCTATTTTAATTTATTTAATTCTAATTCCATTTTCTAGTTTTATTTTATTTTAATTCATCTATCTTATTTTCATCTCATTTTTCATCACTCTTATTTTGCTTTCATCTCTTTTGGAAGACCTAGCGAGAGTCAAGCTAATCTTCGCCTCCCCACTTTCTCTCCTTTGATCGTTTGACTAGAGGGCAGGCTGAACCTGGTACTCGTGCAAGTCTTGTCGTCGAGTAGTTTAGCCGTCGTGCCGATCTGAGTCACCGTGCCCATCTAGCTGCCACGTCAGACTAGCCGTTGCGCCAGGCTGGTCGGTGTTGGTTTTTGTCGTTGAGTAGTTAAGCCTCCGCGTCGGTCTGAGGTACCGTGCACGTCTTGCTACCACGTCAAATCAAACACCATACTAGTCTAGTCACTGTGCCAGCCTAGCCGCCCGGTCAAACTTCTGCTCTCACTTTCACTTCTCTTATCTCTTTTCTTCTCTTTTCTTCTCTTCTCTTCTCTCATTCTTCTTCGTTTCTTCTCCCCTTTGGAAGGTTTAGCGAGAGTCAAGCTGACCTTCGCCTTCTCTCTTATTCCTCTTCGTCTCTCCTTCAAAGACAAACACTTCCTTTCTCTCTATCTTCCCCCTTTCTATTTCTTTCTTGTAAAATATGTACTTAGAGTCCCTTGTCAAGAAGATGCCGTGAGGCTGTCGAATTGACACGGATTCTCCTATGTTATTTTCTGTTTATTCCTTGAGTACACAAACACGTGTGTGTTCGCCCTATAACAAGGTGAGGACATATGCCACACTCGTCTGTACTTTTAATGTGTGTGTGTTTACAGAAAAGGAGAAAACAGATCAAAGGAGGCGATTCCAAACCGGCCACAGGCCAAGGGGGCATTCCAACGTGATCTAAGAAGGCGCCCATGTGAGCCAGCCCGATTGTGTCACGCAACCACGTGAGGTAAGTCCCACCTCACGGCCTTAATTCCTCTCTCACCGATTGGTACTCTTGCCCATGTCTTCTTTGCACGGTTCTCAAGAGAGCGATTTCAGATCCGGAGTCTATCTTGAATCTGGAACCACGCCACCACCTCAACCCGACCCGGGGGCGAGATCGAGGCACCTAATCAGTCACCATGCATTTTATAATCAGATGTGGGTAGTATTATGCTGCATTTCGTTTGAGAGTGTAAACTAATTTCATTTTATGTTAATAATTATCTACATTTGTTTTTTTCTTGTGCTTTACATAATTGATATATAGAGGTAGGTCAGTTAATCGGAAGGTCACTTTAGTTTTTACTCTTCCCTTTTTCCTTTTGTGCTAGACAGTTGGTCTCTTTGGCTTTTGTTATTCTTTGTTAGGCCCAAAGAAGACTGTAGCCAGTTACACTTATTCTTTTGTGTCTTTGGGTGCATTGGTGTATGTGGTTTAGTCCAAATCATATATATGAAATAATGAAATTCAATTTATCCAAAGAAGAATTGTAGACCTAACAATCAGTAGGACATAAGGAGAAAGACATTTTAGTAAACATCAGTATATTAATATAACAATATCGTTATTGAGTACCAAAACTTCTGCTTCATGGTGTGCCCCAATCAGTGTAGGAAAAATCGAACCAAAACGACTAACCGAACATGGACCCAGAAGTGGTTCAGCCGGCCTAACCAATAAACCGCCCAATTCAACCGTTCTAACCAAGCAAATCCCAAGCGGTCAAAAAAGTGTTCAAAAAAATAAATACAAAAAAAAAAAATCTAATAAAATATGAAAAGTATATTCAAAGAATGATTTAACAAAGCATATCCAAATGAAATTGAAAATTAATGAAAAAAAATGGATTTTAAAGAATCGATTTGTGCCTAGGGTATTTTTGAAGTTTTCCAAAAAAGATAAGAAAAATGTAAAAATAAGTATTAATGACCAAAACAATTTCCAATCTTTGCCATAGTGATGAAAGACATTAAAAAATGCATTACAAACAAAATCCCTTATTTTTTGGGATTTTATATTTTTTTTTAATTTTTTTTAAAAATACCTGGCCGGTCACCAAAACCAGCCGCAATCGGAACCGGCCAACCTAGCGGTTACCAGTTAGATTGCCTGATTTTTCCTTCAATGGCACCAATATCCTAGCAAAGGTCATAGAATCAACTGCCCTTTGCCAAAAACTTTCATAAGCGTTTCCACCTCTAACCTTATTAAATTCCAAACTACAACTACTCATAACATACAGATTTTCAATATAATCATTTCATGTTTTCAACTGAAGGAGTTGCAAGAAGTTCTTTTCATTGTTCATTTCATCCACTCTATTCTAATACCAGCAGACATGCCTGCTATAAAACTCAATGGTAGGCACAATAAAGAGATCCACCTTTCTGAAAACTAGATGAGCCTAAAAGATAATAAGCAAGGAAGAGTCAAGCTTACATCAACAAAGCCAAAGAAAAAATTTACATTCTAACACTTTACTTTTTCATGGAATAACACAACAGTTCTCATTCAGCAATTTAAACTACCATAGGTTCAGAGGGGGAAATATCACCGTAATCATGGAGACATGGGTTGATAGTATAGAGGCATTAGAAACATTGAAGAGGTAGAAAGTGTGACCTCTTGTGCTTGCTGCTTTTCCCATTCTGCTAATATTTTCTCTAAGCTCTGCTTCTCACCCTCTAATCTTGCCGCAAAGTCCTCCCGTTCCTTTATAGCTTCCAATGCCTTTGCCGCTGCAGCCTCTGCCATCATCTTTTCTCTTTTGCTCCTTCTCTCCGCCTTTCTCTGACTATCCTCCTCAGAATCTGTTGAATCTGAATCAGATTCAGATTCAGATCTCTCTTCACTCTCTGAATAGTTAATGTGGCTTCGGACCAACTTGGCCGCAGGTGTGTATGAAGAAGAGCCACTGCCATGTCGAGGCAATGAATCACGGCTAGTATCTCCCAAAACCTGTTCAGTTTGATCTCCATAAGAAACCCCAATTGAATCACTTTGATCATTCATGACCATGGAAACTTCCTCACTCTTTTCGATGCTTGAGTTACGGGTAGTGCTGGGTTCATCTGCTTTTGATACACTATCCAGTCCATTTCTGGATTTGAAATCACTGTTCTCATCTGAGCTAACCATTTTATGATTAATCTCAGAATGGAGCTCATTTTTAGCAATTGAATGACCATTAGATATGCCCCTTTCAGGTGAATTACCATCCAGGCCATCATTTCTCTCTCCAAGTGAAACACTGGAGTCACCATCGAGCTTTCTAAGCAGAGAATCTGCTGAAACAGAAGCCCCAGATGTAAAATTCAAAGGCACTTCTTTCTTAACCAAATCTTCATCATTAAGAAGAAATTTTGATGTCTCGCCCAATTGGGTAACGGCTTGAGGTTTACTGACACCAGGGGGTGAAACACTGTCTCCATTCACTACGTTTGGCAGAGAAAAACCCAATCCCCTTGCTTGCTTCAAGACAGGAGGAGAGCGCTTAGGGGTAGCAGTCTTCTTTGCCTCTGAACCATATGATCCAGGAATCCCGTTAGAAACAGGCTCAGGGGCACCCAAGAGCTCGGTCCAGTCAGCCTCTGTTAGGATCGGTGAAGGCCTCGAAGTGGGTTTTCTTGCAGGCTTCTCAAGCTTCTTTCTGGTAGAATGCTGCTTTCCTGGATCATGGTTTGCTCTTGGTAAGAGATTAACATTAGAATTGTAATGGGTATCAGATGATTTCTTCTTGAGTTGGTCTTTTAAGGGCACCGTTTCAGCCCTTCTCAGAACATCATCAATGGATTCATGGGATGGAGATTTCTCATTTTTGCCTAGCGATTCTGCCGCTTGCTGGTCAATCTGGAACAGCATAAGAGAAACAAAACAATTAATTGCCTGTCAATCGCGCTTCTCATTCCTAATTATCTACACATTCAACCACAGAAATCTGAAAAATCTGGTAAAAAATACCATTCACAATTCAATTTCAAAACCCCAAGTTTCCTTTTGGCAATGAACTTCAAAACTAATCATGAAAAAGGAAAATGCTGAAAAGCCATTGTGAAAACAGTGTGACCATAGAGAAAATCAGAATTGTGTGATGTGATACTGTAGAAGACACAATGCATGCCTGTTGCAAAAATGTCTCTGCTACTTTGAGTTTGGATGAGATCCAGCCTGCCATGCCTATCAAATTCTTGCCTGGTTTTCTTTTTTCCCCCTCTGAAGAAGCTCTTTAGCTATAAAGAGATCAGCTTTCATGTCTTCAATTCAATTCGGTATCGGGTTGTCATCGTTGAAGGGCGAGATGAATTTGGGCGCCTCTCTCTCTCTCTCTCTCTCTAAATTTCAGAGATGAATTGGGGGCCGTCTCTCTCTCTCTCTATAACTTTCAGGTTGGGCAATCGGGAAACTGCGACGGCTGCTTGCGTGCTTTGACGGATGGTAGACGAACGTTTAACACACAACAAAGTCAGAAACTTTTCTACTCCCACGGGAGTATTGCAATCTATCTACTCCCTCCAAAACTTAACATTGGGATGTCTTAAACTTAACATTGGGATGTCTTTTAGATTCCGAATTATGGGATGGCATTTCTGTAACTCTACTATCTATCTAGCTTAAAATTAAAATTGTTTGATGCTAGCTGGACCAGATTTCTAGCCCCAAGGTAAGATGGATGCAAATAGGTGGTCCATCTAAAAATAATTAAAACTAACGGTTCGAATATTTTTTTAATAGAATTATGATTTTTAATTTTTAAAATTTATTTATTTTTCATATCTATGATCTCCATAACATATCTTTAAAAATTAAGTCCAAAAATCAATCTAAAAAATAGATTTTTAAGAGGTGACTCATCTCTGCATGGATTCATAGCAATTGTATCCAACTTAAAAAAAAGCATCCCAAGATTGCACTGGAACCACTAGATTTTTTGAAGAAGTAATCTAGATGTTCAATAACTCAAAAGCCAATTTCTTTCTTTTGAAAATAGAATAACTCAAAGTTCAAATTTTTTTTCTTTTAAAATAGTCATATCATTGTAAAAAAAATAAAAAATTATAAAAAAAAAAACCCCAAAACCACACTTTCCATGCAAGTTACCCCTAACGTAACCTTTTCTCTCACTGTGTTCCCCAAATTATACTTTCTACGCAAAAACACCCCAACCAAATAAAAATTAAAAAAATACCTAAACTACCCTCCTTTTTACTTTTAATTTTTTAACGAAAGTTTCCCTCTTTCTCACCCTCTCTCTAACTCTCAGAACGAGCTTCTTCCCTGTCTCTCGCTCTCTCTCCTGGCCAGACCTCCCTCTCTCTCACTCTCTCTCTCGGCCCGAGCTCTCTTCCTCTCCCTCTTCAAAGGACTGAAGGCCCACCCTCTCTCTCTTTGTGAAACGGCTCAAGTTCTCAATTTCTTTGCCCCAGCCCAAGCCCAAGCACGATTTTTAGCTCAATCTCTCTGCCCTAAATCAGCCCCATCAAAAGTATGAAAGAGTTTTTTAACTATTTTTTATTAAATAAATATATAGCATATTTATGGAATAAAATCGCTAAAATCTGTTGTTGGGTTATTGTTTGTTGAAATTTGTTGTATTTGATCTATCATTGACAATGAAGAGATGGATTGCTCTTGACTTAAGAATTATTGAAGTTTTTCTTATGAATTTGTTATGGAGTTTGGCATTTTTTCTCTGTTGTCATTTTAGGGTTAGAATGATCTTGGTGGTAGGAAATTTTGGGTTTTTTTTAGATTGAAAATCATTCAATCGTTTGATCTAAATTGATTGCTCATGGCATAAGAATTATTGAAATTTTCCTTTTGAATTTGTTATGGAGTTTGGTTTTTTTTCTCTATTTTCTATTGTCATTTTTAGGCTAGAATGTCCTTGGTGGTAGGAAATTTTGGGTTCTTTTTAGATTGAAAATCATTCAGTTATTTGATCTCAATTGATTGCTCATGGCTTAAGAATTATTGTAGTTTTTCTTATTAAATTGTTATGGAGTGTGTCATTGTTTCTCTATTGTGATTTTAGGGCTTGAATGTTCTTGGTTGTAGTAAATTTTGGGTTTATTTTACTGTATCTATTTTCTCATGGTTATCTTTGCATCAATTGTTTTTTATTTGATGATCCATCCTTTTTCTCTTGTTCAAATTTAGTTTATCATTAAAAAAAAAAAAATGCCTAGCTCTTGCTAATTTTAGTAGTAGTTCTTTAAAACAAAAGACAAACCCAAAAAACTGACTTTAGGAATGTCTATATTGCTAGTTGTATATATTGTGCTTATCTACATTGTTAGATTGAACTTTAGCTTAGAGAAATGGTATTGCTTAGCTATAGCTTAGATAAATAGTATTATTTATATACTAGAAATTTAGGATAAGGTTTTTATCCAATTTCAAATGCATTCGAATTCAGGTCTACAAAGTCATTTAGTTTTGTTTCATTTCGCAAAAGAAAGGCATTGTGCTAGTTTAACTTGGATATGAACTAGTTCTTACTTTGTAGAAATATTGAATTGCATGTTCATCTTAAAAGTTGGGTCCTCTTTTGAGGCTCTTTATTTCAATACTATTTTTCATAATTTACTAAAAAATCTAGACATTAACAGGGTGAAATTGTTACGAGTGCAATTTCAGATAAGCATTGTTAGAAATGTTTTTTTAGGTTATATACCACCAACAATATGCCTACATACCTCTTGTTAAAATTTAGTTGTAGCTCTTTTGAAAAGACCTAGTTGAGCCTACCAAACTTGGGCAAGTTCAATGTGTGGAGTGTAAATTATTACAAATCTTGTGCAAGACAAAAGAAAATGAGTGATAACAAATTGATTTAGTGTATTTTCTATGGAGAACTCCAATCAAATGTAGTAATCGATGAAAAATTGTTATGGTTAAATCTATTCCTTCCTCAAATAGAAATGATGAAGAAGCTGGAATGTGAAAAAGAAGCTGACATCAAATCCATCTGGCACTTAAAAACAACATCAAATCCATCTGGCACTTAAAAACAATGTCACCACTTAAAAACAATGTCACCACCACCTAAAAGCAACACGTAACTCCAGTTCTTCTTATTATTAGCTAACATGTAACACCACCCAAAAGCAAAAACAAAAAAAAAGATTGAGGGACAGAGAGAGAAAAGGGTCTGGTAATCTATGAGGGTGGTCCAGAAGAAAGAGTTTCTGGAATCACAGTGCTTCGGCACTGTGTAAGTGCGGTCCGGCAATACATGTTCTAGAGTCACAGTGCTCCAGTAGTACATGTTTTGGAGTCACATTATTCCAGCAGTTGCAAAGCACGGTCTGGCAGTAGAACTTTTGAGTCAATGGGCTCCATCAGTGGCAAAGGGCGGTCCGACAGTACATGTTTTGGAATCACAACGCTATGGCAGTTGCAAAAGACAATCCAACAGTAAAACTTCTGAGTCACAGCGCTCTGACAATTGCAAAGGGCAGTCTGATAGTACATGTTCTGGAGTCACAACGCTTCAGTAGTTGAAAAGGGAGGTCCGACAGTACATGTCCTGGAGTCACAGCGCTCCAGCAGTTGCAAAAGGCGGTCTGACAGTACATGTTCTGGAGTCACATCGCTTCAAAAATTTCAAAGTGCGGTCCGACAATACATTTTCTGGAGTCACAACGCTCCAACAGTTGCAAAGGGCGGTCTGGCAGTAAAACTTCGGAGTCATTGGGCTCCAGCAATTGAAAAGGGTGGTTCAATAATACATGTTCTGGAGTCACAGCACGTTGGCAGTTGCAAAGGTTGGACTGGCAGTACAACTTTCGTGAGTCACAATGCTCCGACCGTTGTAAAGGGCGGTCTGGTAGTACATGTACTGGAGTCACAACGCTCTGGCAGTTGTAAAGCGTAGTCAAGTAGTACATGTTTTGGAATCATAGCGCTCTAGCAGTTGTAAAGTGCGGTTCGACAGTATATGTTCTGGAGTCACAACGCACCGACAGTTGCAAAGGGCGGTCTGGCAGTACATGTCCTGGAGTCACAGCGCTCCGACAATTGCAAAAGGTGATCCGGTAGTAGAACTTCTGAGTCACTGGGCTCCGACAGTTATAAAGGGCGATCCGACAGTATTCAATTTCGGTCCGGCAATGCGATGGTCTGCTCCGGCAATGTGCTACTGGGGTCGATAGTCAACGTCAAATCTGGCCAAATTGATTTTTTTGTACAGGAAAGGCATTTCCGTTAAAAGAAATGAACTTTTTCCCTTCGGGATATTTGCATAGAAAGTTTGTTTTGGGGAAAAAAGTGAGAATAAGTTAGGTTGGGGGTAAGTTGCATAGAAAGCGTAGTCTTGGGGTTTTTTTGTAATTTCCCCTAAAAGAAAAGTATACAATGAAATAATTTACTTTTAGCACAAGGAGGTTACAGTCACTCTTGTTCTTTAGATTTTAACTCTCAAGTGGTTTTAAACATATTGCTTACTAAACTTAAAGTTTAAAAAAATAAGAAGAAAATTCTCGAACTTTGTGACATACTCCAAGCCATCCAATTTAACATCTAATGACTATGAGTAATTTAACCTCTTTGTGATAAAGATAAATGTTATAATAATATAGGGTGTAGTTTGTATAAGGTTGCAACTTTAAACAATCCAATTAAAGCGCACCTCTAAATTTTATCATAAATGTAATTTTGACATAAAAAATTCTTAGGATAGCTTGAGAATCTATTTTCATCTCTAGTTATAGAATTTTAAACTCTAAAAATAGTTCAAATCAAGTAGATCTACAAACACATAAAAATCTTGAAAATGGACAGTCCAGATAATGTGTTGCAAGGTACATTATTTCGTGGACTCGAAATATTTTTCTTCTTTCATAGTCATACATCTTGATGTCGATAAGATCAATTAGAGGGAAAATTTTGTTTCATGCAGGCTGAACCACATTTCTATATATGCGGTCCAAAAAGTGTGAAACATCCATCCTAAAGATGGATGCAAGTAGGTGTTCCATCTAAAAACAATAGAAACTAACAACCCAAATGTTTTCATGCTAGAATTATTAATTTTAGGTTTTAAAATTTATTTATTTTTTCATATTCATGATCTTCATGTTAGAGATCACATGCCCTTAAAAATTAAGTCTTGAAATCCATCTCAAAACTAGGTTTATTAGGAGGCCCGCATTTCTACATATGCCGGTTAATTTTATAAACGATTTTTGAGGTGCAACTTTAGTTCTACATTTAAGGTTGCAACCTTATATATACTTTTTCCAATAATATAACATCCTAATTATAAAAATTAGATCAAGAAATTTCAAAAAAAAAAAAAAACAAAATCTCATGTCGACCGAGGGAATAAATGTATAATATATGCTCATGAAAGAGTACAATTACATGTCCCAACAAAAACATCCCAAAAAGATGAGGGGGAAACAAAACTACCTTTGTAATTATTTGATGCAGCTTACCATTTACATAAGGCCAATGTAGAAGGTGGAGTGTTTTATGGCTTTCTAAAGATTGAGCGATAGGTTGGAAGTTCTAAATCTGTCAGGGGTTAGTAGATCATAGATGAATAGTGGTGCGAAGGAATATTTGAAACATCAGATCGATGACCTGTATTAGTCATATGGTAAATTGATATGGATCCACAAATCAACAATTTGGACAAGTGGATTAGCCAAATAAGCTGCATCCAATCTTACAAAAAATTCAAGCAATCACTAAACAATATTATAGACAATGTGATATGCGTTTTTGTAAAAAATAGAGTTAATGTGTGATGACCACAAATATTTTTGGAACTAAAAAATAATAAAAATAATAATAATAAACTATAAAATAGTTATAATTTTGAATAATAGTTCACTATGTTATGAATACACCATGGAACCACCCTAAACTTTCCCTTTTCATTTTAATTAAATTAAGATAATTAAATATAAAGTTATGTGCCATAAGGTGACATTATAAGAGGATGATGTGTTATAAAGTATTATTATAAGATAGTGATGTGTCATAAGGTGACATTATAAAAGCATGATGGCTCATAAAGTATTATTATAAAATAATGATGTGTCATGAGGTAACACATATGCAAGTAAGAAAAAAGACACATGTTTGACATATGTCAAATGAAGATTGATCATCCTCACTTACAAATACCCATCATAGGCCCATCATTAGCCCAACACAATTGCTCTTTTTCTCTCCTCCCATATGTTAGTCCTTATTCTCTCTCTTAATGATTTTTTATCTCTCTCTCTCTCCTCATGCTCTTTCTCTCCTAACAAATAGTTTTTTTCTCCCTCATAATATTCTCATAAAAATAATATTATTCTCATAATGTTTTCATAAAAATAATATTATTTTCATAATGATTCTCTCATAACAAATGATTTTTCTCTCTCTCATAATATTCCCAAAAAAATAATATTATACTCAATAGACTGCTTATCATGTTAAATTTCAATTTTTAAGAATGTCGCGCAGAACTGCAACCTTTCTGAAACTACATTTAAGAAATTTAGCCCCAAATATTTGACTGGTTATTTATATAAATATCAGTGAAAGTGATTGCTCTATATTGCTTCATGTGAATTCATGTTAATGATTTCAAGAATATTTTGAATATACGATATTATTGTTTCCTGATATTTAGTGATAAAGAGTTTCATCGTTATTTTAAATATACAAGTGGACTTATCTGATACATCGTTAGGGAATAAGTGGACTCATCCGGTATGCCGGTGAGTTCTTAGTGGACCTATCTGGTACGCCGGTAAGGAATAAGTGGACTCATCCGGTATGTCGGTGAGATATAAGTGGACCTATCTGGTACACCAGTAGGGAATAAGTGAACTCATCTGGGATGCCTGTGAGATATAAGTAGACCTATCTGGTACGTCAGTAAGGATTAAGTGGATCAATTCAGGACGCTGGAGGGGTACATAGGTGACCTACTTGAGACGCTAGTACGGTATTTAAAAAACTTTTGAATTATTTTAAATTGTGTTCTTCTTCATATTGTTCAATATATATTCAAATCTTTGAAATTATATTAAAACTGTATATTTCTGTTGAAGAATTCGAAATAGTTCTCATTGACTGCTTTTCTTCATATTATTTCAATATGCATTCTTTCAGAAAATATCTATATTTGTCAACCATGCTTGCTTTTAAGCATTATGATGGCCACTTATTGAGTAGTCAAACTCATCAAACTAATGTGAATTCTTTTCATAATAAATTGCAGCCTTAATATTCGAAAGTACAACAGAAGTAGCTATGGAGAACTTTGTAGTCACAGTTAAACTTACATTTGTAACTTTTGTCTTATCAAAGATGTATATAAATGGATATTTGTGTTAATATAAGTTGTAAGTAGACTTTGTACAAATTTGAAAGTTTTTTAAATGGAAAATCAAACAATCTTGTGCAATATATAAAAGAAAATTCGATTTTGTTAAGGATAGACTGTCACACCTCAAGAATGTTAGTATTACCGAACCTGGGGTGTGACAATTTTGGTATCAAAGCAATAGGTTTAGGATTCCTAGGAAATTTGAATAGGAATATACTCTAAGTCATACTTATTGTTAATGTATGTATATGGATATGTATCATACTGATACGTATCAGTATCGATATGTATCTGTATGGATATATATCTCTTGATAAGATTAGGTGGTGTCTATGTATGATATTTATCATACTGATGCATATCAGTATGAATATCCATCTGTATTGATACATATCTCTTGTTTGTATATTTATACGGAGTCTTTTATATTCTTGATTAATCAATTTAATAGAGTTCTCTGTAGTAGTCAAAAAATCATAACAATTGTTTTTACGTGGTTCGTCACAGATGTAACTACATCCATGGACATAGCAAACTGAAATCCACTATACCAATGAAAGTTACATCAAAGATTTTGGAACAAAGAGTTAATTCTCTAACCTCGACAAAAATCGAGTCAAGCAAACCCCTTTTAAACCACTCCCCCTTCCGTTTCTTTACTTCTGGCAACCATTACCGATAACACCAGATAGAGACGCGGGATCAACGAAGATAACACCAGATAGAAACGCGGGATCAACGAGAAACTAACTTTCTCTCTAACTAAAAGGGGAAACCACCCAAAATCTCAATGGGAATTGCTTCTTTATAAGAAACAATCCCCTCAATCTCCAGGATCAAACCTCTCAATCTCCAAAAACAAGCCTCTCAATCTCTAGGAGTCTACAAGAGATACATCACAATGTTTCTATCCATAAGAAGTTCTCTTCCCTAAGAGGAAATTGCATATTATGCACAAAAGGCTCTGCTTCCCTCTCTCTCTACTTCGTACTTTATTGGGAAAAAAGTGCAACTCTAAGTTTCTTATTACTCCAAAAAGCCTGCCTTCATTTGATAGATGGAAGCCTCTTCATTTGGGCAAATTCTTTCTTTTGTTGGGCATCCTCTCTTTCATTCTACACGTGCAAATAGTGCTCTTTGAGCAAGTACACCTCTAGATTCTTTACTATTTTATGAAAAGTAAACCATTGTTGTTGTGGTCCCTCTAATTTGTCTCTTTACCGAGTTGTATTTCGACTCTTTGATCGATTTGGGATCTTACTATTCTTAACTCTGAATCTAAAATCCAACTGTTTTTGTTGATCCGCTGCTGACTTCTATTGGCTCTCCTAAGTGCCTCATGTTTGATAATCGAATTTCTTGATCCTGGTTGATGATCAAGTTTCCATTACTTGATCATGTTTAATGATTGAGTTTTTGTTTTTACTCAGTCCAATGAGATGATGGAGTTTTCCGTTACTTCATCCTGTGTGATGATCGAGTTTTTCTTTGTTACTCAATCTTGTCTGTTCCGGAGACCTATTGATTTGGAGTTATGCGAGACTGCTCTGTTCGAGGCGTCGGTTTCTGAGGATTGCTAATTTGTAAAATTCACCTCTGAAAAATGATCAACGAAAACGATCGATCTGCTCTATTTGGAAAATTGCCCCTCTCTTTGTTTTGCCTCTAGATCTTGATCTCAGAGTGATTTGTCTGAACTCTCATCAGCCACCCTGATCTTTTCAGATGATCGAGTTTTCCGTTACTCGATCTTGTTTGATGATCATATTTTTCTTTACTCGATCATGTTTGATGATCGTGTTTTTCGTTATTCGATCTTGTCTATTGATCGAGTTTTTCGTTACTCGATCCCAAAAATTCCGAAGACCTGTTTGTCTGTTGTTGATGGAATTTTTCGTTACTCAATTCCGGAGATCTCAGATGTTCCTGAGGCCGTCTGTTCCTGAGGTTTGCCTCTTTCTGTGCTTGTTGTTCAAGCAATATGAGCATGAAGACTACTGCTTATATCGTTCAGTATGGATATTTATTTGTATGGATACATATCTCTTGATAAAATTAGGTGTGGTATCTATGTATGATATGTATCATACTGATACATATCAGTATGCATATCCTTCTATATGGATACATATTACTTGGCCATATATTTATACAGAGTCTTGTATATCTTGATTAATCAATTTAATAGAATTCTTTGCAGTAGTTTGAAGATTATAACACTTATTGTATGAACAGACAAGTACAATGTCAAGATCCCGAATGACTAAAGCTAGCATGGAGGGAATTTATAAAGCCTTGAAGAATATGATTGCTCTTATGCAGCACCAAAGGGAGAACAATAATCCACCAAGACAGTCAGTTACGGGAAATAATGGGTATAATATCAAATTATTTAAGAAATTAAATCCACCTACCTTTAAGGGTGCTGCCGATCCATTAGAAGCCGATGGATGGATTATGCAATTAGAGAAAATATTTGAAGTAATAGAATGTCTTGATGTTAAGAATGTCACCTTGGCAGTTTTTATGTTGGAAGGTGAAGCAGAACATTGGTGGCAGATAACAAAAAGAGTATTGGTCCTCGAAAACAAACCTTTGACTTGGGAACAAAATTTTGAGAAACATTCAATGAAAAGTAATTTCCAGATTTTATTCGAGATTAAAAAAAAATAGAATTTCTAAAACTAGTCTAAGGGAACAAAACAATAGCATAGTATGAGGCCAAGTTTACTGAATTGGCCAGGTTTGCCCTACATATGATCAATTATAAGACAAGAAAGGTAAAAAATTTTGAAAGTGGCCTCAGACCAATCATCAGAGGGAGAATATCAACCCTAAAATTAAGAACTTATGCTGAGATAGTGGATCGAGCCCAAATTATTGAGAAAGACTGCGAAGACTTCCAAAAGAGGAAAAACCAGAAAAGTCGGATTAGACCCATACCATCTAATTGACAAAAATGAAAAGAATCAGAAAGGGCAAACAAAAGGCTAAGACTGAAGTCACTCCAAAGCCTACCGGAACCTTGTAAGAAATGTGGGAAGAAGCATGGGTTAACACTCTGTTATTAGAAGACTGGAGCCTGTTTCAAATGTGGGGAGCTGGGGCACAAGATCAAATATTGTCCTATTATGCAAATGCAACAACATTCAAAGCATGGTGAAGCAACTCACAAACCCCAAATGAAAGGATGAGTATTTGCAATCACATAGCAGGATGCCCAAGCTTCAAAATCAGTGATTCAATGTACTCTTACTATCTTTCAAGATATAGCTTATGTTTTAATTGATCTTGGATCTACTCATTCATTTATGCCACCAAGATGTACATGCCACTTAAAAGTAGAACTAGAACAATTGGAATACATTTTAGAGGTAGCCACACGTATGGGAAATTCAATTGTAACCAATTTAATATACAAATCTTATGTAATAATGATAGAATAAAAGAAACTATTGGTGGATTTAGTACTTTTAGAAATTCAAGATTTTGATGTAATCTTAGACATAGATTGATTCTTTGCCTACCATGTAAGTGTTGATTGTTACAAGAAAATAGTTACCTTTTGCATTCCAAATCAATTGGTATTTTACTTGGAAGGTGTCAAGGAAGCTTCCCCACTATATTTAATTTCCTCCATTCAGGCTAACCACTTCCTTCGAAGGTGATGTCAAGGCTTTCTTGCCTATGTTAAAGAAGATAGAAAAGAAAAGATGAACTTGGATGACATTCCGGTTCTTCGGGAATTTCCTGATGTGTTTCCTGAGAATTGTCAGGTTTACCACTTAACAAGGAAATTGAATTCTCTATTGAGTTGCTTCCCGGGACAGCCCCAATATCTAAAGCCTTTTACCGAATGGCACCTATAGAATTTAAGGAACTTAGATAACAATTGTAAGAATTATTAGATAAATGTTTTTATTCGACCTAGTGTGTCACCTTGGGGTGCTCCGGTATTGTTCGTTAAAAAGAAAGATGGGTCCATTAGGTTGTGTATTGACTACAGACAGCTAAACCAGGTAATTGTGAAAAACAAGTATCCACTACCTACAATTGATGATTTATTTGATCAATTACAAGGATCACAAGTATTTTAAAAAAATGATCTCAGATCTGAGTACCATCAGCTTAAAATTATAAGTGATGATGTTTCCAAAACAATTTTCAGGACAAGATATGGCCATTATGAATTGTTAGTTATGCCTTTTGGATTAACCAATATACGAGTTGCATTTATAAATTTGATGAATCAAATCTTTAAGCCCTTTTTGGATTAGTTTGTTGTAGTATTCATTGACGATATTCTAATTTATTCCAAGAATCGGGAAGAGCACGAGCAACATGTGAAGACGATATTACAAATACTAAGAGAAAATAAGTTGTATGACAAACTAAGTACATGTGAATTTGGTTAGAACAAGTGACATTTTTAGGTCATGTGATATCAAAGGAAGGTTTATCTGTTGATCCTTTAAAGGTTGAAGCTGTGATTAATTGGAAGCAACCAAGTAATGTGACTGAAGTCCGAAGCTTTTTAGGGCTGACATGATATTACAGAAGATTTGTAGAAGGATTCTCTCGAATTGTGAATCCATTAATTCGATTGACATAAAAAAATGTCAATTTTGAATGGACAAATGAATGTGAGAAAAAAATTTCAAGAATTAAAAGCTCGATTGACTTTTGCATCTATTTTAACTATTCTTGCGAGGGATTCAAGATTTACAGTGATGATTCACACAAAGGCTTAGGCTATATATTAATGCAACATGTTAAGGTAGTGGCATATGCATTTAGACAATTGAAAGAATATGAGAAGAGGTACCCAACCCATGACTTAGAACTAGCTCCAATAGTATTTGCTTTGAAGATATAGACACATTATCTATATGGTGAACAATTTGAAATATATACAGATCATAAGAGTTTGACATACCTCTTTTCTCAGAAAGATTTAAATATACGACAGGTAAGATGAATGGATTTTCTAAAAGAATATGATTGTACAATCCATTACCATTCAGGTAAAGCTAATGTTGTAGCAGATACTCTAAGTAGGAAGTCTGCAGAAGTTCTAGCTCATCTAATGATTAAAGAGTGGCGACTACTGGAAGAAATTAAAGATTGGAACTCAGAATTTCATTTAAAGGATTCCGACACCATTGTTGCTAATTTATGTGTAAAGCCAACTCTTATTCTGAGAATTAGAGAGGCACAAATAAGCGACACTCAGATGGTAGCAATCATGGAAAAATTAACCAAAGGGTCAATACCAGATTTTTGAAATCCAACAAGCTGGCATATTAAGATTCAGATGGAGACTTTAAGTTCCAAATAATGAAAATTTTAAAAGGGAGATTTTGGATGAAGCTCATCGATCTCGATATGTTGTGTGTCCTAGTAGTAATAAAATGTATCAGAATCTATGAAGCCATTATTGGTGGAACAATATGAAAAAAGAGATTGTTGAATTTGTGTGTAAGTGCCTGGTGTGCCAACAAATTAAGGCAGACCACCAAAAACCTGTAGGTATTTTATAATCCTTACCCATTCCTGACTGGAAATAGGAGCACATAACTATGGATTTTGTTACAGGCCTACCCAAAACAAAGAATAGTCACAATCCAATTTGGGTAATTGTGGATAGACTAACCAAATTTGCTCATTTTCTAGCCATCAGAGTAACAGGTTCATTAGATAACCTGGCAAGACTATATATTCGATAAATTGTGAAATTGTATGGGACCCCAATAACAACTGTGTCTGATAGAGATCCCCAATTTACCACTCAATTTTGGAAAAGTTTACAAAAAAACCATGAGTACGAAGGTAAATTTTAGTACGGCATTTCATCCTCAAGCTGATGGACAATAAAAAAGAACAATTCAGACTTTAGAAGATATACTTCGAGCTTGTGTGATGGATTTTAAAAGAAATTGGGATGATCATTTGCCTTTGATCGAATTTGCCTACAATAATAGCTATCAGTCTAGTATGAAAATGGCACCATATGAGGCATTATACGGAAGATATGGAAGAAAGTGTAGATCAACTATCTGTTGGGATGATGAAGGGGAAATAAAATTTATGGGACCAGAGTTTGTTCAAGAAACTACCAATAAGATTAAGCTCATTCGGAAAAGACTTTAAAGTGCTCAAATTAGACAGAAAAATTATACAGATAAGCATCGAAGAAACTTGGAATATCAAGTGGGAAACCATGTATTTATGAAGGTATCTCCTTCCAAGGATATAATGAGATTTGGAAAAAAGGGAAAATTAAGCCCAAGGTTTATTGGACATTTTGAAATCTTAGAAAGGATTGGAGAGATGGCATATATAATTGCCTTGCCCCCTGAATTATCAAACACTGATTATGCGTTTCATGTGTCAATGTTACGAAGATATGAGTTTGACCCGTCATACATCATTAACCATGAACCTCTCCAAATTAGAGATAACTTAACATACGCCGAGCAACCCATTCAAATTCTCGATTGAAAAGAGCAAGTGTTGAGATCCAAGGTGATATCATTAATAAAAATTTTGTGGCAACATCATTCCTTAGAAGAAGCCACTTGGGAACAAGAAAATGAAATCAATGAGAAATATCCCCATCTTTTTCAGTAATCAGGTACAAAAATTTAGAGGACTAAATTTTTTTAAGGGGGGGGAGAATGTGATGATCCTAAATATATTTGAAACTGAAAAATAATAATAAAAATATAAAATATTTATAATTTTGAATGATAGTTCACTATGTTATGAATACACCATGGGACCACCCTAAACTTTCCCTTTTCACGTTTGTTTTAATTAAGTTAATATATTTAAACATAAAATGATGTGTCATAAGATGGCATTATAAGAGGATGATGCGTCATTGTAAGATAGTGATGTGTTATAAGGTGACATTATAAGAGGATGATGTGTCATAAAGTATTGTTATAAGATAATAATGTGTCATACGATGGCACATATGTAAGTAAAAAAAAAGATACATGTTTGACAAGTGTCAAATGAAGATTGGTCATCTTCACTTACAAATATCCCTCATAGGCCCATCATTAGCCCATCACAATTGGTCTTTCTCTCTCCTCCCTATGTAAGTCATTATTCTCTCTCTTAACGATTTTGTCTCTCTCTCTTCTCATGCTCTTTCTCTCATAACAAATAATTATTTCTCTCATAATATTCTCATAAAAATAATATTATTTTTCGTATTATTCAATATGTATTCAAATCTTTGAAATTATGTTAAAACTACATATTTCAATTGAAAAATTCGAAATAGTTCTCATTGTATGGTTTTCCTCGTATTATTTTAATATGCATTTTTTTAGAAAATATCTACATTTATCAACCATGATTATTTTTAAGGATTATAATGGTAACTTACTGAGTAGCCAAATTCATCAAACTCTTGTGAATTATTTTCAGAATAAATTGCAGCCTTATTGTTTGAAAGTACAACAGAAGTAGCTATGAAGAAGTTTGTAGTCACAGTTAAACTTACATTTGTAACTTTTGTCCTATCAAAGATGTATATAAATGAACATTCATGTTAATATAAGTTGTAAGTAGACTTTGTACAAATTTAAAATTTTTGAATGAAAAATCTGACAGTCTTGTACAATATGTAAAAGAAATTTTGGTTTTGTTAAAGATAGACTGTCACACCCCAAGAATGTTAGTATTACAGATGCATTATGAATTTTCATTATCTTATAAAAATAAGTGAATATTAAAATTTCGTTTCATGTTTGAATATTTGTTGATTAACCTTCTGACTGTATTTCTGGCCGGTATTTCATGAAGCTTTTCTCTCTCTTTCTCTAGAGATGACGAGGGAGGAACGTTGGTTTAGAGGTGGATATAAGTTCTTTACTCTTTATGATCTCGATTTTCATATATTTGATGTTGTTTGTGATGTGATGAGAGAGAAATTGTTTTTTTGAGATGGGTATATGCCTTTTGAATTTTGAAATAATGACGTAGTGGGGAAAGATCTAGTATATAATTTTTCGTTTTCCAAACTCATAAGCCTCAGCAAAATTTACATCCTACCGAACTCTCTCTCTCTTATTGGTAGGGGAGAGAGTTATCTAAGGAGATCAAATATTACATTGATAAGATATTGATATTTGTCCAATGAAATATATTTTTAAGATATAATACATTCATGGTAGGACTAAAAAACACTGGTGCAGAAAAAAGGAAAAATAAATAAATTAAATACACACACATAACACGAGCAATAGAACGTGTGTTACACATTTTAAATTGGGTGCCTTTTACGGCTAAAACTGATATATTGTAAAAATTTATTGTTAGTGATTTATCATCACATTATTTGTTTAAAATCTTAAAACGCATTGGAATTACAAGTGTCCCATAAAGGCTCCTAAGAGGATATTATATATATGGAAAAGTTTATACAGAGCCGAAGCTCTAAACAATCAAATTTGAGCCCACCTCAAAAAGTTTACTATAAGAGGTTGTTTTGATGCCCAAATATCTTCAAATTGATCATCTTGACATCAAGATGTAAGGACATGAGAAAAAAATGAATTTCAAGTTTTGGAAATAGTGTATTTTGTAATGCATTTTTAGACCATCAATTTTCAAGATTTTCAAGTTTTCATAGATATGTTGATCTACCCTATTTTTGAAGCTTTGAATTTTATAAATAAATATAAAAATGTATTTTAAGGCTATCACAGATTTCCAGTAGTAAAACCACATTTCTCTACATTATTTGAAGGTAGGCTCTAATTTAATTGTTTAGAACCTAGGCTTTATACAAACCGTACCCATATATATATATATATATATATATATATATATATATATATATATATA
>NW_006497560.1:1072817-1120445 GCF_000471905.2 Amborella trichopoda | reverse complement strand
TTAGTAAGGTACGTAAATAAGTTACTGGTAGTATTATGTTGTATAACGTAGTAGTAGTAGTAAGTAAGTTACGTGGTATGTGTCGTATAGATATATATATATATATATATATATATATATATATTCAGAGGTATTTTGATCAATTTATATTTTTCAATATTTTTTTTTATATTTTTATTAGATTCTCCTATTTTTGATGAACACATGCTCCAAATTTCAGATCATTCCGATTTGTAAAAAACATGAAAAATGAAACACTACCGGACAACTGTGACCGTGCGATGAACTTTGGGCGGTGATGAGCATAGGCGAAATCACTGTTCATTTTCGCTTATAGGGGTTGCGTAGTGTTTTCCATATATATATATATATTAACAATATAAATATAAATATATAATATATATAACATAATATAATATATAATGTAATGTATTTTATATATTTTATTAATGCATATTTGTATTATATGTAACATATAATATAATATTTATTATAATATAATATAAGACATTTATATTATGAGTAATATAATAATATAAATATATAATAAAATATAACATAATATAATATTATATTATATTATATTATATCATATTAGTAATAATTATATTATGTATTTAAATTTTGCATAGTGAATAGTGATCAACAAAAACGTTCTGAAAGATTAAGTTCCTACCGCCCCTTAGGAACTTAATCTTTCATGCTTTAATAAAGGAATGAGAACTTTTGTTGGAAGATTACTTTTTGAACCTTTAGATGAATTCGTGTGTCAAACACAGAACTTTTGGAAAATTAGAAAGATTTCTTCTGAAAGAAATCTTTAAAAAAAACAAACGCTCCCTTAGGGTTTAAGAGATGAGAGGTATTTTTAGAGAGTATTTGCGTTTATAAGTTTGCCTTTAGTTGGATTGAATCTAAACCATTCAATTTAAGCATCAAGGGTTTAGAGAGGCAAGATCTTAGCCATCCAACCCACATCTTAGCTATCATAGATGTATGGTTGGGATTTTTCGACCATTATCTTCACTTGTGTAAAAACAACTCCTAATTTATCAAATTAATTAATTCCATAAAATCAAGAAAAACCAATCTCATAAATGCCCTTGTTTGTTAAGTAATATGTGAAGAGAAAACCATATGGAGAGCATTATTCCTCAATTCCCTAAATAATTCTTCTTTCTCTAAAACCATATTTTGAATTTGAAATAAAGTGGTTTTCTCTCTCAACACCTCATCCTTTCACACGTGGTGTGTCATGAGACACACTTTGCATCATATGACACATTCCATGTCATAAACTCACACATGAAAGCAACAAGAGATGGCAACCAAAATAAAATCTTTAGATCTAGGTATTTGATTGGTTTTAAAGCCCTTGATTTAAGAGAAAAACTTCCCCTGAAAATATCAAGCATCCCACACATGCCACCATACCTGTGAGGAGGAGCTACAAACATCAAAATATCATTCACGCCATCAATACAAGTGGGGACGACGTCCAACCTATGAGGTTGACGTCACCCACACGTTAGCCACAGTGCTAACATGTGGTTGACATTAGCAGCCATGTGGAATCCCCCACCCCAACCTTCTCTAGTGGGGCCCATTTTTCATTGGGGCCCCATGGGGTGCATCCTTAGGTGGAATTATTAGAATGGACGCATGGAGGGACTTATTTCCCGAAATAAAATTCAAAAGAAAAAATCCCATGAATCATTTTCAGTAGTTTTCATCATTTTTTAGTAAACATTGGGCATGGAAAAAATTTATTTTGGGAAATTAGGATCCTTAAGGATTTCTTCTCAACCGTTTGGGTACTCTACTTTGCTAGGTCTGGAACCCCCAATCACTTTCTTGAGATCAGCCCAACAAGGCCCATGACCCACAGTCTTTGGCAAGGCTCATGCTTGGCTCGTCAAAGCTAACCCAATAAATGACTCGGTTCCAGACCTGCAATAGATTGTAGGCGGTCCCACAAGGATATACACTCGAGATGGCAGGAACACTCTCTTGCACATGTGCATGTCTCTCCTCAGTGAATCTTCTTGAGCAAGTGCGGCTTCCTATTTCATGACTGTGATATGCTCATGTTGTGAGTAGGATTACTGTTAGGGATTTGGCTCATGTCCTCTCAGAGCTGCTCCTCAAATTGAGCTGAATACACAAAATCGCATACGCACATCTCAATCATCCACACAATCAGAAATATCAAACCCTAGCTCAAATCTATCATGAGGCGATCTCACTGACCCTAACCAAGGGAACACTCAAACCCTCATCAGTATAACACCCCTCAAAACCAGGCCGCATGATCTGGGGTTTTATGATTCTATGGACACCAACTCCGGATCCCAGTTACCACAGTTCTAGTGAATCACTAGTTCTAGGTTACTCCCACTGTGACCAAGAACCATAGAAAATCTTGATGTCAAGGCCTTGAAAGGCCACAACCCCAACATTTACTTGTTGCTTTCCATCATTTACTTGTTGCTTGTAGGCACATATGTAAGGTATTGACATGTATGTAGGCTTGATATTTTAAGTGTTGATTTTTTCCTTAAATCATGGTCTTTTAACCAATTAAAACCTAGATCTCAAAGGGTTTTATTTGGTGTTTGTCTTTCATTGCATATGTGTGTGAAAGCATGACATGAAGTTTGTCATATGATACTATGTGTGTGTTTCATGGAAGGGTATGAGGTGTTGAGAGGAAAAGCACATTTATCTTAAATTCAAAATTTGATTTTCGAGAGGAATTTTGTAGAGAGTTGAGGGGCATGCCCTCCATATGGTTTTCTCTTAACACATTGTTTAAAAAGCAAGAGTCACTATGATAATAGTTTTTTTAAATTTATAGAATTAGTTAATTTGAGGAATTTAGAGTGTTCTCGCACGAGTGGAGAATCACAAACACACATCTATGATAGTTATATGTCAGGTTGGATTGCTACGATCTTACCTCTCTCCAAGCCTTTGATGCTCAAGATTAGTGGTCTAGATTTAATCCAATAAAAGGCAAACTTAAACCCCTAGCTTACTCTCTATAAGTATCACTCATCATCTAAACACTAATGTACTCTTTGAGATAGACAAGACCCCAATGTGAGGCTTACTTAATCTTCTAAGATAAAGAGAGAGAGAGCTAGAGAAAGAGAGGTGAGAGGTTAAGAGATAGGAGCCCCCTTTCCTTGACTCTTCATCTCTCGAATTTAATGCATACATGGAGCTTCCCTCTTGAAGTTTAAGAAAGACTTTCAAGGTGTTTTAGGCCTACATTTCTTGTTGTTTCTGAGCTTTAACAGCAAGGCAATATCTCATTTCAAGCATCATTCCTTGAGTTTTTAGTAGCCTTTCCATGCTTAATTCATTGTTAGCATTATGACCTATGCATGGTATCATTTGAGCCCAATTTACATGAGTTTTCGTTGAGTTTTAGAGGCTGTAATTTCCTGCACTTTTCATCTATGCAACAAAAAAATGTTTACCCTTTCATACTAAAAGCTTAATTTTACAAGGGGGCTTTATGCCAAAATTTCCTCATGCTCCCCATTGATAAATTCATGCTCCATAGTCCCTAAGTTAAGCTCTACACACCTCATTCTTCAATCTTAGTTTGGTATGCTCTATTCATGGTTCCATGTGATGATTTTGGAGATGCTGTAAGTTTAACCTTCATGATTTATGCTTCCTTTTAGATTGGATTGAGATTAGACCACTTGCATCTCACTATGGATTGAGCAATCAAAAGGGTTGTTGCTAAGACCTTAATCGGCATAAGATGTTTATGAACTCAGCTTCCCATGATTTATAAATTAAGGGCGCAACTTTGGTGTTTGCATGTAACTTGAGAATTGGCCTATTTTGTGTATATAATGATCGTATAACTTGTATTATTCAAGTCTTTATGTCAGACACTATTTTGTATGTAATTTATAATATTTAGCCAAATCTCTATGTTGTGTTTTAAGTGAAACTAGTGAGGGACCAATCCATAGTCTAGTAAGTTACAATATGGGTGTATTTAGTTATGTATTTGTGAGTTAAAGGGACTTGTTTCTTGCAGCAAGTTCAGTTTTAAGGTTGTAATTTGGGAATTTTGTTGAAAATTTTAAGTTGTAATACCTTGAGCAAAGACTCTTGACACCCTGACGAGGTTGTCAGCGTGCTCTGAAGAAGAATCACAAAAATGAGCATATCAACTGCAAGTGGAAATTGTGATTTTTCTTACATACCAATATGAAGTCACTGGAAATTTCAAGGAGGTAGCTCTCTCAATCATCGGACTTACAGATCTTTACATAGAATGTCCTTTTTCTAACTTCTTATTACGTAAAATAAACTCAACATGGTGTTCTTCCATGACATCCAAATTTTGGCATATTAAACTTACGTGTGCGCATATTCATGGGTATATAGGCCATGATCTGAAAACAAGGCCATCCTAGGACATGGGCCTTGGGCTTCGATTGATTAAAATATTAGCTATTGCAACACCATGCCCCAGTTCGAATCCTGCCATTAAACTACTTAAAAAAGCCAAGAGACATCCTCCCTCCCTCTCTCTCACTGAGGATATCCCATTCAACTACACGCATAATTTCTAAACGACTGAATATAAATGAACAATTCTTCAAATGACATTAAGTATCACCTCTAATGGTTTCCCTATCAGTCTTACTTGATTATAATCCTTCGCATCTCAAATCATCCAACTAATATCATAAAATGTGCACTTCAACTTAACACAAGTCACGACATCTTAATTAGCAACATGAAACGGCCATTTTTTCCACACAATACAACGTGGAAACTCACATCTCATACACTAAGTTCAAGCTCTAATGGGTATCATAGCTCAAAGAAAATCCATGTCAATAAAAGTCAACAACAGTGGTGAGGAATTTTTAAGAAGTCTGGTTTCAGCATGTAAGGCATTGCAGAGTTGGAAAAATATCTATGTTGGTGTACTAAGAAGCAATAAATCTACTATCAAATATCAAGGTACTGAAAAGCAGAATACAGTTATATAAGAACAACCAACAGGTATTTTCACACGTCCAATCACAATAACGAATCACCAAGGATTAAGGAAAACCATAGGTTATCATTAAATAGGAGACACCTTGTCCATTAACTGCAAATGAAGTATGGTTGCCAACTAAATACAGAACTGAAAATCATGAGTTCCAAATAGACGTATACATATCACTTACACATATTGTTCCCATATTCATAGTGTAAGTTGCTGAATAGTACCTTGAAATAAAGGACATCCAAATTAGGACAACAGTGATTACATGATGGGACATCATTATATGGAAATCTTTTCGTCGGGTTTCCCATTTGAGGATGGCAGCAATGCTATAGGCGTAAAATCCACATTGGCACATGTAGTAAAGAATCAGCGTAAACCTAAACCAAAATAATCAGTCAACCAAGAGAAATAAGACAATATTCTCGAAAGGTCATTTATAAAAATTTAAAAAACTACTAGCAAACACTGATATTAGAATCCAGTGACAAGACGAAGATAATATCTGAGAGATGAACATTTAACGCACAAGCGAAACAATGTAATTTTCTGACAGACAGAAAATTAGGAGAATATGACTCCTATAACGGCCCTCTCTCTATTGAGTTCGATTTTCAAGGATTTGCATTTCCGTATCACAAATTACATATTCCCCAGTGTCCACACTATAGATTAATGTAAATTCTACAATAACCAAAATTAGCTTCTCACTGAAGCAAGCATGGAGAGAAAAGAGAAAGGATCATCAGAAGCCGTAAGTCAATGCACATGTAGAAGGGTAAACAGAAAGAACAAAACGGATGGAAAAAGTAATGAGGGACTAATCTTAGACACAATTGGTCCAAGATTTAAAGAAGCCAACTCTCATGGAGTGTACCCTGGTCTACATCCAGTAAACTTGAGGATGGCCATCTCTCTTGGAATTAGAGCAGTTCAGGGGTTAGCTGAGAGCCACATCTTCTTGCAATTGCAACTATAGAGATGACTTCCACAGTTATTTTGTTTGATCAGAAAAATAAGGTTTCCGTTACTTATAAAAAAACATCTAATTCTGGCATCCACTTTTCCATCCCTCGATGGTGAAGTAGATACCTCAGTGATGAAAGACGCTTCTAAGTTAAGATTCTCGTCTGAATGGGATGTACTGAAGCCACATCCAATAAGAACATGTTCAGATTGGAGAAGTTCCTTGGAGGTGAGAATGTGGGATGATGATCTCTGCATGAGCACTACTTACTGAAAAGTGGTATTACTACAAGGCTGGCCCCAAGTGCATGGGAGTTCAAAGGTGATCTGCAGATTATGTAATTCGAGGAACAGTTAAAAGAGTGGAATCAACAGTTACAAACGCAAGGCTGGAGTTCCTGAGTATAGCTGTAGATCAATGCAGTGGTTTTTAGCTAAGGAGGTCCCATGGTTCTTCAGCTTTGAGGACACCATAAAACCCAAACTGGACATAGTGGCTCAGATGATATAGCAAGGGAAGCTCGTTAAAAAAGAAATAGCAATGATGATATTAGGTAAAAGATAAGGCAGTAGGTTGCTAGAGACAATAGCGATGCTGAGATGCCTCTTTCATTAAGGGGTCAAGGATTCCCTTTTGTGGAGAAATTGAGTGACCAAAAGGGAAAATTTGAGTTTTTTAAAGGACTAGTTGTGATGACTCTAAATTTTTGGAACTAAAAAACAATGTAGATATTTTCTAAGGAATGCAAATTAAAATAATATGAAGAAGAGCATATCTGGAGAATTGTTCAAATTCTTTAACAGAAACACACAGTTTAACATAATCCAAAAGATTTCACAAATACCCTACCGGCGTCCCAAATAGGTCACCGCTATACCCCACCAGCGTCCTGGATGGGTCCACATAATCCCTACCAGACTACTAGGTAGGTCCACTCGTATCTTACCGGCGTACCAGATGAGCCCACATAATCCCAACTGGCATACCGAGTAGGTCCACTTATATCTCACCGGCGTACCGAATGAATCCACTTAATCCGTACCGGCATATTAGATAGGTCCACTTATATCTCATCGATGTACCAAATGAGTCCACTTATTCCCCTCCGACATACCGGATAGGTCCACTTATATACTTAAAGTATCTCTGAAACTTTTTATCACTAAACATTAGGAAACAACAATATCCTATATTTAAAATATCCTTGAAATCATTAATAAGAATTCACATGAAGTAATCTACAACAATCACTTTCACTGATATTTCTATAAATAACCAGTTAAATACTTTGGGCTTAATTTCATAAAGATATCAGTTATGAGAAACATTCTTAAAAATTGAAATCTAATATGGTAAGCAGTCTATTGAAAATAGAAGAATTCTTACGAAAATCCCGAATTAAATACTAAATTTTCAACCATCTAAAATCCTTAATAATAGACGGAAATATTATAATTTTATTAAATACGAAAATACAAGTTTTTAAATAACTATTTTTACAAGAAAATAAGGTCACTTACTCTTACAACTTATACGTCTCTTTGAGATAGATGTGTTGCTACCAATGCCAGAGTAAGACCAGGAACAATGGTGTTTAACGAAAGGTAAGGGAAGAGAGACCAAATGAGTTTATATATGGGGGAAAGGGAGCATGAAAAAGAATGGACGGATTACAAGAGAGAAAGAAATATTATATGAGAGAAAAGAGAATTATAATTTTTATTTTAATGAGGACATTATGAGAGAGAAGAATTATTATGAGATTCTCATGAGAGAGAAAAATAATATATGATAAAAAAGAGAATTATTATAATGATAACATTATGAGAGAGAGAAATGTTATAAGAGAGAAAGAATTATGAGAGAGAATTATTATGTTGTTATGAGAGAGAGAGAAGAACTTACATATGGCGAGAGAGAGAAAGACCAACGTGATGGGCTAATGATAAGCCTATGAGGGGAGGAGTATTTAAAAGTGAGGGAGATCAATTCTTTATTTGACACTTGTCCAAATATGTGTCTTTTCTTTTGTTAATTTCTTACTGGCACATATGCAAGTACGAAATTAACAAAAGAAAAGACACCTACTTGGACCAGTGTCAAATAAATAATTGATCTCCCTCGCTTTTAAATACTCCTCCCCTCATGAGCCCATCACGTTGGTCTCTCTCTCTCTCCCCATATGTAGGTTCTTCATCTCTCTCTCATAACAACTTCATAATAATTCTCTCTGTCATAATTCTCTCATAATATTTTCTCTCTTATAACATTTCTCTCTCGTAATGTTCTCATTATAATAATTCCCTTTTTTTATATATAATATTTCTCTCTCTCATGAGAATCTCATAATGGTTCTTCTCTCTCTCATAATGTCCTAATTAAAATTAAAATAATAATTCTCTTTTCTCTCATATAATATTTATCTCTCTCTTGTAATACGTGCATTCTTTTTCATGCTCTCTTTCCCCCATATATAAACTCATATAGTCTCTCTTCCCTTACCTTTAGCTAAACACCATTGATCCCGGTTTTACTCTGGCAACGTTAGCAACACATCCATCTCAAATTGAGGTATACATTTCAAGAATAAGTGACCTTATTTTCCTGTAAAAATAATTATTTAAAAACTGGTATTTCCACATTTAATATAATTGTAATATTTCTGTCTATTATTAAGGATTTTAGATAATTGAAAATTTAGTGTTTAACTCTAGATTTCTGTAAGAATTCTTCTATTGTCAACAGACTGCTTACCATGTTGTTTTTTTGATGAAATTTAACATTGTATTGCTGGAAGAGTAATACATAGGAGAGATTACATGTAATTGAGAGACCGATATCACTCTTCAAAGGGTGACTCAGTAAAAAATGTGCCAGCCTAACATGTACAAAAATGGGCTTATAGGACCACCCAGTTACATAGATTTACATGAAGCTGATGCAAAAATACAACGATACAAGAACAAAAAAAGAGCCATTTTAAGTCGTGTGCCCCTGGTCCTAAGCAAAAAAGGAGTCGGACCCCGGTTGCACTTGTCCCTGGCCTTGACTTCTAGCACCCTCTTTCGCCAAGTGATCTGCGATGTCATTGGACGTCCTCCATGTATGCCTCCAGGAGACGTCCATAGCCCTGCAGGTATAAACAATTTCGTCAAAATAGAGGTGAGGTCCCACGGTGGTGAACTCGTTCTCCTTGCCCAGAAGATAACATTTTTCAAGTCTCCTTCCACTATGAGGTGTAGGCCCCAAGAAGGGTTGAAAGATTTTAAGCCAATTAAAAGGGCCATGGCTTCAACATGGTGGGAATCCTTGATGCCAATGTACTCTGAAAAGGTCAGGACGATGTTGCTTTGGTGGTCACTAAAGGCCCCCCTAGCCGCTTCCGGGCCAGGGTTCCCTAGGGAGCACCCATTGAAATTTAGTTTGATGTAACCTTGAGGTGGTGGTTGCCAGTTACAAGATCTTGTTACCATACTCAGTTGGTCATACTCAGTTGGTGATGAAGAACATTTTTCCATTGGGTGAGGAAAAAACTTCCAAGAATTCCAAAAAAATCCTTGTGGTTGGAGGCCCAAAAGGTAACCAAAGAGAAAGAAGAGCTGGTGTGTGAAGTTTAATGCCTTGAAATCTTCTGGAATTTCTTTCCAACCAAATTGACCACATGGTTGCAGCAACTGTTGCCTTCCATAACAACCTTCCTGCCTTCGGCCAACATGAGTCGAGATCGTATGAGAACAAAGCCTTGACTGAAGGGGGGGTGACCCATTTGATGCCAAACAGTTGCAACACTTGGCCCCAAAGGTCAAAAGTATAGTCACAGAGGATGAACGCCCCAGAGGTCAAAAGTATAGTCACAGAGGATGAACAAGTGTTTGTTCGATTCCTCCTCACATAAGCATAAGGCACACTTATTGGGGGGATCCCTCTCTTTTGTAATTGGTCCGCTGTGAGAGCTCTATGAGAGCAAGCAAGCCAGTTGAAAGTTTGGACTTTAGGTGGGGCAATGGTGGCCCAAACTTTGGATTGGATTGCGGTAGGATTCGCCGGGAAAGTTGGGGCCAGAATTAAGCTTTTATAGAAAGAAGCTACCGAAAAGGTCCTAGAGGGAGCTAGAGTCCAGATGATGGCATCACTTCCTTGAGGCGAAATGAAGAGGGAGCGAGGAAGGTCGAGAGTGACTGAAAGTGGTTTGTTTCCTCTTCCATTAGATTCCTTCGAAAGTAAGGGTTCCAAACTCTACATCCCCCTATCAAGACCATTTCCTCGGCAAGGGAAGATTCTTTGTTCTGACCAAGAGAGTAGAGGGTAGGGAAGACCTCTCGCAGAGGGGAGTTTCCTAACCATAAATCGGACCAGAATCTCACTCTTGAGCCCTCTCTAGGATGAAACCTAATGAACTTTCTAAACTGGGAAAGGGTCGAGGAAAAGGATTTCCATGCTCCAGAGGCGTTGTGCCAGTGGCTCCTTTCTGACAACTAGGCTGCTTCAGGGATTCTATACTTATTCCGTACAACCTGAGCCCAAAGGGAGTTAGGCTGGGTGGCTAGACGCCACCACCACTTCCTTAGAAGTGCCTGGTTTTGTTTACGAAGGACCCGAATTGCTAGTCCTCCCTGCTGTTTGGGTAGACAGATGTTGTCCCAAGCTACCAGATGGAACTTTGTCTTTTCAGCCTGCCCTGACCAAAGGAAGTTTCGCATGATTTGGTCAAGTCGATTGGCGACCTGGGCGAGCATGTGGAATAGAGACATAAGGTATACCGGGAAGTTGGCAATGGTAGCATTGATCAGGGTCGTTCTTCCCGCCATAGAGAGGAATCTACCCTTCCACCCTGCCAAACGCCTCTCTACCTTATCTAGGACTTGGGACCATTGCCTTTTCTTGGGTTTTCCCAGACCCAAAGGGAGACCTAGATAAGTAGTCGGTAGATCTTCCACTTTACACTCCCATCTCGGAATGAAGGCTTTGACCTCTGCTTGTGTCAAGGCTACACCCAGCATTTTCGATTTCTCCATATTTACTTTGAAACCTGTCGCTGTTTGGAAACAGCTTAGGAAGAGTTTGAGGGTTTCGACTTCGTTACTAGAGGCATCAATAAAAACCAGTGTGTCATCTGCATATTGCAGATGGGACACAGTTGGACCTTGTCTACTACTCCTGAAACGTGAAAGGCGACCAGTCTGATAGAGCTGGGAGATGGAGCGACTGCAGATCTCTGCCGAAATTGAGAACAAGAAAGGGGAGAGGGGGTCTCCTTGGTGAAGACCCCTTGAAGAGGGGAAGTAGCCTTTTGGGGTTCTATTGATAAGAGTGGAGAAATGTGGATGGGAGTAGCAACCTCTCATCCACTTTCTCCATCTATCCCGGAAACCCATTCTTGTCATCGTCTCATTGAGTATTGACCAGTCCACATGGTCGTAGGCCCTTTCCCAGTTAATTTTGAAGATAACGTCGGGTTTCTTTGCTAGATGCCTCGAGTGGATGCACTCACGAGCCACTAAGGCCCCGTCAAGGATTTGTCTGTCTTTGAGAAAGGCAGTTTGTGAGGAAGATATAACAGAGGAAAGGACTTGTTGAAGCCTAATGGCTAGGACTTTTGCAAGAATCTTATAAGATGAATTCAGTAGGCTTATAGGATAGAAATCTTTGATTTCCTCTACACCTTCAATTTTAGGGACGAGAGCGAGAAAGGCAGCATTAATGGCTTTGTGGACGGTACCCCGACAGAAAAATTCCTCGAAGAATTTGATGAAGTCAGGACGGAAGGTGTCCCAGGACTCCTTGAAGGGCGCAATCGGGAATCCCTCAGGACCTGGTGCCTTGTCTTTGGCTAAAGAGTTGATGGCTAGTAAAATTTCTTCCTCAGTGAACTATTGCTCTAGTCAAACGGCTTTGTCTTCATTGAGGGTAAAGAAATCCAGGGAAGTCATTCTCGGTTTTGGCCCAAGGGGAGCAGAATATAGAGTCTGAAAGAACTCTAAGATAGCCTGCTCTATCTCAACTGGTTGACTTAGGTATCTGTTATTGACTTTTATCATCGAAATCGAATTGTCTCTTCTACGACAATTAGCAATGCGTGAAAATAGGCAGTATTATGATCACCCTCTTTCAACCATGTGATTCTAGATCTCTAGAACCAGTAAATCTCTTCTTTTTTTAAAGTAGAATGGTATTCCAGTATAGTCTTGGATCTAAGGTCAAGCTTCGAGGATTCCAGCGGTCTAGTTTCCTCAAGACGATCAATCACTTGGATGGTATTCAACAAGGAGGACTTGAGTTGGGAGAAGTTACTAGGAATGGACCGGCTCCAAGTTTTGAGGGAGGTTTTAAGGAATCGGAGTTTGGCCTGAAGGATATATCCTGCTCTACCCAAGACCTGGGAGGCAGGGGAATTCCACCAGGTTTGTAAAAGGGTAAGGAAGTCCTTCTCTTGGAGCTAATGAAGTTCAAATCTGAAGGTCTGGGGCCCCTCTTTACAGCAACGGTATCAAGCAAAATGGGGCAGTGGTCCGAGGTTGGTTTAGGAAGGGCTAAAGAAGAGGATCTCAGAAATGTTCCCCGCAGTTCAGGGACAGGAGGAACCTATCTAATTTAGAGAGAGTGGGATTGGTAGTGTGGTTGGACCACGTATATCGATAGCTCTGGAGGGGAATATCTAAGAGTTCAATACGACTGATGAAATCTGAGAAATCCCTCATATCCTGGGAAATAGAATTTGAGGAGTTTCTCTCGTGGGACCACCGGATGACATTGAGTCCCCTCCCAAACACCAAATAGGGTGTGGGAGGGAAGCTACATGTCCCAGTTCTGACCAAAGTCTGCTTTTGAGGGTAGGTGAAGTTGGGCCATAGACTGCCGAAAATTTCCATGGGACCCCATCAGAGGTGCTGGAGAGGAGAATGGCCACAGAGAATTCCCCTATAAAGTAAGAGTTTAGGGTGAAGTCTGAGGGGTCCCAAATCACCCATATCCTTTCTGAAGCCCCATTTGCCGGTAGGGAGACCCATTGACTTGGTCGTCTCCCCCATATTTGGGGAATGAGTTGTAGGTTAGGTTCTGGGAGTTTGGTTTCAAGGAGGGCAGGAACTGCGGGGCAAAGTTTAGAGGTGAGGTCCTCAACTGCACTCTTCTTGGAGGACTGTCCTAGCCCTAACGTTCTAGATGAGGAACTTCATTTCTTAATCGGAGGCCAATCTAGAAGACCTCCTAGGACGGTCAGAGGAGAGGGGGTAGGGAGAGCTAGCAAGGGGCTCTCCAGCAAACGACATCAAGGAGAAAAGATTCAGAGTTCTCTTTGGCCTCTGAATCTCACCTGTAATTTGCTTTCTGCGTCCGCTGTTAAGAACCTGTGTGCTGGACCTTCCGGTCCATCATATTCGAAGCCCATGAGTCAATAAATCTCTCTCATCCTTGCATCAATCCTGTTAGTTTCATCCTTGTCGACCTCCTCAGCTTCTTCGAAAGTCCGGGAGGGAGAGATGGGTGTCGAAGCATTTGCTAAAGTTGAATCTTCAATCTTGTTTGTTTCATCCTTGCCGACCTCCACGGCTTCTTCGAAAGCCTAGGAGGGAGAGATGTGGGTCATAACATTCTCAATGAATACCATATCCGCTTCTGGCACAAGGGATGAAGCGTTGGATGGGTAGAGGTCAGGGGGTAGAGCAGGGAGGTCAAAAGTCTGAGTGGGGCTGGGGAGGTTGGAGTCAGGGGATAAAAAAGTAGCAGGTGGAGGGGGATGAGGAAGAGAAAGAGCTGGCTGAGGGACAGGGGGAAGGTTGGATTGTAGGGCCAGAGGAGAAGGGGTAAGAGGGTTAACCGAAAGATGGAGGATAGCCTGGGGAGGGTAATCAAGAGAGTATGAGGGGATATAGGTAAGGAAATGGTGCGTCTGAATAGCTGAGTAACCGGAGAACAACAGGGAAGAGGAAGAGGGTCAGGCAACATGGATAGTACTAACCCTGTGGATGTGTACGAGGTAAGTGGTAAAGGAAAGATGAGGAGCAAAAAGGCTAGAAACAGAAGCTGGATAAGGGGGAGAACGGTCCAAGGAATGAGCTGCAACAATTCCCAGAGGGATATAGTCCCTATTAGAAAACAGGTTGGCCATCCGAAGACATTTGTATCTTGACTGGTTGAAGAAAGTCACCTAGGGTGAGAGGGTAGAAGGTGAGGGAGAAGGGTGAGGTGGGGAAAGTTTAGGGGCCGACGAATTGGAGGTGTGCAAAGGAGGGATTTGGGTTGCCAGCGATAAAGGGGTAGGGGTACAAGGGGAGGTGGTAAGGATGCAAGAAGTCGTCAGTAACCAGAGGGGAAGGGGTTTCAGAAGGGTTAACATGGTTAAGGTAGGAAGGTGGGTGAAGCAGAGTGGTTGCAAGAGGGGAAGGAAGGGAGGGCCGGGGGGGGAGGGGGAAGGTTGAGAGTCACCTACTTGGGTAGGAGGGTCAGAAGAGGTAAAGTGCAGGGGTGACTCTCTGGCTCCTGAGGAGGGTGGGGAAACCGCAGGGGTTGGTTGAGAGTTGGGGGGCAAGTGCTGAGGAACAACGTGGCACAATTAGGGAGGCGCGAGGGTAGGCGCAGGTACAAATTCCGCCGACATTGTTAGGGACAGGTGGCCTTGCTTCGGAGGGGAAGAAAGCGACGAGGGCGACGGAGGGGGAGGGAAGAGAGAAGTGAGGGGCGGCTGCTGCAGGGATTGAGCGACAGAGGGCGATACGGGCAGTAGGAGGGCAACAATGCAGAGCTCGAGGGGACGCATGGACAGAGAGATCGAGGGGGGGCAGGGAGGTAATGATGAGAGAGGGATTGGACTTAAGTCGGTGAGAGATGAGAGATAGGGTTTGGATAGAGATAGGCAGGGTTGGTCAGCTAAGCCCATAGCAATTGGAGGTGGGCTGGTGTCCTCGATGACTTCTTTCCCAAGTCGATGAGACAAAGGTGTGGTGGCAACTGGGGGTGACCCGATCATAGCAGAATTTCCGAGTCTCGTGTCTATTTGCGGACCCGAGTTTAGATTAGAAGGAAAAGAGCGTAGGGCCCAAGGATGCTAAAAATAAGTGTTCTGCCTGGAATATCTCGGGTCGTTGGATATGTAATGGGCCAGGTCAAGAAGTCGTCTGCTAGGGTGCAGCCAGTGTCGTTTCTTTCTGGACACCACTTTCCAAGCCAGATCAGGGGTTTCCGGTGGGATTACCGGCGGGATGGCTAGGTCAACATGTTGGAAATATCTGGGGGTGGGAGGCGATGCTGATGACCACGAAATAGAGACGGGGTAGTAAAGATCATTGACTTCAAGCCAGACTGTATGTGGGATGCAGCTTGTATCTAAGACCTCCAAAAGAAGTCGAATGGATCCCAACGGTAGAGTTTCCATGGAGATCCAGTGAATGGAGACCAACAATCCACATGCTTCCCCTATTCTTTGGAAAGTTTCAGGGAGCCATGCGTGAAGGGGGATGTGTTTAAGAGTGAGCCAAACCCTTTGTTTATTGAAGGAACCTTCTACAGGCGACCACCCCCGAAGAGAATAAGGGGCTCCTTTGAAAGATACGTTAGCAGCTTCCTGTAAGGCAAGCTGGGCTCTGGCAGGTGACGGAAAGGAAAACAGATAGTCGCCATTAGAGAGGCGTCTACAGGACAAGTTCGGCTCCTTCAAAGATCTGCTGGCCCATCTTTCAATTCCTCTGTAGTCATCACATTGAGGTTTAAAGCTCCCTACTAAAGCTGCGGAGAGTTTAGAATAGTTATTCTCAATCTCCCCGGAAGAAGGGGAGACATAGAAGGAAAGGTAAGGGGAGCCAGGGGCAGAACAGGAGAGGTCTCGAGGGGGCAAGAGGGGGTGTGGGAGGAGAGGAAGTAGCGAGTTTAGTGGCTGAAGTAAACCTGAGTGAAAGAAGCCTTATGGTTGTGAGGCGTGGTCCCCTGGGCTGCAAGAGTATGAGGCGAGACCACCCTACTGCACTTCTGAATGGTTCGAGGAGGAGGGAGGTTCACAAGGCGAGGTTGGGAGAGATGGGTTTTAGGATACAGGACATAAATTCCATCCCAGTTGAGAGAAGGGCGACGATGACGATGAGAAGCTCTCATCAATCATTCACAACAATGCATAGTTCTTAACTATTCGCAAAAAACATTGACTGCTTACCATGTTAGATATCAATTTTTAAGAATGTTTCTCATAATTGCTATCTTTATGAAATGAAGACCAAAGTATTTGACTAGTTATTTATAGAAACATTAGCGAAAATGATTGCTATAGATTGCTTCATGTGAATTCATGCTAATAATTTCAAGGATATTTTGAATATAGGATATTGTTGTTTCTTAATGCTTAGTGATAAAAAGTTTCAAAGATACTTTAAGTATATAAGTGGACCATTCCAATATGCCGGTAGGGAATAAGTGGACTCATCCGGTATGCCGGTGAGATATAAGTGGACCTATCCGACACGTCGATAGGGATTAAATGGATTCATCTGGTACGCGGTGAGAAATAAGTGGACTTACCTGGTACGCTGGTAGGGATTATGTGGCTCATCCGGTACACCAGTGAGATATGAGTGGACCTACCTAGTACGGCGGTAGGGATTATGTGGACCCATCCAAGACGCTGGTGGGGTATATAGGTGACCTACTTGGCACGTCGGTAGGGCATTTGTCAAATCTTTTGGATTATATTAAACTATGTATTTCTGTTAAAGAATTTGAACAATTCTTCATATATGCTCTTCTTCATATTATTTCAATTTGCGTTCCTTAAAAAATATCTACATTTTTTTACAACAATGATTTTTAAGGATTATGATGGTCACTTACTAAGTAATGAAACTCATCAAACTATTGTGAATTCTTTTCAGAATAATTGCAGCCTTATTGTTCGAAAGTACAAGAAGAGGTACAAGAAAAGTTTTGGAGTGTCACAAAGAGGTACAAGAAGAATCTATGCATCAAACTCATCAACAAAAGTTTTGGAGCGTCACTAAGAGGTACAAGAAGAATCTACGCATCAAAGATAAAAAATTTAGGAGCGATAAAGGGAGTGAGAGAAGGAGCTATTTCTATTTCAATTACAAAATGGCACATTGAGGACCCATAGCAACCTGTAACATAAAATTATTGAAGACATTATTGTTACAAAGGTGCATTGTGTGTCAGTGTTTTGGAAAGTATGCAAAAGGATTTCGGGGGAATTGTAGTCCCAAAGGCCATCACCGTTCTTTTAAATCATACAGGTAGAGAGTGAAACCAATGAGAACAACACATGACTGCAACAGTGGGTCCCACTTTACATAACCGTTATTTGAATGGATGGTGGTGATCTAAGGGAATATATGGCTCTTCCCCAATGTTTAGGATGGTTTTTACCCAACAGTTACTGTTTCTTAATAAATTATTTAAGAATTGTGTTCGGATGCCAACCTGGCTATGGACCACAAATTTCTAACTACCCTTTTGGGAGGTGCATGTGACTTGTGAAGTTTCTTTCTGGACCTATTCTCTACGAGGCAGGCCATGCCTTCCTCTGCAAATGCCTTTTTGAGACATTGGAAGGCATAGTAGCTATGGAATTTGTGTCTCCTAGAAATCCTGTGGTATATTTGGAAGGAAGAAAATGTTAGGACTTTCTCTGCGTGCGCGTGCAGGACACACCATGGCATTTGCGATGAGAAGATAGGACGATTTAATTACTTCATGCACCCTTGTGCAGCATAAATTTCAGGGGTCCAAAGTTTAGGGATTCATGCTTTATAAGAGGGTGACTGCCCTAAGTGTCAATCCGGAACTAGACCACATTCTAGAAGGTCGGCCCCCTCAACTAAGACCACCATATTGAACTTTGATGGTAGTTCCTTGATTAATCCATACCATGTGAGAGTTGGAGATGTTGGGCTTTTGTGGCTTTCAAAAGCCTAGTGAGCCTGTAAAAATGAAATGCATAGTGGAATATGCACTTTAGTGGGTGTGTGTTGACTGACCAAAGGTTGGGCGGTTTATGGCCCTGGTCAAATCTAAAACCCTAAGCCCTGGGCATATGGTACAACCGAGAAGGGTTTGCAGGGGGTCATCCATTATTGAAGTCGGAGAGAAGCCTAGGGATCATGTTTGTAGGTTAGGAGAACTGTGTGGTCTCCTGTGTGCTGTTGTAAGTCTGTGAGAGCAATGGCTAACTCCTCAACAAATTTCTGCACGAGATGTATACATGACAGCCACATGGGAAGTAGCCCTTTAGAGGGACACGTGTATATGAGCATTGAGAGAGCCTCTTTTGTACTGTAATGACAAGTGCTAGACTTACTCTTAAAGGGGAGAACTGCAGCCCGCATTTCAGAATCATGGTCCCACTGTTTTATTATCCAATTTTGACAAGCTAATCATGAGCCCCTGCAAAGAGACTGTGGGTCATGGGATCTTATTGGGTTGGATAAATCCAACTTTGACAATCCAATCATGAGCCCCTGCAAAGAGACTGTGGGTCATGGGACTTTGTTGGGTTGGATAAGAAAACAGTTGTGGATCATGGTTTCTGATACGAGTGAAGTGCCCTTCATGTCATTTATTTTGACCCATTGGTACCAGTCCACTCCAAATATATTTTATTTTGATATAATAAATGTTTCTTTGATTTTTTAATATTGTTTTACAATTTTGAAATATTATTTCTGATGTAATTCACATAAAAGGGTATTTCTAAAATTTAAAAATTTTAAAAATAACACATGTGGGACCAAGGATCCAGCCTCACATGCAGGATCACGTGCACCATATGGACCACGCGCTATTTTTTTGTAAAGCATTTTTTTGGCCACGGCATTATTTGTGGAACAAGGGGGGGCATGCCACCTTTTAAGGAAAAAAGGTGGCACGCCACCTTCCAAGGAAGAAAGGGGTATGCCCCATTATTTTAAACATTACTTGTTTCAACTTTAAACTAGCTAAAACTAAGACTGAAAACCTAATGAAATTTGGTTTCTTGCGAGATTTAGATAATATTCTATTTAAATAATATTTCAGTTTGATTTCAAACTTAAATGAGAGATCTAGATAAAGTTTAAATTTGATTGAGGTTTTGCTGGAAATTAGATAAGGCATATGAGAACGAATCTTATTCAAACTAGGAGAAGAAATCCTATTCAAACTTGGAGATAGATTTTCAAGATTTCCCTCTATTCAGAAACCAAGTTTGGACTTATTTCAAACCATCACAAGATCTTTTCTCTCTCCCAAAAGATCCTCTCTATCACACCCCAAAAAGTCTCTCTCTCTCATGCCCAATATTTTTTCCGCCACACCACTTTTCTCTCCGCCTCTCACGTGTCTCTCTCCTATTTTGGCCATCATGCCACCCTCTCTCCACGCTAGAGAGGGCTCCTTCAATCTCTTGTTTTATTTGGAGTAGTTTATTTTTGAAGGAGAAGAAGAGGAGGAATTAAAAGTAGGTTTGTCATATTTTTTTGAAGAATAAAGAGAGAACTCAAGCCTAGAGAGATCAACTCCCAAGATCAGCCCTAATTTGTTCCCATAGGGTTTCTATAGATCCTTGTATATTTTTTAGCTCTCTAAAACCCTAGAGAAAGTAGTATTGCCTATAAAGCTTCCCTTATCTTAGAATTTCCTGCAACACCTTACGGAGTAAAAGTACGCCATTGGCCAGGGAATTGGGTGTAGGGTGTATTAAGTCCTGGTAGAGTAACTCCAGGCATCTTCTAATAAGTTTTCCCATTAGCATTTATTTATTTTTTTTCAGCATTATTTTCTTTTTCTGTGAATTTCCAGTAACTTATTTTTTGCTAAGAATCGTAATAAAAGTTAGAATAAAGTTCTTGGATAACTTCTATTTATCTTGGCAGTGAAAATAAAGATCCAAAGTTATATCTAGGGCATTGTTCTCATTTTTCATCAACATATTGTCGTCCATCTAAGTGGAATTCTGGTATTTGAAATAAAAGTAAAAGAAAAAATTTTAAATTTAATGCCTAAAGAGTTCCACATAGCAACCACCTTACATTAGTATCAGAGCTTCTATATTTCACTACCATAGTTTAGGAGTTTTATTTTTTTTTATTTGGTCCAAGAAACATGACTTCAAAAGGTTTATTGGCTGAATTTATTAAGACTGGAAATTTTAATGGGAAAAACTATCTTAGTTGGAAGAGAAAAATAGGCTATGTCCTCTTTGAAGGACTTAGCCAAATGCTTATTGATGAACCCCCGCAAGTCCCAAGAGGTAATGCTTATGAGAGACAAGGCGTAAGAGAAGCTCATGCTCAATGGGAGCAATAAAACACTCCACTAAAACATGTGCTACTTATGGACATGAATGACTCCCATGCTCTCGAGTATGAGCACCTAAAGACTGCTAAGGAGATTTGTGAACGACTCGAGACTGATTATGCCTCACCTTCCCTCACAAGAAAGACAATAGCTATGACGCAATATTCAGATTTGAAGATGAAGGAAGGAGGCAAGTTAACCGAGTACACAGCAGTTCAAAACCTTAGTTCATGAACTCGAGGCGATACAAGTCAAGACAAATAAAAATATGCTGATCTGCAAGTTGTTGAATTCTATGCCGAGCTCATGGGAAAACTTCATTTTAGGCATTATGATAAGGGAGAAGTTGGACGAGATCATCACCAAACCTAGAGCCGAAGAAGAAAGGAGATTTCTCACGATACCTCAGCCATGAATGACTCCATAAATATGGTAAACCTTCAACCCAACTCTGGTTCATTCAAGAAGAAGAAAGGCAAGGGAAAGAATAAGAACAAAACAAATAAGGATCAAGAGGGGAATAATGGGCCAAAAATAAGAAGGATTTTAAGGATATCTCGGAAGAAATTCGGGCACATTGCCAAGTATTGTAAAACACCCAAGAATGTGAATATCGAGAGTGATAGGGAGCATGCATGTGTAATCCTAGAGACTATGCCGGCTTACCCTAAAGTAGGGCCATGGTGTTTTGACTCAGGGTCACTGTCCATGTGTCAAAGACAAAGGATGGATATAGAAATTTCCAGCCTGTTGCCCCTGGGGATCAGTATATCTATATGGGTGGGAATCAAAAGACTAAAATATTGGGTATTGGAGATTTCATCCTTCAACTTGAGAATGGCAAAAGCATGGTCCTCAAGCAAACACATTATGCTCCTGAGATGAGGAAGAATTTGGTTTCGGTCGCTAAATTGGCTAAGGCATGCTACTCCAGCATTTAAACTGGTAATAAGGTTGAGGTGAAATATGGAGATGAATTAGTCATGAATGGCCATCTTGTAGAAGGTTTATTTCCAATTGCAATAAAGAATTTCATTTCTTAAGTCTCGTGTTATATTGATAACATTAACGTATAAATATAGCATATGAGACTAGGGCACATACAAATAAAAAACGGGATGGAGAGATTAATGAGCGAGGAATGATTGGGTAATCTAAATGAAGACTTAACCAGAGTCTATGAATAAAGTATTCAAGGCAAGTTGGTTAAGAAAATTCTTCAAAGATTTGAAATGGAAAATTGCTGACCCATATTAACACCTATTGAAAAGAAGACCGAGCTTAGCCTAGCCATGTGTCCTACTACTTCAGAAGAAAAGGAAGGCATGGAGAGAATTTCATATAGAAGTGTAGTTGGGTCACTAATATATGCTATGTCAAGGACAAAGACCAGTTTTATCTTTTGCCATGTTTGATTAGCAGGTTCCAGAGTAATACAGGTATAGAGCACTAGTAGGCCATCAAAAGAGTACTATGACATTTCAAGGGAATTGTTAATTACACACTCACTTATGGAGGAGGCTTGGATATATAGATAAAGATATTCAAATACATATTATCAAGCGATCCAGATGAGCATAGGTCCACATCCGAATATATCTTCAAGCTTGCAATGTGGAGCTGTTTCTTAGTGTTCAAAGAAACAGGATATACTTGCACTCTCGACTATGGAGTCAGAGTATGTGGCATGTTGTTTCCCGGCTAAAGTAGCAGTCTGGTTAAAGAAGTTCCTGAATCAACTAAAATTTGATCCAGTAAAGTGCACGTTTGTCAGAATCTTCTGCAACAACTAGGCATCTATTTGCGTATTAAAAGAGCCAAGGTTCACAAGAAATCGAGGCATATAAAGCCATGCCACTCCCACATTCGCAATGAGATCTAAGCAGGAGAGATTCAAATTGCATATACAGACAGACCATGTTAGCATATCTTTTTTAACAAAAGGACTAGTGGCAAATGTTTTTATCAAACATATACATAGGATGGGCTTAAGAAAAATTGAGAGGGAGTGCTTGTATGGCCTTCAAAGGCCAAGTGGGAGAAGTTGGGTTTCTATGGCTTTTAAAGGCCTAGAGAGCGTGTAAAAATGATATGCATAGCGGAATTTATACTTCAGTGGAGTGTGTGTTGACTGACCAAGGGTTGGGCGGTTTATGGCCCTGATTATGTCTAAAACCCTTAGCCTTGGGCATGGGCATATGGCACAACCGAGAAGGGTTTGCAGTAAGTCATCCCTTGTTGAGGCCGACGAGACAACTAGGGATCATTTGTAGGCCAGAAGAAAAATGTGGCATCCTACGTGCAGTTGTAGGCCTGTGAGAACAAGGATCAAATCCTCAGCAAACTTCCGCAAGACGTACACATAAGACAGCAGCATGGGAAGCAACCCTTTAAAGGGATACGTGTACATGTCCATTGAGAGAGCCCCTTTAGCACTTTAATGACAAGTGCTAGATTTGCTCTTAAAATAGGGGGAACTGTAATCTACAATTTAGGATTATGATCTCTGTTTCATTATCCAACTTTAACAAGCCAATCATGAGCCCCTGCGAAGAGACTATGGATCATGGGACCTTGTTGGGTTGGATATGAGAATAACCATGGTTTCTGAGGTGAGTGGACTACCCTTAGCGTCGCCTATTTTGACTCATTGATACCAGTCTACTCTTAACATATTTTATTTTGGTATTATAAATATTTTTCTAATTTTTTAAATTTTTTTCATAATTTTGAAATATTATTTCATGTGTAATTTTCATAAAAAGGTATTTCTGAAATTTCAGAATTTTAAAAATAACGCATGCGGGACCAAGGATCCAGTCTCACACGTGGAACCACGCCCTATTTTTTTGTAAAGAATTTTTTTGGCCACGCCAGCATCTTAGAAATAGAGGCGCCACGTCATTATTTGTAGAACAAGGGGGAGCACGCCCGCTTTTAATATTTTATATAGTTTAAAATATTTAAAAGGTGGGCACGCCACCTTTTAAGGAAAAAAGGTGGCACACCACTTTCTTAAGAAAGGGGCACGCCCCATTATTTTAGACATTATTTGTTTCAAATTTAAACTAGTTAAATCTAAGATGAGAAATCTAATGAGATTTGGTTTCTTGGGAGATCTAGATAATATTTTATCTAAATAACATTTAAGTTTGATTTCAAACTTAAATGAACAATCTAGATAAAGTTTAAATTTGATTGAATTTATATTTTAAATAGGAGTGGAACAAAGTGTAAGGGTATAAGGTCTGAATCTTTCCATCAAAAATCATGATGGCTGATTTTTGGAATAGATGGCTCTGATGAATCTCTCACCCCACAGATTTCCTAATTATCCTTAAAAGGTTTTGCTGGAAATTAGAAAAGGCAACATGATAAAGAATCCTATTCAAACTAGGAGAAGGAAGCTGATTCAAATTAGGAGATAGATTTCTTCTAAATTTCCTTCTATTCAAAGACAAAGTTTGAACCTATTTCATACCATCACAAGATCTTTTCTCTCCCAAAAGATCCTCTCTCTCTCACGCCCCAAAAAATCTCTCTCCCTCTCATGCCCAAGATTTTTCTCTGCCACACCACTTTTCTCTCCACATTCTCTCATTTCTCTCTCTCCTATTTTTGGCCATCATGCAACCCTCTCTCCAGCCTAGAGTCTCACGTACTCTCCATCTCCTTCTCTCTATTGTTTTATCTTGAATAGTTTATTTTTAAAGGGGAAGAAGAGGAGGAAATAAAATTAGGTTTGCTCTATTTTTTTGAAGAATGAAGAGAAAAACTGATTCCAACACCACCTTTAGGAGTACAAGTGTGCCATTAGTCAGGGAATCAAGTGTGGGGTGTACTATGTCCTGGAATGATAACTCAAAGGATCTTCTACTAAGTTTTCCTATTAATTTTTATTTATTTTCAGTATTAGTTTCTTTTTTCTGTAAATTTTTAGGAACTTATTTTGTGCTAAGAATTGTAATAAAAGTTAGAATAAAAGTTCCTGGATTACTTCTATTTCTCTTGGCAGTGAAAATAAAGATCCTAAGTTGTATTTAGGGCAATGTTTTAATTTTCCAGCAACATATTGTGACCCATGTAAGTGGAATTATGGTATTTGGAATAAAAGTAAAAGAAAAATTTACCTAGAGCTCCACATAGCCACCACCTTACAGAAGGGGTACTTGGAGATAGCACAAGGAGAGTTTTTTTAATGCCCATTTCAGGCCTGTATGAATCAGTGTTATTGCCTAGATTTTGGTAGTATAAGAATTTCATGTACGACGTTATAGCTGAAGATGACTCTCTCAATTCATTCATTGTTTGTTCATGTTGCCTACAGAGAGGCTAATAAAAGGTCTGACAGCTCATGAAAGAGAAAGTGAGATTTAGCATCTAGCCCATGGGTATCCTTTCTTATATATTCCAATTCCACATCTGACCCCCCACGGCCCTAATAGGTGTGGCTATGTGGAACTCAAGGTATTAAATTAAAAAAATTTCTTTTACTTTTATTCCAAATACTAGAATTCCTCTTACATGGACCACAATATGTTGCTGAAAAATTAAAACAACACCCTAGATACAACTTAGGATCTTTATTTTTACTACTAAAAGAAATAAAAACTATCAAGGAACTTTAAGCTAACTTTTATTATAATTTTTAAAACAATATAAGTTCTTAAAAATTTACAGAAAATCGAAAGTAAAACAGAAAATAAATAAAAACCGATAGGAAGACTTATCGGTTAGGAGTTACCTAACCAAGACTTGGTACACCCCACACTCGATTCCCTGACCAATGGCGGGTAGGGCTTGGTACACATTTTTGCTCAATAAAGTGTTGCTGGAAATTCTAAGATAGGGAAGCTTTGTAGGCAATATCCGCCTTCTGCTCGGGTTTTAGAGAGCTCAAAATATAAACTAGGGTTTATACAAACCCTAGGGGAACAAAATAAGGCTGATTTTGGGAGTTGAACTCTCTCTAAGGTAAGATTCTCTCTTTTTTCTTAAAAATACAGCAAACCCTTTGTCTAGGGTTTCTCCAAGGAAATGCCACCTCTATTTTTCTTCTAAAACATAATATAGAGGAGAGAGAGAGACGTGAGAGAGGAGGTGGAGAGAAAGTGGCATGATGTAGAGAAAAAACCCCCCACAATTTGGTACGTGAGGGAGAGAGAGAGAAAAGATCTTGTTGATGAATCTCAAATTTGGTCATTAAATAGAAGGAAATTTAGAAGAAATCCTATCTCTTTATCTAATTTCCAGCGAAGTTTTTTAGGATAAATAGAAAATCTATTGGATGAGAGATTAATCAAAGTCATCTATCCAAAAATCAGTCATCATAACTTTGAGTTGAAAAATTAGGAATCATATCCCCTTACACCTTGACCCAATCTACTCCTATTTAAAATATAAATCCAATTAAATTTAAACTTTATCTATTTAAATTTGAAATCAAAATTAAATATTTTTTAGATAAATATTATCTAGATTTCCTATAATATCGGAAACCATATCTCATTAGATTTCCATCTTTAGATTTAACAAGTTTAAATTTCAAAAAAATAAAGTTTAAAAAAAGGGGGTGTGCCCCTTTCTACCTAAAAATATGGCGTGGAGCCATATTCCACAAAAAATGGGGAAGGAAATACAATGCCTTAAAAAGTGATGTTCCCCCCCTTTTTCCCATTAAAAAAACAAGGCCCTTTTTTTCAGTTAAAAAAAGAAAACAAATTTAACTTTTAAAAGTGGTGTGCTCCTTTTGCCACAAAAAGTGGCGTGACACTTTTCCTTTACAAAGAATAGGGCATGGTCCCTAAGGTGCACGTGGTTCCACATGTGGGGTAGGATCCTTGGTCCCACATGTGCAACTTAAAGTTCTAAAATCTTCAAAAACACCTTTTTATGAAAATTTATAGCAGAAATAATATTTTAAAATTCAAAAAAATATTTAAAAATCAAAAAAACATTTATAATGCTAAAATAAAATATACTAGGAGTGGACTAGTACCAATGGGTCAAAATAAGTGATAATAAAGGCCATCCACTCGTCTCAGAAACCATGATCCACAACTATTCTCTTATCCAACCCAACAAAGTCTCATAACCCACAGTCTCTTTGTAGGGGCTCATGATTGCCTTGTCAAAGCTGGATAATAAACAATGGGACTATGATCAAGGAAAGTAGATTTCAGTTCCCCCTTTATGAGCAAGTCTACTACTTATCACTACAGTGCAAAGGGGGTGTTTCAATACACATATACATGTGTCCCTCTAGAAAAGGGCTGCTTCCCACACTTGTATATGTTGTGCGAAAGTCTGTTGAGGATTTTGGCCCTTGCTCTCATAGGCCCAGAACCGCACACAGGAGATCACACAATTCTCATGGCCTACAAACATGATCCCTGAGCATCTCTCCCACCTCAACAACGGATGACCTACTGTAAACCCTTCTCATTAGTGCCACATGTCTAGGGCCATAAACCGCCTAACCCTTGGTCAGTCATCACACACACTCCCATTAAATGCATATTTAAAGGCCATACAATTACTCCCTCAATTTCTCTCAAGCCCATCCCATGTACATGTTCGGCAAAAACATTTGCCACCAATCCTTTAGTTAATTGCTAACATAGCCTCTATCAAGAGATACACAATCATAACCTCTCCCACTCAGATCTCATTGCAAATGTGGTAGTAGCATGGCTTTATATGCCTGGATTTCTTGTGAAACCTCGGTTCTTTTGACACGCAAATAGCTACCTGGTTGTCGCAGAAGATTCTGACACACCGGCAACGCACTGGATCAAACCTGAGTTCATTTAGTAACTTCTTCAACCAAACTGCTTCTTTAGCTGTAAAATAATATGCCACATACTCTTGACTCCATAATCGAGCGTGCAACAATATCCTGTTTATTTGAGCACCAAGAAACAGCCGCACCTACAAGCGTGAAGATATATCTGGATGTCGACTTACTCTCATTTGGATCACCCTGATAGTCCGCATCTGAGTATCCTTGTATCTGTACATCTGAGCCTTCTTCATAAGTGAGTGCATAATTAACAGTTCCCTTCAAATATCGCAATACTCTTTTGATGGCCTTCTAGTGCTCCATGCCTGGATTACTTTGGAACCTGCAAATCAAACTCATGGCATAAGATAAATCCGGTCTTGTCCTTGACATAGCATACATTAGTGACCCAGACGCACTTTTGTATGAAATTCTCTGCATGGCCTCTTTTTCTTCGGAAGTAGTGGGACACATGGCTAAGCCAAGCTTGGTCTCCTTGTCAATAGGAGTTATATGGGCCGACAATTTTCCATTTCAAATCTTTACAGAATTTTGTTGCAATATGTCTCTTGAGATAGTTGAATTGTTTTCTCTTTCTGTTCCGGGTAATTTTGATCCCCAAAACCTATGATGCCTCTCCAAGATCCTTCATATCAAAATACTGTGACAAGAAAGCTATTGTGTCTAATACGAGACTCATCAAACTACTAGCAATTAACATGTCCTCCACATATAAAGAGATGAAGACCGCATCACTCCCAGCAAATGACAAGGTCTCCTGAAACTTAATGTATCACTGCCTTGAAGCTTGTTAAAGCCTTGAAGGGACTTATTAAGTTTACACACTACGTTTTCCTTTCCCTTTTCTATGAAACCCTTTGGTTGTTTTATATAAATTTCTTCTTCTAACACCCCATTCAGAATACAATCGTAACATCCATCTGGTGGAGTTCGAAGTCGAAATGGGCTGTTATGGCTATTAGGATTCTAATGGAAGGGAGTTTCGCTATAGGGGAGAAGGTCTCATCATAATCTATTCCTTCTCTCTGGGTAAAGCCTCTAGCAACTAATCTAGCTTTACAATTTTCCAACTTCCCTTCTGAGTTTAATTTCTTCTTATAAATCCACTTGCAGCCTATGGGTTTTCTATCAAGAGGTAGTTTCACTAATTCTCAAACATTGTTGTGTTTGATAGAGTTAAGTTCATCAATCATGGCTTCATCCCATTGGGTCTTTTCATGATAGGTTATGGCTTCTTGGTAAGAACAAGGTTTATGAATGGATTATTCTTCAATTCTCATAATATTCTCCTAGGTAGAACTCAAGTTTTCTCCTAATTTGGTTACTTCTCCTAAGATGAGGTGGTTCAGGATCATGGCCTAACCTGTGTCATTTTCTATCTTATGAAACTTGGCTTGTTTCACTCAAGGAATTCTTCCTCAAGGAAATGAGCGTCCCTACTCTCAAGGACAGCCCCTATGTCAGGATTATAAAAACAGTTTCCCTTACCATGCAGTGGGTATCTTATGAAGATGGACTTAATAGTTTTAGGATCTAATTTTGTACTACTTTGATAGGGTATTAAGACATGGGCAGAACATCCTCACAATCTAAGGTGATTAAGGGAAGGAGCACGATCAGTGAAAATCTCAAGAGGAGTTAGTGGGACAACTTTTGTGGGAGTTCGATTAAAGATATAGTTGGCTGTCAAGACAACTTCTCCCCAAAAATCTAGAGAGAGTTTAGCAAGTCCCATCACACTCCTCACCATATCCATCAAGGTCCTATTCTGTCTCTCAGCTACCCCATTTTGTTGAGGAGTGTATGGCATAGTATATTGATGTATAATACCATGCTCAATACAGGATTCTTTAAATAGTCGTGAGGAATATTCTCCACCCCTATCAGATCTAATGACTTTAATTTTCTGGTTTGTTTGGGTCTATACCTCGGCTTTAAACTCTTTGAACCGGTCTAGGGCTTCAACTTAAAATATAAACATAGCCAAAAAGGGAGTGACCATCTATAAATGTGATAAAGTACCTCTTGCAGCCCTTAGTGGCCGCATTCCTAGGTCAACAAATATCACTATGAACAACCTCTAATATGTCAGCCGCTCTATGATCTTTCGCAATGGATTTCTTAACATGCTTTCCTTGAACACATGCATCACAGACTCTGGTTAAGTCTCCATTTAGATTACTCAATAATCACTCTCTTTAATCTCTCCATTCTTTTAGGATTTATGTGCCCTACTCTCACGTGCCATATATACGCATCATTATCATCATCATTATAATACGAGACATAAGAAATGGAATTTTTTATTGCAACTGAAAAAAAAACCTTTTACAAGATGACCATTCATGACTAATTCATCTCCATATTTCACCTCCACCTTATTACCGGCAAAAATGGTGGACTAGCCTTGCTTTGCCAATTTTGCGACCAAAACCAAACTCTTCCTCATCTCAAGAGCACAAAGAGTTTGCTTTAGGACCATACTTTTTCCATTCTCAAGTTGGAGGATGAAATCTACAATACCCAAAATTTCAGCCTTTTGAATTCTGTCCATATAAATATACTAATTCCCAGGGGCAACAGGCAGGAAATTTCTATATCCATCCTTGGTGTTTAACAGATTGTCAATGGACCCTGAGTCAAAACAGCATAACCCTTCTTTAGCGTCAGCTAACAAAGTCTCAAGGACCCCACAAGCATGCTCTTTATCGCCCTTGGGATTCGCATTCTTGGGTGCATTGCAATACCTAGCAATGTGCCCAAATTTATAGCAATAATAGCACTGGGTATTCTTAAAATCCTTCTTTTTCTTAGGCCCTTGATTCTTATTCGATTTGTTCTTATTTTTCCCTTTGACTTTCTTCTTCTTGAATGAACTAGGGTTGGGTTTAAGATTTAGCACATTGACGGAGTCATTCAAGGCTGAAGTATTGCGAGACAATTTCCTTTCTTCTTCGACGTTAAGTTTGGTGATGATCTCATCCAACTTCAGCGTGCTCTCCCTTGTTGCAAGGCCTGAAATGAAGTTTTCCCATGAGCTTGGCATAGAATTTAGCAACTGGCATATCTGCATGTTTTCATCCTGTTTGACTTGTGCGGCCTTGAGCTCACGAACTAAGACTCTGAACTGCTGTATATGCTCAGCAAACTTGCCTCTTTCATCTTCAAATCCGAATACTACTTCATAGCCATTGTCCTTTTTGTGAGGAAAGGTGAGGCATAATCAGTCTCAAGTCGTTCATGAATCTCCTTTGCAGTTTTTAGGAACTCATACTCAAGAGCATGGGAGTCATCCATAGCTATAAGTAGCACATGTTTCGCTAGAGTATTTTTGCGCTCCCACTGAGCATGAGCTTCTCTTACCTCTTGCCTCTGATAAACATTACCTCTTGGGACAAGTGGGGGTGTTTCAATAAGCATTGGGCTAAGTCCTTCTTCAAAGAGGACATAGCTTATTTTTCTCTTCCAACTAAGAAAGCTTTTTCCATCAAATTTTTCAATTTTAATAAATTCAGCCAAGAAACCTTTTGAGGTCATGTTTCTTAAACCAAATAAAAATAACGAAAAACTCCTAAACTATGGCAGTAAAATATAAAAGCTCTGATACCAATGATAGGAGTGGCTATGTGCAATTCAAGGCATTAAATTCAAACAAAAAATTGTTTTTATTCCAAATACCTAAATTCCACTTATATGGGCCACAATATGTTTCTAGAAAATTAAAACAATACAACCTAAGATCTTTATTTTTAATGCCAAGAGAAATAAAAACTATCCAGGAACTTTAAACTAACTTTTATTATAATTTTTAACACAATATAAATTAATGAAAATTTACAGAAAATAGAAAATAAAACACTAAAAATATACAAAAACCAATGGGAAGACTTACTAGAAGATGCCTAGAGTTACCCAACTAGGACTTGGTACACCCCACACTCGATTCCCTGACCAATGGCACATTTTTACTCCTTAAAGTGCTGCTGGAAATTCTAAGTTAGAGAAGGTTTGTAGACCATCATTCTTCCTCTTGGGTTTTAGAGAGCTCAAAAATAAACTAGGGTTTATACAAACCCTATGAGAACAAAATAGGACTGATTTTGGGAGTTGATCTCTCTCTAAGGAAAGCTTCCTCCCCCTTCTTCTTTAAAAATACAACAAACCGTTTTTCTAGAGTTTCTCCAAGAAAAGGCCATCTCAATTTTTCTTCTAAAACAAATTACAGAAGAGAGAGAGAGAGAGGTAGAGTGCCTCTCTTTGGTTAAAAGAGAGAGAGTGATGTGAGAGAGGTGGAGAGAAAGTGGCACGAAGGAGAGAAGGAAATCCCCCCACAATTTGGTGTCTGAGGGAGAGAGAGAGAGAGAGGATCACAATTTGATGCGTGAGAGAGAAAGAGGATCTTTGGGAGAGAAAATATCTTGTGATGGATATCAAATAGGTTCAAACTTGGTCTTTAAATAGAAAAAAATATAGAAGAAATCATCTCCTAGTTTGAATAGGATTTGCTTTATCTAATTTCCATCTAAACCTTTTAGGATAGATAGAAAATCTATGGGGTGCGAGATTAATTAGAACCATCCATCCCAAAGAACCTAATCCCCTTACACCTTCACCCAATCCACTCCTATTTAAAATATAAATCCAATCAAATTTAAACTTTATCTATTTAAATTTGAAATCAAACTTAAATATTCTCTAAATAGGTATTATCTAAATTTTCCATAATATTGGAAACCATATCTTATTAGTTTTCCATCTTTAGATTTAGCAAGTTTAAATTTCAAAAAAATAGAGTTTAAGATAAGGGGGCGTGCCCCGTTCTTCCTAAACATATGGCGTGGAACCATATTCCACAAAAAATGGGGTGGGGAATACAATGCCACAAAAAGTGGCATGCACCTCCTTTCTCTCATTAAAAAAATGTGGCCCCTCTTTTTGTTTAAAAAAAAAACAAATTTAACTTTCAAAAGTGGCGTGCTCCTTTTGCCACAAAAAATGGCGTGCCACTTTTTCTTTACAAAAAATAGGGTGTGGTCCCTAGGTTGCACAATGTCCCACATATAGAGGGCTGGATCTTTTGTCCCACATGTGCGATTTAAAGTTTTGAAATTTTCACAAATAAGCGACAACAGGGGCACTTCGCCCCAGAAATCATGATCAACAACTGTTCTCTTATCCAACCCAACAAAGTCCCATGACCCACAGTCTCCTTGCAGGGGCTCATGATTGGCTCGTCAAAGTTGGATAACAACCAGTGGGGAAAATGATCTTGGAATGTGGACTTCAATTTCCCCCCTTAAGAGCAAGTCTAGCACTTATCACTACAGTGCAAAGCGGACTCTCTCAATGCACATGTACACATGTCCCTCTAGAAAAAGGTTGCTTTCCATGCAGTTGTCATTTGTACATGTCGTGCGGAAGTCTGTTGAGGATTTTAGCCATAACTCTCACAAGCCTACAGCCACACACCGGAGACCACACAGTTCTGGCCTCCAATCATGACCCTTTAACATCTCTCCAACCTCAACAAAAGATGACCCACTGCAAACCCTTCTCGATAGTACCACATGCCCAAGGCCAAGGATTTTCGACATGACCAAGGCCATAAACAGACCAACTCTTGGTCAGTCATCACACATACTCCCACTGAATTGCATATTTCACTATACATATCATCTTAGTTTCAAAAGCGCTAGGCAGATCCTAGGCGGCCAAGGGGCTCCAGGCCGCCCAGCGCCTAAGCGGGCACTCAGAACCTGAGCGGCCCAATTGAATCCAAAAAGGATTCTACAGTTATATATTGCATAAAATATAAGAATTAGGTATTTAGAGCACATCAGAATTAAAAGTATACTACACATTAGCACACACTCCATAAGCATAACCATAAGTAGGTCCATAATCCATATCCAATTAAAACTTAAAATTTACCGTTCATAGTTCAATCAAAGTTCAAAGTTTAATAATTATTCAACATTCATCATTCATCATCAGAAAAATTAGGGTCAGCTGCATTGGCATCATATTCATCGAAGTTGTCACCCTCCTCGACATATTGATCGTCCTCCTCCGTCTCTTCTGAATCTGCCTCTTCTTCGTCATCTTCCTCCTCCACTCTTCTGAATCTTCCTCTTCTTCCTCATCTTCCTCCTCCACCCTCATTCTTTGTGTAGAAGATCTAGTGGCCCTTGGAGGGTCTGCTGATGTCCCTGAAACATCCATGACCATGTCCCATGTCAATCCTTCATGCCCCTTGACATCATCATCATCAACTAACCACTCCATAGCATTGTCCATATTTTTTGAGCTGATGGAGTCTCTCTTATCTCTCTTAGCAAGTACGTCCTTCAAGAATCAATTATACTTGACATAGACTAGGTCATTGAGCCTCTTTGATTCAAGCATGTTCCTTCTCTTCGTATGAATCTAACAAAATCAAATGAAACTAATTAAAATCTATGCTATGTATTATTAATACAATTATACAAATTACCCTTACGGCCTTACCCTTTCAAAAGTACTCAAATTGTGCTCACAACCAGATGAGGAAGTAGTTAGGTTTAAGATCCGAATGGCCAACTTTTGTAAATTTGGAGAACCACACCCATGTTGGCTCCACCAATTGGCTGCAAAGATATAGAATAAAATCATAAATAAATAATAGAATTATAAAACTGAAACTTGATTACTTGAACTTGATGAACTTAAAATATTATTACTTCCTGGATCAATTTTGGTCCTTTTTCTCATCGCCATTGGACTCCCAAAAGACTTTAATGAGCACTTGTAATTTATCAGCTCATCAGCGCTTATAATATCTTGGATATCAGGATCAGGGACTAGCACATCCAGACACTTATTAAATCCAGTCATCATTATGCCATTTGTGTGTATATCCTTGTCAACATTAAAAAACGTTGTGTTCAAATAATAACCAGCCGCATGCAATGGTCGATGTAGCTGCCTATCCCACTTCTTATCAATAATCTCCCAAACAAGCTTGTAGTAGTTCTCATCATTATCAAAATTTTAGGCTATCTCTCTTTTGCATTTCTCCATAGCTTCATATATATAGCCCAAAGAAGGCTTGCCGCTATCAACCATGCGAAGGACTTTGACAAGAAGAAAAAATACCTTAATAGCACCCTTCACGCCTCGCCAAAAAGCCTTAAAAAGAATAATATCTCTCACCTTCTTCCCAAACTGATCTTTGGACCACTTGCATGCTCTCCAGTCATTCGAGGTAAACATCTGCTTCAACTGCAATCTCCTCGAATGTATGCTATCTAGGTATATGTACGAGGTTGCAAATCTCGTGACCCCAGACCTCACAATCTCTTTCTTCTTTGTAAATCTATGCATCATGTTGAGGGTGAGATGGTGGCCATAAATGAAATTTGTAACTGACTTGCCCTCTTCACTGCACCTGATATCTCGGTTAACCGCCAAGAGCCTCAAGCATGAGGTCTATACAATGAGTTGCACATGATGTCCAAAAGATTCTAAGATAAGCTATACGCAACAAATTAGCTACAGCAACATTACGAGCAGCATTGTCTGTGACAACCTATACAACATGATGCTCCCCAACCTCCTTGATTCCCTTCTCTAAAACTTGGAATATGCAATGGACATCATAGATATGATCAAAGGCATCAATAGACCTCAAAAAAACAGTCCCTAAAGGACAATTCACAAGCAAATTCATCTAACTTCTTCTCTTCCTATCACTCCAAGCATCAGCCATAATAGAAACCCCAAACTGAGCTCATGCATCCTTCTTAACTTCTACAGCTTCCTTTGTGACACTCACCGCTTTTTTCAAAAAAGGCTCTAAAAGCTCATATGGGGTTGGAGGTTTCATCCCAGACCCAAATTGACCAAGTGCCTCTACCGCGGCATAGAAGCTGCTTAAGCACGTGGTATTGAAAGGAATACTCATCTCATAAAACAATGTAGCAAGATAATAAGCAGTTCTATCTCTCTCTTCCTTCTTTATTCTATCTTCAATGGTGGTTTGCTTCTTTGTTTTCTCTCTTGTAACCTCAGAGTCAGGCTGAGGCAAAAAACTATCCATAAGGCCTCTAACATGAGGCTTCTTACTCCCATAACCAGAACCAGAACCAGAAGTAATTACAACTCCCTTTCCCTTTCCCCTAATAATGGATTGTTCTACTTCTACCTCCTGACAACCCTCCCCAATCCCATCCTCATAACTATCATCATCATCATTATTGACCCAAACCCCAAACCTAATCTCCGCAATGGAGGCAAATCTCTCACCTTTTGTTACTTTTACCATATTAAAAAAATTGGTTATTTCCTTTTTAACAGCATCAAGAGTCTTTTTACATGGGGCAGCATTTCCCCTGATACTGACAAGATATTTCTTGAACCGGTTTATACCCCTTTTGGTAATCATTAAGATCTGGGTTGTAGCCATATTTCCAACCGGGATCACCACTCCTATTAGAACGCGAACAAGACATCTCAAAATAATGCAATTTATACATGCAATAAAAAAAATCACTTACTTTGAGTTTGATTGCTCAATCTCCAAACTTCAACCTCAAAGATGCTTCTAAGGACTCAAAATCTTCTAAAAACCCCCCTATAGATTTATAAAACATCAAAATTTAAATCTAATATCAATGGGTGATGTTTTGATCAATTTCTCATAACTTTGAGAAACCCTCTAAAATAGGCTCCAATAAGTTTTATGTTTCAAATGGACCTAAAACCCCCATTTTTTGCCCTTTAGTACAAAAACAATGGACCAAAAATGCCCCCACCAAAAGCAATTTCTACCAATGGGCAGGGTGCTGGGCAGCCGCCTAGGTGGTTTCCTAGGTGCCTAGGTGGGCGCCTAGGGACCACCGCGTTTTAGGGCGCCTAGGCCTGGGCGATGCGCCCAACCCCCAGATCCGCTGAGGCGCTGGGTGGTCCACTTTTTGGAACACTGCATATCATTTTAACAAGCTCTCCAGGCCTTTAACGGCCACAAAACCCAACAGGCCCTCCCCACCCCGAGAAATTTCCTTCAATATATACAACTCAGCTTGTGATCCCTTTCTAGTGCAACCTGATTTACACTTATCCCCATTATGGCACAAACAGTGTATGATGCTTTAGTTGATCAATAAAATATATAAATTAAAATTGCACCATTTAATTTGAATGAAAATCAATGTAATTTCAAATATATGAAAAATCAATGTATTTTATTTTTATTTTATTTTTTATTTTTAGTTATGCAAAATTACAACCTCATTAGTTGTTTAAGCTTTTATCTAAAGTTTTATCTAATCTTGTATCTTCTATTCCTCCTATTTCTCGATTCCTTTCTGACATAGATACTCATCCCTTAGAGTTATCTAGTTGTTTTAGCATGAATTACTATTTTAGTTCTACAATTTTTTAAGTTTTCATTTTATTTATATACTCCGAATTATACTCTCTAGTTTATATTGTTCAAGATGTTTTATTCTTGTTCTATTTTTTAAGTTTCTATTTATTTCTCTAATTTACACCTTTTAGAAGATAAGAGTTGATGGTATAGTATTAATATAGAATTTGCAGCTTATGAAAAACGCAGTTTCATTAAAAAAATAAAATAAAATAAAATAAAAGGAAGATGTCCCCACCCTGCTGTTTAAAACATAGAGGGTAGGCAAAGGGCCATGAAGTAGGGGAAAGCGAAGAAAAGAAAAGAGCGGAATGAAGTTGTCTTTAATCAGGCATCCCTGAACAAGAATTAGAAGCACGTCACCCAGAAAAATACAATGGGATGTATTAAGAAAGGAAGGGAAAGAGAGATTGGAGCGAGAGGAGGCCGTGTAGTGGGGGTGCAGATGCAGAGTCATCAACATCCAGATTGAGGAAATCATCATGAGCGTTGGGAAGCATTGAGCAGGCCTATGTGGATTTCAAAGCGAGAGCACACTGCAACCTGTTTTGTCAGGCTGTCCGCCAAATCATTTACCTCTCTGCAAACATGCTTGAATGAGAAAAGCCATGAAGAAGTGAAAGTTTGTCTTTGGTCAATAAACAGGTTGGAGTCTCCATGGCACCAAGTCTGGCTTGTCGCCCAAGGGACCACATTTAGAAAATCCCTACGATGATAATAACAGTGGCCTAGCTTCTATTGAACAACTTTTAAGCCTTTTAGCAAGGCTCAGGCATTGGCAGAGTTAGGGTTATGCTAACCCAGTGGGGCCTGAGAAAGAAAGTAGTACCTGCACTTGGCTGTCTCAACACGCGCCACCAACCCCAGCAAGCCCAGGCTTGCAGAGAAAGCAACCCTCAAAATTCAACTCCTAATAAGCACCAGTGGGTGTGTGTGTGGATCTGGGAGGACCAGCAGGCAGCTCAAGTGACATGCATGGGTTTTGAAAACAAAATACGCCTCCTGTTTTCAAAATGTCCCCATGGAGAAGCACCCAAGATCTTCATGGTTTATAGCCCAAAAGATAATTCCCAAATTGGATTTTTTCGCAAAAACCACTTGGAGTAATTTTTCAAAAAAATCCAATCTCTCTCTCTCTCTCTTGCCAAAACCACATCACTACACCACCACCACTACATCACCCGCTCCACCACCACAGCCACCACTGCTCCACCCACCCAGCACAACTCCATCACCTGGTCTAACAAAACTCAATCACCACCTCCACCATCACTACACCACCACCACCTCTGCCACCAGCACCACAACCATAAATCCACCTCTATCAACACCACTGCATCAGCACAAGCACTCTGCCACGACCACCTCCACCACCACCACTACCACACCACCATCATCCTTCCGCTACAGCAATCACTACCCCCACCTTCACACCATCACATCAACTACCACCACAACACTACCACCAACAAATTGCTAACCAAATCAAAGTAATTAAATACCCCTAGACAACAATGATAATTGATCATGTTGCCAGTTGGTCAATCACAATTCCCAAACAAAACACAATTTAACGAAATTTGAAATAAAGAAATGCCTAATTTGCAGCTCAAGATTGATTACAAATTTTTATTAATGTTTTTAAAATTTTTATAATTACTTTTCTTCTGATAATATGGGCAGTCAAAATTGGATTGCAACAGACTGGTCACCCGTTTTTTAAATCTTTGTGCAGCATACAAAGTGGTAACCTCCATTAATCACACCATACAACATAGTAACTGATCATCCGCACATTTCATGAATGACCCTAATGACCTTTAAGGCCTCGCTTACATGTAGAGATAACAGATAATATTAAACTACAACATCCACTACAAAAGGCAAACCATTTAGCTTTCACCCTAGTCTTCACTTAGACTCTTGAAGGCCAGAAGTTTCTAAATCAATCTTTCATTGTTCTTCCTTCTAACCCTGGCTAATGGTTGACTCATACTTTAAAATATCACATCCATGAGAATTATCTCTATAAAGTGTTCCTTGTCCCAAATATCCATCTTCACTATATATGATTTGTGGAAACCAACAATGGATTCATGAGTTCTCATTCTTCAATGTACCTTACTTCATGCAGGCTAAGAATGATATTTCCAATTTTCTTTTGGATGGGAAGACATCCAGCTAAAGATGCACCCCATATAAATCATTAACTAATAACTATTAGACCCTCTTTCACAGAATGGCTAAAATCAAAGGATGTCATCAACAATCAGAAAAAAGCAGGTACTCTCCCAAAGCTCTATCCCCACCCCTAAGCTTTATAAATTCTCCTAGATCTTCTTTTCAACTACAAGCTGTATTCTTCATAAAACTCATCAAGCATCAACATTCTAAGCAACCTTACATAAAACTCCATACTCCTACAACCATACGTCAATTTTCCATGAACTAAACTCTGACACATAACTCAATTTCCATTTGAAAAATCCATAATGATAGTGTAACCTCATTTAAAATCTTGGGGATATATATATATATAATTCATGTTTGTATGTTATCTATATAGCATATCCATAATTGTGTTTATTGTATACATCCCTGCGCAGATATACACACATGAAAACATATAAAATAAATAAACAAACATATCCACATATACAAACACATCATTTGTTTCTCCAGGAATGCATGCACAACCACACAATAAGTCCCTTTTGGCAATAAATTCTGCTTGGTAATGTTTAGAAGTCCAGGAAGCTCCAGCATCCAAGAAAGAACTAACGCTTCCAAATCCTAAAAAAATCAACTGCAGATAAGTCAAAAGCCATGCAAACTAAAACTACTCGAGTGCACATCTCAACCTTTTTTGGATGACAATTTTAAAAAGTGTATATTTTGGGCATTGAGATGAAGAGGAAATTGCACTTAGGCAATGGAGAAAAGCATGTCGAATTGAAGTTATTCTAGTCTCAGAATGCTGTCCATCATGATGATATATGCATCTAGAATTCAGCTTTAGTCTCGGAATGTTGCCTATCATGATCACTCGTTTTTATTGAAAAACAAGTGAATATTCTCAAAAAAAAATGTTGTCATGATATCATGATGATATATGCATCAAGAATTCAATTTTAGTCTTGTAATGCTGTCCATCATTTAATAAAACATATAAAAGGAGGATTACTTACTTGAGTTCTTGATTAGGCCATCCCTCGAAAAATTGTTTCCTATCTGTGAACCATGGCTCTTGATAAATCATTGAGAGGATGCAAATTTCAACTGTAGCATAATATGTTAACTTCCACATAGACTCGGAAAATTTTACAACCTTTGCCTGATTAGCTGCATCAAGCTTTAAGGGAGCAATACCATTGCTCAAAAAATGGATTGCCAGTTTCTGAAAAGAAATTATTCTTTAGTTGATAAAATTCAATATCCATATATACAACAAGTCAAAAACTAATGTATAGCAACACGTCAGAAAATATTAAGGGTATAATGGTGTTCATTGACTTCACAAATCAAATATATTTCCTAAACCTAACACTCAAGAAATGAAGCTTGCTTACAGAAAAAATATCAAATATATCATAAGAAATATGAACACTTGAATGGCTGCAAAGGAATAGAATAATGAGATCCAACATGCATGAGAAGTACAAAAAAATGTCAATGTTTAAAAAAACGGACCTCCCGATGCCTAGGCGCCCAAAAACAAATTTCCACATGCCTTGACCTGGACGCCCCAACACAGGCGGCTGTACCTGGGCAGGCGCCTAGCACGGTTTACGAGTTTTTTAAAAAAAACTTCCCCCAAAAGGGCAAAGGGGGTCATTTTGACCCAAGTTTGTATAAAAGAAGTTTAGGGGTTTATTTTTCAACCCCAAACTGAAAAAAAACAAAAAACCCTCAATCTTAAACTTATTTATGAGAATCTAAAGCAATTGCTGAGAATCGAAAGTACTTCTTGTGGATTGAAAACGCTTGTTTTTCTGATTGAAATTATTTTTAGGGTGCTATTGGTGGTATTAGAAGACTTTTAAGTTGATTCGTAGCTCGATTGAGAAAACCAACATCGAAGATCAGAGGTAGAAAAGGTCAGTCTGTAATCTTTATTTGAGATTTATTTTTTCAATTTGAGATGTCTTCTACGGGGTCTACTACGGGTGGAGAACCGGGATAGACATATTGTGTTAACCTGGATAAGAATGACAGAAATAAAATTATGTGCAATTTCTATTGACATGTTTTTAATGCCGGCATAAATAGATTTAAGAAACATCTTGCCAATATTACAAGTGATGTCACCCCATGTAAGAAAGTCTCAGATCTTGTAAAAAAAGAAATTTTGGAGTACATTGAAACTGAAAAGAGTAAAACAGTTGCAAAAAAAAAGAATATAACAGAATTAAAGTCAAGGGTTCATATTTTTTATGATAATATTGAAACTGAAGAAGAGGATAATGAAGAGGGGGAAGAAGAGGTAGCTATGGTTGGTACACAGAGCTCTAAGACCAAGAGGGTTTTTGGGTCTAAGAAGGCTCGTACGAGGGGGCTTATAGATAGTTTTTTTACACCTACCCCTGAGACAGTAATTGAGAAAGGTAAAGGAAAGGGGAAAAAACAGGTGACAATTGAAAATAGGTTCAAAAAGGAAGATAGAGCCAAGGTGAATAGCTTCTATACAATGTTGGAAGTAATTCGGCAATTTGGGCCAAGTTTGAAAGCTCCAACTCCTTATGAGATTGGAGAGCCACTATTGAAGAAAGAAGTCGAGTACACTAATGAATATCTCAAGACTCATACGGAGGGATGGGCTAAATTTGGGGTTTCTTTGATGACAGATATGCGGAGTGATAGGAGGAGGAGGAGTAACATGAATTTATTAGTAAATTGTCCCACCGGTAAAGTTTTTTTATGCTCAATCGATGCTTCCAATGATGTTCATAATGGGCATTATATATTTTCTTTCATTGATAAGGGTATTGAGGAGGCTGGGGAAGAACATGTAATTCAAGCGGTCACAGATAATGCTGCTCCCAATCTAGCTGCAGGTCATTTGCTTTGGCAAAAGAGGCCTCGCATATTTTAGACTCCTTGCGATGCACATTGTGTAGATCTTATGCTTGAGGAAATTGGTGAATTGCCTCCTATTAAAGGAATTATTTTTAAGGCTAAGGAGGTTCCAATCTTCATATACAGTCACATACTTACCTTTAGCATGATGCACAAGTTCATAAAAGAGAGAGACCAAGTGAGGCCTGGGGTCACTAGATTTGCCACTGCCTACATTAGTTTACAAAGCATGTATAAGAGGAGGATCGCATTAAGGTCTATGTTTGCTTCAGAGGAGTGGAGTAGGTGTAAGTGATCTAGAGATGCCAAGGGAAGACACGAGATATTATTCTTTCGAAATATTTTTGGCGTAGGGGGAAGTATGATATATTAGTATTTCTTCCCTTGGTGAAGGTCTTGCGCTTGGTTGATGCTGATAAGCCCTCCATGGGCTTTATATATGATGCAATGGAAAGGGTTAAGAATGAGATTGCAGAGAATTTGGGCAATGATGCAGCGACGTATACCTCAATTTGGGAGATTATAGATGATAAATGGGATAGGCAGCTCCATAGACCATTGCATGCAGCGGGGTACTACTTGAACTCCAAATTTTTTTATGCAGATGCAGATATTGAGTCAAAAGGGGTAATTATGGATGGTTTTAATGAGTGCCTTGAGAAATTAGTTCCTGATCCAAATATCCAAGATAAGATATCAACTGAAGAGCTAATTTCGTACAAGTGTTCTTTGATGTCATTTGGGAAAGATAGGGTATTAAGGCAAAGAAACAAAGACGAACCAGGTAATATTCTTTTGACTTATGTACTTTTGTTTTATAAAATATAAATTTATAATTTTCTTTCAAGTTCTGATAATGTTAAATTCCTAAATTAATTATAAAGGTTGCCCACATATTGCAGCCCAATGGTGGAGACAACATGGGAGTAGCACTCCAAACCTCCAGACGATGGCTATGCGGATCTTGAGTTTGACAACTACCTCTTCTGGTTGTGAGAGCAATTGGAGTTCGTTTGAGATGGTATTTTACTATTTTACTATTTTAAAGGAAAAAAATTTTATATGTTTTTTTTGTTTATAAGTTCATATTCAGTTTGTAATATAGATTCATAAAAGGTAAGAAGATCATAGACCTATAGTAGTTACTTATGCATTATTTTTCCTTATAGGTGCCTACAAAGAGAAGAAATAGGCTTGAGCAAAGGAAGCTCAATGACTTGGTTTTTGTTAGAGAGAATCAAAAGTTCGAGGAGAAGAAAAACCAGCTAAAGAAGGACCCTATCTTTTCGAAACACATGGAGATGCTTCACATTGGCTAGTTAGTGACCTGGTACTGAGGAGGTCTTCCCTTGGGAGGGTTTGACATGGGAAATGGTCGAGGAGGTTTCGGGGCAAGCTTCTGATCCTAGGAGGACCACTGGAGCAACTTCTTCGACTGGTACTTCACGGAGGGAGATAGAGGAAGAGGAGGCAGATTCAGAAGAATCTTTGAAAGAAGAGGAATATGTTGAAGAGGGTAATGATTCCGATGATGACGGTCTCAATTCTGATGCAGATGAAAGCAATGAAGATGATGATTCTGATACTTAATGATGTCTTGATTGTCTACTCTCCTCTTTTGAAGTAACTTTAATACTTTATTGCACCATCTTGGTTTGAGCTTTAGACATTTGGAGTTTGAACGATTTTTATTTAGTTATGTGATTTGTAATTTTTTTGCCTTTTTGGACTATTTCGTTGTGTGGTTCACTGGTTTTTTTATAGTTTTGGAAGTCAGTTTGTTGATGACTTGGAGAGTTGGCGACTTGGATGTTATTATGGTTTATTTTATGCCTTGTGGATATGGAATATGGAGAATATGAGAGTTGGAGACCTTACAGTAGCCTATTAGACTCCTAAATGTTTTGTATGGTTCAAAATTTTGAATAAGTTTATTCTCAACCTGAGAGGCTGAGACATGTGATATGTTTGTATATAAAAAGGTATGTTGCGAACTTGCGATAGTTTCAATTTCAAACGGAATAAATTATAAATTTTGACACAAATATATGCATATATGTGCATTTGGATAGCAAAAGTTCCTAAAGTAATGACGGGTAGATAGTTTAGCATTGAGGCCAAATAGTTTAGCATCGAGGCCAAATATGGATTAGCATCAATACAGTAGTCAATAGGATTATAGAAGTGAAAATAAGGTCTCATATCATGCAAAGCAAAAATTTAAGCACAATTCCCTAAACTCCCAATCCAAACCACAACACAAAGCATATAGAGATCAATTGTTATTTACAAGCAGCTGAACAAATACACGTGATATGTAACCAATCATGAAAGACTGGCAGATGTATTCAACAGATTTAGATCTGAAGAACATTCTAATGCTTTAAAAGGTACTCAAGGGGTTCACAAAAGAAGGGTGTCATTTACAATGTTGCAATTTTGTACTGCTTGTCGTTGTACATTCTATACTCCATAACTCATGAGATGTCATAGGTTCTTAATGAAATGATTAAAATCATGTGCTTAAATGTCACTGGATCAACTGAAGGGATAATCGTCCAGCAGCAATAAAATTAATTTAACTACTATTTATCTATTCTCTACTGATTTACATAGAAAACTGGTAGCCAGCAGTAACCCAAGTCCCTCGACATGTCTTATGTCCAATGAATTGCATACACAAGTCGATTTGATAATGGAATATCTCGAGTAGACAAGAACAGACACACGTTATGAGTGTAGATGACAATCCAATTATGCAAACTTAAATGAATATTTCCAGCTTTTAATTATCATCTATGTTGACGGAAAATATCCCAGAGGTCAAGTTGCACAACTTGCGAACATGATGGATCCATAGCAAATGGTAAAAGGATGGCAAAAGCGAAAGACCAAAGTAGAAATAAGGAAAGAGGATAAAGAGGAAAGTTGCGCCACATCACATGAATGGGCAGGACATTTCCTATTTTAGAGAGAGAAAAACCCCAAAAAATTAGTTTTTGGTGATTTCCATAGGATCGAAGGGTTTCTCAAAGTTACGAGAAATTGATCTAAACATCACCCATTGATATTAGATTCAGTTTTGGATATTTTATAAATCTATTAGAAGGTTTTTTAGAAGATTTTTTAGTCCCTAGAAACATCTTAGAGGTGGAAGTTTGGAGATCGAGCAATCAAAGTTAGTGCTATGTGGATCTGTGTACTATACATTTGACGTGCCCTAAATCCCTAAATCTTATTTGTTATACAGTTATACTTATACTGTTAGACTATAGAGACATTTTTCTTTCTATTAGGTCGCCCAAGTTCTAAGTGCCCGCCTGGGCAACTTAGACCCCCCCCGGCCGCCTAGGCGCCACCTAGCGCTTTTGAAACACTGTTGTTTACTCCTTTACATGGTCATATGTCGGCCTTGAATTGACCCCTCGTTGTACGATGAAATGAGAATGTCTTCTAATTGCCAACTCCAAGATGTCCATTAGCCTCCATGAACCCTCTAAAAAACTAGTAACATTGAGGGAATTACCCTCTATCATAAGGTGGGCATAGATAACAAGAAACCACTTCGAGGATAAAAAGGAGTGTATCTGCTTTTGGCTTTTTATTTCTTTATTTCTTTTTTGCTTGGTGCTTGTATCTCACTAATAAAAAAAGTGATATGTAAGTATCATTCCATTCAGAAAATTGAGTCTATGAACATCAAATGCTACACATGAACTGTCGATCAATTAAATAAAGGTATTTTATTCCTTTATTCCCTAGATTAGAGACCCCTTTCTCTTGCCAATGCATCTACTTCCTCAACGGATTCACGCCTAAGGTGGTTGAGGTCACTGGCACTTTCTTGGTATGCTCCCCCAAATTTCTTCAAACACATTGTGGAGGTGCCATGGGCAGCATATGGTAACTTGGAGCGTCATTCTATTACCAATTGTCGCCCATTTCTGTTCTATGTTTCTGAGCCCATACATGTAGGTGCACTAAATAAATCATCAACTCTTTGTCATTGCTTTCCCTCAAACTACCACCCACCAAAAGAGGTCCAATATTACCCTTTGGAATTTACCATCACAAGTCAACCTGACAAGTGTGAGGTTCTGTCACCAAGAAGAACGAGAGAGGGATAAGAAGAGAAAGAAAGAGTTGGGGTTGCATCTTCATTATGTTATTACATGTAACGTGGCTGGATTTTAGGTTATCTAAAATTACACAAATGCCCTTAGCATGAAGGACTACTACATTGCAAATAAAATAGCAAAGGGTTCCCGCAACATTCTGAACGAGCGCAGGTAAAGAAGCTAGTCCAAGAGACTAGGATTCGTCTAGCCACCTGGAATGTAGGAACGCTTACAAGTAAGAATATGGAGTTAGTGGATACAATGAGACGAAGGAGAGTAAACATAGCCTGTCTACAAGAAACTAAATGGCAAAGAGAAAAAGCTGAAAAAAGAGATGGGTATAAACTTTGGTATACAAGAAAGGATAATAATAGAAATGACGTAGGCATAATAGTAAACAAAGATTTAAAAGATAAAGTTGTTAATATCAAAAGAATAGGTGATAGGCTCTTATTAACTAAATTTGTATCACGGGAAGAAATAATTAACGTAATTAGTGCTTATGCACCGCAAGTAGGATTAGATGATAGAATTAATAGACAATTTTGAAAGGACATAGATGGAACAGTCCAAGACATACCAAATGGAGAGAGGACCGTTTTAAGAGAGAACTTAAATAGTCATGTAGGGAAGGATAGTAGAGGACATGAAGAGGTATATGAGAGATATTCATTTGGGGAAAGAAATGAGATGGGTGAGATTATTTTGGATTTTGCTATGGCGTACAACCTAGCAATAGCAAACACTTACTCTAAAAAAGTGAGATGAACATTTGATAACTTATAAAAGTGGATCACATAAAAGCCAGATAGACCTTTTTCTAGTTAAGAAGGTAGATCAACCATCATGTAAAGACTATAAGGTTATCCCAGGAGAGAGTTTGACTACCCAATATAGGCTTATGGTTATGGACATCTGCATAAAGAAATAGAAAAGAACGGGTGTTTCGTAAAGGGTGTCCAAGAACTATGCGGTGGAATTTAAAAAATGAGAACATAGACTTATTTGGGGATAAATTAGTTGAAGAAGGAAAAAAGAACTCTGAACATGATGTCAATGTAACATGGAATGAGATGGCTGATTGTATCAAGGCGGCAAAAAATGTTTTAGGAGAATCTAGAGGGAAAAGAATGTCTGATAAGGAAACTTGGTGGTGGGGTGATGAGGTTCAGAAGACCATTAATGAAAAACGATTATGTTATAAACTTGGCAGTGTGATAGAAACGATCAAAACTTGGAAAAATATAAAAATGCTAAGAAAAACGCTAAATAAATAGTAAGTAAAGCTAAACTTAAGGCATATGATATTCTATATAATAAAATGGGAACAAGAAAAAGTGAAAAAGCTATCTTCAAATTAGCAAAAAAATGACAGAAAAAATGTAGGGATCTAAACCATATTAAGTGCATTCAGAGCGAGGATCAAAAGGTTTTGGTGAAGGATGACGAGGTCAACAAAAGATGGAGAATTTATTTTCAAAAATTATTAAATGACAAACACAATGGGAACATAGCGGTAGAAGGAACTGTTGGTACAAATGAGGGCAGAGGTCATAAATACATTCATAGGATTAGGATGTCAGAAGTGAAAGAAGCTTTGAAAGGATGAAGAAAGGAAAGGCTTAAGGACCAGACGATATCCCTATAGAGGTTTGGAAGTGCATGGGGGAGATTGGCATTGACTGGCTAACGAAGCTGTTTAACAAGGTGTTGAGAACAAAGAAAATACCAGACAAATAGAGGAAAAGTATTCTGGTACCTAATTACAGGAACAAATGAGACATACAGAATTGTATGAACTATTGAGAAATCAAGCTTGTGAGCCATACTATGAAGCTCTGGGAGAGAGTCATTGAGAAGTTTAAGGCGAAGGTCAATTTGGTTTTATGCCAGGAAGGTCAACAACTGAGGCTATTTTCCTACTTAGGCAACTGATTGAGAAGTTTAGGGCCAAGCGAA